>BCIX01000003.1:1979334-2284511 GCA_001600095.1 Bullera alba
GTAATCAAGGGTCTTTGATTGTGCCTGGAGAGCCCCGTCCCTGAGCCACGTGGGACTGGCGTCATCTTCCGATTCTATTCTCGACCCGTTCTTGACTTTCTCACAAGCGGGCCTGCATCATCGACAACTTGTACGCTGAGCTGACATCTGCTTTGCTGGTGATAGCATACTACTTTAACTCTAGCGCTCACTACATCCACTCACGACTGTCATAGCAGCAATCAGTCTAAACAAACTCAACCACCATGTCCATTGAGTTCGCGCAGTACTTTGTCGAAAGGCTCAAGCAGTGCGGCGTCAAATACGTCTTCGGAGTGCCAGGTGAGCAGAGTCGATGTGCGCCGTTGTGTTGAGCGCTGACACTTGCCCAGGTGACTTCAACTTGGAGCTGTGAGTGTATCAGCGAGACTTATATCCAGACAATATACTCACAGTCCTGATCCCAGCCTCGACTACATCGAGAAGGACGAGCATCTGCAATGGGTCGGCAATGCGAACGAGCTCAACGCCGCGTATGCCAGTGACGGCTACGCGAGAGTCAAGGGCAACCTGGCCGTGCTTATCACCACATTTGGTGTAGGAGAGCTCAGCGCTCTCTGGTGAGTTAGACACGACCTTTCATGGATTTTGTGACTGACAGTGTATAGCGGTGTGGCTGGATCGCTAGCTGAGAGATTGCCTATCCTCCATGTGGTCGGAGCCCCTTCGACAGCTCTGCAGTCGAAGCACAGTCTACTACACCACACTCTGAACATCCCAACCTCATTCACAACCTTTTCCACCATGTCAAAACCCATTTCCTGCTCGCAGGCGCTTTTGAGCGCAATCCCCACCACATCCGACACTGCTTGGACGGACGCTTTTGACAATGTCCTCCGAGACGTTTTGGAGCAGTGCAGACCTGGATACCTCGAGTTCCCCACCGATGCCGTCCACCACAAAGTCTCTTCCAAGGGTCTCGAGACGAAGCTCGTAAGCCGATCACTGAACCTGCGAAATGTAAGGCTGACCTCGTTAGCCCCACCCCCACGCCGCACCTCCTCCAGAGTCCACGGCTACTTCTCACCATCCCAGTGGGCAGGACAGCGATCCTTCCACCAAATCGCTATCAAAGGACCCGACGGCAGCTCCTTCTGACGAAGTCACGGAGCACGTCGTGGCGGAGATTGCAAGGAGATTCGCTGCCGCAAAGAAGCCAATCGTGCTAGTGGACGCTTGTGCCGGAAGGTTTGGCATGGCCAAGACTGTTAGAAAGCTGGTTGAAACCTGCGACATCCGGTTCTTCGAGAGTGAGTAATCTGAGATGACAGTTTAGGGAACAAACTGACCCCTCCCACAGCGCCCAGTATGTATGCTTCTGGAACTCGTCCAGTCGCAAAGACTGACAAAGATTACAGTGGGCAAGTCTCTGCTAGACGAGCATCACTACCTATACGGGGGATGCTATGCCGGCGCCAACTCGCTGGACAAAGTGAGGGAAGAGGTCGAAAGTGCAGACTTCGTGCTATACGTTGGTGCTTTAAAGAGTGACTTCAAGTGAGTAGGGCGACGTCGTATCATTTCGTCTAGATATTGACTTTTGGTGTAGCTCTGGCTCTTTCTCCGTCAACATCGACGCCAACGTGAGTTTCATTTCATCGCTGGGCTGACCTCCAAAGAACATTGTCGAGCTGCACTCGTTCACCACTGTCGTCGGAGTGAGTGAAGAACATCTATTGGTTGTAATTCCTCTCTGACTTTCGCAGTACGCCACATACCCCACCACCGACATTAGGCACATTCTGCCACGGCTCCTACCGGCATTCGAGCAAGTGGTCAAGGAGCACGGTGCGAAAAAAGCACACGGAGAATCGCTCGAGACCAAGCAGAAAGTTGGCAATGTCGAGCCTTTGAAGAGCAAAGCCGAGGGAAGTGAGATCAAGCACGCTTGGTACTGGCCCCGAATGGGCGAGTGGTTCCAGGACAAAGGTTGGCGAACCGAAGCTTTGACCGGAGGTCTTGCTGACGATATCTAGACATCATCATTACGGAAACTGGTACTTCTTCCTTCGGTCTCTTGAACGTTCCCCTCCCATCGCACTCGACCTATGTCGCCCAGATCCTCTGGGGCGCTATTGGCTGGTCTGTGGGCGCTGCGCTCGGATGCGCCCTGGCTGCCAAGGAGCTGGAGCAGGGACAGAGAACAGTGCTGTTTGTCGGAGACGGCTCGTTGCAACTCGTGAGTGCCCTCAATCAGTGACTCGGGGCTCAATTGACACATGGCCAGACTCTTCAGGAGATCGGGACAATGCTGAGGCGGGGCGTATGCCCATACCTGTTCGTCCTGAACAACGACGGGTACGAGATCGAACGACAGATTCATGGCTGGAAAGCGGAATACAACGACATTCAGCTATACGACCATCAGCTCCTCCTTCCCATGCTGGCTGGCAAGAAGACCAAGGTAAGTTCAGGAATCTGACGTCGGTAATGTGCAACTCTGACGTGTATAAGATCCCGTACGAATCGCTGGAGGTGCACACCCCGGAGGAATTGTCGAAATTGCTGGACGACCCAGAGTTCAACAAGCCAAACAAATTGAGATTGATCGAGGTCTACATGCCTCGAGGGGATGCTCCCGCCGGATTGGTCAAGCAGGCCAAGTTGACGGCCGAGGCAAACTCCAAGGCCTAGACCAGAGGATGATGAAGCTCCTCGGGGGACAGCCAGGATTTAAGCTTGTCAAGGAGTCCACTTTGCTGGACGTACGCCCTGGGAGGAGCTAGGACGACTGCCATGTATAGATGTCACAACTCTTGTCAAGATGTTATCCCCAGACCACTGATGAGAAAGCGAGACAAACTCAACACATGGTGTAATCGAAGGATTTTAGGCTGACTTGCTGTATCCTTCAGTTTACTGTTCCCCTCAACATGCTGTCTCCCAATACCACCTCCTACAGACTACACACTTAATACATTATCATACGCTATACATACAGTAGATCATTGAGATTGTCGTAGACACCTTAC
The DNA here is from genome assembly GCA_001600095.1 of Bullera alba. Classification (NCBI taxonomy): domain Eukaryota; kingdom Fungi; phylum Basidiomycota; class Tremellomycetes; order Tremellales; family Bulleraceae; genus Bullera; species Bullera alba. The sequence continues at coordinate 1,982,346 of BCIX01000003.1, forward strand.
TCAGTGCCTTCATCGAGAACACAATATCTCTCCTCCAGATGGATGGAGGAGAGCAAGAAATGGGGATCCGAGAATAATCCCACTCCACAGTGCACGGGGCTATGATCCCGACTGCCGACTGTGCACAACACTGAGCCCGGGATCTGGATACGAGCCAGAGCAGGCCGGAGCCCACGGTTGAGTCACGCCGGCCTACCGCCTCGTCAATTCCCTCCACATCCGATACTGCGATGGGCTCCTCCTGCGGAAGAACAGAGCCACGAGGCCGCCAAACACGAGACCGCTGAAATGGACTACGCTCGCCGAGGCCTTATATGCGGGTACCGTGGCCATCTGATACAGCTCGTACTGACGTCCATGGTTAGAAGGTGTCTCTGAAGGCGCTCTTGACTCACTGCTGATATGCCGGCCAAAGCACCCCATGCTGGGACTGGAATGAAATAGACAATGATCGTGCTGAAGGGCTGGAGAACGCCAACGCATCCCATCAGGGCATATACTGCGCCTACAAGTCGACAAGTGTTTCAGCAATGTGCAATTATCTTAAAGGGGACGGACCGACCTGAAGCGCCGAGACCGCTGACTTCTACGCGATTGCGCCGTTGTCTAGGTCTGTTCTGGTCCCAAAGCGAGACACCATGTGAGACCAGTGCTCCTGCGACAGTATGAGCGCAAGAAGAGGAGATCACGGTCATGCTGAAATGACTCACCGCCAAAGTAGACTCCTAGAAATGCCAAAGGTCCGATCATCCTGCCACTCGCTCGTCAAGACGAGGTGACGACATTGAAGTCGGGAACGCGCTTACTGCATCAGGGCCCCGGAGAAGAAGTAGAAACCGAGCATGTTGAAGGCTAAGTGCCAGTGATCCTTGTGTGAGAATGCGGCTGTGATGATGGTCCAGCTGGGAAATCAGTCAGCATGTTGTCTGATTTCGCTCCATACGAGCGATCTAGCAGACCTCTACTCACTATCGACCTTTGTTTAGATTCTGCCAGCTGAGCAAGAAATTGTCGTGCATCAGGGCGAGTAGACTGCGATCACCTTGATCCTAGTGCAGTTGTGTAAGACACGCAGCTGGCGTGTGTATGAAGTGACTTACATAGCTGATCTGAGCGTATTGCCAGGCCAGGAATACTGCGACATTGATACCGATGATGATGTAGATCTGGATATAAGATCAGATAATCGTCCCACCGCTGAATGGTCAGCAGAGACACTCACGATGCGCTGTATTCCAAACCTCTCGAGTCGATCATCGAGTCGGCTGTACCATGACGAAGGTTTCGGACCGCCAGACCGAGTATCTGGGAAGTAGGTCTCTCTAATGGCATCACGGGATGATGTGGTGAATGATCGGCGACCAAGGAGATCAAGGATGACACTCGAAATCCTCGAGCTTCGAACTAGGGCATCATTTCCTGAAATTGAAGGACTGACTTTGGCAAAGCGGACAGCCGCAGGTGAGAAGAGTGGTCGAAGAGTTGAGCTGGGTTGTAAGACTGGCCGGGCGGTGGTGTATAGTGACCTCAAGGACATCTGCGGCTTGAGCACGCTGCTCATGAGCGTGGTCCCTTGCCTGAAGGACATGGGGGCTAGCCTGTCGGTATGGTCCGATGGTGAGACGGGTGGAGTGCAAGTGGAGTGCAGTGAAAGTGTATGAATGGATTTGGAATGGATCGCTGCCTCGACGTAGACGTTTCGGCTTCACACGATCGACGATCGAACCGGTGACGTTTCAGGAATTTCACGCCGAGCCCATGGATCTGCTCTTAATCATGTCGCTCCCCATTCCCATAGAGTGATATAGAGGAATTTGACGGGCTGAAACCTGTACCAGTCTAGAAAACCTGTACCCGTCTAGTCATGCGACGTGTCACAAGTCGTGCAAGTGAAACGGCTTCCGGCAAGTCACTCTACGTTCGAAGTTCGAAAGGTAGACCAGTAGTTCAACTTGAGTGTTCCAAGTGTAAATGTATAGAAAGGTAGGAAGAGTGATCGACTCGTTGAGACAACTAGTGAGCATCGGTTCGAATTGGACGGTCGACAATCTACTCGGATCATGGTCATCCTCGAGTGTTTCAAACTACTCGTTCGGACAAAGGGACTTTAGATTACATACGATAGGCAGAGTATGGGCATTGGGTATAAAGCCTCTCAAGTACTGGGCCATCGGTCAAGTTATATCTATAACGTATTTTGCAGCAGTCTTTCCAATCCAGGATACACACTTCACTACTTCAGACTCACCTTGATCAAGACAACAGTCAATCACTATGCCCGAGTCACAGGGGTTCACCCAGAAGCAAGAAGAGCTCTACCAATCACTCACTGCGCGGTTCACAGACCTGGGCGGGGGGCGTTCTGCCTCTAGCACCGCGTCAACTGGGCCAGCCACTTCCAACACCTCCGCTCATGGAAACGGGACCACTGGGTCCGACGGTACCACTGGGTCCGACGGGTCCGCCGCCAATGCATCTTCGAGCGGCAGTATCCAATCCAATGGCAATGGCAATGGCGCGTGACGCAGCGTAGGTAGTGCAGTCTGCGAGCCGAGTTGCTGCGACGAGGCCAGGAGGTAGTGCGAGCTATACACCGTGCATCAGGATGAGAGTTGCGACCTTGCCTGCCACTCCTATTCATAGTGTGTCCAGGCTCCTACATCTCCAAGTCCCCTTTCCAAACATCCCAGAACACCTGTGCTCAGCGCCATCCATATCCTCCACGAGCGTCTCTGCCATCTCTGAAAGGCGGGGGCGACCTGGGTCTACCTGCAGAGTAACCACTCGGCCCACCCATCCTCTCTGCCAGAGGGCGCCTCGGTTCCCGCGGCAAATCCCGCAAACCAGGTGAGGGCGGTCGTCTACCGTAGTCGATGGGTGGCGGGGATCTTGGCCTGCCAGCGCCTATACGCGATGATAATGGACCACTGGGTTCTCTAGCGTCCCTGCTGTAGCCGTTATCGCCCGCTCGACCCTGTCACCATCCAGTCAGCATCGTCCTTGCGCTCAAGAGCCATGTAGAACTCACGGGCCCGTCGTACGCCGGTGAAGCAACACCCCACTGTCTCATTGGCGGCTCGTTGGCAGGTCTCACCGGACCATTATACCCTTTTGACTTCAAGCTAGCCGCTTCTTCCGCATCCAATCGATCCTCCTCTTCCTGCAATCTGACCAACTTGTCCGCTATCTCCCTCCTCTCCCTCGCTATCCTCGTTCTCCTGGCGGCAAAGTCGCTCACTGGAGAGGGGAGATCGTCCAGCCTACCACTTGCGCTTCGAGGGGTATAACTCGACGACTTTGGCGGCTCGTCACGACCCGGCGACCGAGCACCGGCATACCTGTCGCCAAGGGGTCGGGCGGATAGAGGAGGCGAACGCTCTCGCTCTCGCTCGGGTGGCACGTTGACGGGTTTCAGCTTGTCGAAGGGGATAGGATAGGGTTTGGCCTCTAGCGGTTTACCATCCGGAGCGAGCTTTTCGGCGCCTTTGGGCGCAATCAATGCGTTGTGTCCTCGTCGACCGGTGATGAAGTTGTATCTCGGCTTGTCCGGCGCGGATGCTGGCGCAGGCGATCCTACTTAGCCATGAGCTTGATGGCCACCGGATTTTGCACTTTGACTCACCTTTCGTATCCGGCTCGTCGGCCTTCAACCTCTTCTCGCTTGTGTCCGTCTTTTCTGGACTCCTCAGGCGCTTGATGTCACCGGCCGCGTCTCGGTTGGGATAGCCGTTATCGCGAGGGACATAAGCCGCGGACCGACCTGCTCCTGGACCAGGGGTACCTGCCGGACCTCTGGGTGGCCCACCCGTTCTATTTTGATAACCATTGTCTTGCCTTGGACCCCTACCAACATCGTTAGGACCACCGGGTCCCTTTGGTGTTTGATCTCGCGGCGTTCCAGAGTTTGCGTTCGTTTCGCTCGATGTGGGTTTGCCAGCATCGTTTGATTGTTGACTCGCCTCACTGGCAGCCGGGGCGGTACCAGACTTTGCTTGATCACCTAGAGACAGTGTCATCCCGTGATCCGCGACATGTGACCCTCAACACCGGTCGACCTGCGAGGGCAGCACCAGACGGTGGGTATTCACCTTTTGCGGCATCAGGATGCTCCGGTCGGATCCAAGTTGTCTTTTCCGTCTCGGCGTGGTAGTAAAAGTTCCTCGCCTGGGACTGCGAGTATACCTCTGCCCAACCAGGCGGAAGAGGGGTCTGAGGTTGATTCGATTGGTTCTAGAGAGAAGCATGGTCAAAAAGGGCTTCCACACCGAGATTGACGATATATAGGCAGCGCAAAAGGTCAATATCGCTCGACTGGGTCACCTGACCGAACCGCTCCCAGTAGATGGGGTCACTGGAAGGGATGTGTTGATTGACAGGACAATAGGACACCAGATTTCGCCCATCGCCATCGTAGCGCACCGTAGGGAAGATTTTCTCAAGGAGAGCCATAACCAACCTGTTTGTTATCCGTCTTCACAGAACCAGTAGTCGTCGTGGTGGACTCTCCAACGGACGTTCTCTTCGGACCTGTGGGTACACCTTTTCCCTCACCGTTCACCGTTTGCACCGAGGGTATCGTGTCGGAAGCCCTGGTAATGTCGCTTCGAGGACCTTTGGGTGGGTTCCTGGAGGCCGCCGGACCAGTCGGCGCTTTTTTAGGAGACGCCGGAGCTGCAACGATAATCAGAACAAGGCCACTCGCTCACCCGTAGTCTTCCAGCAGATTACGCATCGGAGGCCAACTCACCAGCATCCTCCTGTCCCCCGAGACTGATGACATCCTCGTCGTCCGTGTCCATTGGCGCTTGCCCGCCTCCTCGGCCCCATTCATCGGCCATCTTCTCCTCTGTGACCTCTTCCATCCCCCAGTCCACCTCCTCGTCGACCATGCTTAATGATCCAGGAGTTGAGTCAAGTGGAGTCGTGGCAATGGCGTCAATTATACAAACGATTATAGCACAGGTAACTTGCACCGATACAATGATGCGAGGATGCAACGAGGATGTGAACCCTGGTCGAGGCGAGGGGGAGGTCAAAGGACGAAATGTGGGTGGACAAACGGAAGCAGAATTTCGCTGGGCTGGGCCTGGCGGTGCCTCGGACCGGCATGTCTCCACCAGTCTCCACCTCCCCTCATGCTCTGGCAATCCACGGGCACTTGCTAGAGCCCTCGACGCGAGGGTCATAAGATGCATCACATATCACACTCGTACTCGTAGAAACAATCGTCCATATTCTTCTAGATACAGTATGGGCCAGGCGGTATGAAGCAATATGCCAGGCTTGTCGTGAATTTTGGCCAAGGCAAGAACAATCGAACACTTTCCTCTCTCTCTCCCCGATCATCGCCTCCAAGCGCCTTCGCGATCGTCGTTGCTGGGACCAGGCTGGGCGTACCTCGAGTTGCCATATTGGTCATGAGTGTCATCACCGAAACCACCACTGGGATTGCTGTCAAATACGCTGTTTCGGTCCAGGTCGACGCTGTCGCCGTGGCTCGGGTCGTACATCGTGCTAGAGCCTCGACGGCCACTGAGGCCCGATGGTTGGCCGTATCTAGAGTGGACTGACGTCCTGGTGATACCGGGGGATAAGCCGGTGGTAGAGCCGAGCGTGTTCAGGTTTGTAGTTGACCCATGACGCGATCCCGGCAGAGAGATGGAAGATCGATTTTTGGCCTCGTTGGCAATCTCAGGTCCATACTGCGCAGCAATTTGTCTACACAAGTGAGTCAGTATTTCAAGTGTGAATCCAAGGTCAGGATGTTGACTTACCCGGCATACTCGTCCATGATAACGGCCATACTGCCAAGATCCAATCTGTATCGCTTGGGCGTGAGGCCTTTGCCAAATCGATAAGTGATATGGTTGGAACACAGCAACGCGGCAATGATGATCAACACGTGCGCGGGGGTCAAAGCGAAGGCGATGGTGTACCACGTTGTGAGGACGTGTCGCTCGAATTTGAGGTATCGATTCTTGCAGCCGGGGAAGTTAGATCGGGAGTAACACAGGGGTGATTGTGTCGCCTCGACATAGGGCGAAAAGTATCCGCAGCATCTCATCTGATAGGTAGCATCAGTGACTGCGCAGCGAGGTAGATTACAAGGTTTTGCTCACAGCGTTTTGGATTCGCAATCTGCCTTCGGTTCCAAGTTTCCTACTCCATTGCAAGTTGATCTTGCCTTCTAGGTTGAAGGTCTTTTGCTTGTAACTGATGTATCCAGGAGCGACCAGAAGACCTAGACAGACCCAGAGTAGCAAGGTGTAGATGGCCAAGAAGGTCCGGTTGTTGAGCACGATGCCAGAATACCCGATCAAGGAGGTGAGGACCATCATCGCCGCGGCAACGGTAGAAACTAATACAGGTCAGGTCATGTCCAAGTTAGGACTTCTTCTTCTTAGACTCACTGATCAACTCTGTCCGGTTACCGACTCTGATAACGTCCGATTCGGTGAACACGTTGAGCCAGACCAGAATGGCGCAAATTAGAGTTGCGATACCATAAGCAATGAGCTAGAGCGCAGTGAGCGATAATTCAATGGTTGTCGAGGAGCAAAAGACAACGTACGACAGTGTTGGCAACAAACAATGTCCACTTGAATCTATTCCACCTCAACTTTGGTCTCTTCTTCTTGAGACCACCTTTTCCCAACTGATAAACAACTCCCTCGTCATCGTCCACCGTACCCATCATCCCCATCCTCGAAGCATCTTTTGCAAATGCATCTCTCCCTCCGCCCTGTTTCCCACTTCGCCTGTGGGCCCAGTCTCCTGGAGCATGGAGACGGGTGAATTTCGCTGGGAGGTAATTGATTGACAAACTCGGTGGTCGTTCTCCCTTTTTGTCAGAGGAAAATGACGACCTCCTTGATGACAATGCGCTGCCATCACCATCAACCGTACTGAATGGTCGTCTGGGGGGTAGCAGCCCGTCTGACATGTTGCTCCCGTGTCCCTGGGACGAGTTGTACGGGTCGTGGTAGGAGTGCGAAGGTGAGGACGTGCGTGAATGTCTGGACGCCGGTGAATCGGGCTGAAGGGGCTGTAAAGATGATGACGGTCGTAAATTCCTAAACGCGGATGGCGCAAATGAGAATCTCTTTTGCCTCTCGCTCATGACGAGGTGTTCATGAGTGGGCAGCTGGAGTCCGAGGGAATGTTGTCGTTCAGATCGTCTTCGTCGTCGTCGTCGTTGGTATTGTGTATGCTATGCTGGGTGCTATATTGAGCGCCGCAAAGGCGATGAGCAGGGCCGCACCCAAGGGTTGTTTTTGGAGAATAGTTTAATTGACACTCCCACCTTAGATTTGTTTGGTCCGAGCTACGGGGTGACGCTACAACCCTGCTGCCGTCTTGCTGCCGTCTCTAATGTTCGTGTTCAGCTTGGTATAGACGCTCACCCGCCGATGGAGACACGCCGTTATGCCATCCCGCTACGAGGGAATCCCTATTGATCCAGTACTCCTGTCTGACGATGACCCCGAAGAGGAGGATGAGCTCGGCAACCAGTTCTACGACGAGGATCAAGATTCCAGCGGACTGGACAATGACTCAGAGGACGCGTACGAAGGCGAGGAGGGAGCTGGTCCATCGACTTCAAGGACAACTCGACAGAGTGGTCAGAATGGCGACGCGGTATTCAGGTATGTATCGAGGCTTTGATCTGTACTGACTTGGTGCAGCCGTCTGGCTGGATTCGTGTCGAGGACTGATCAGGGGCAATCCGTTGACCTCGGTGGCCTGAACATCGAACAGGAAATCGCTCAGGCCAACGTAGATGATATAGAAGAAGAGAGGAATCTTCGCCCGTCCACGCGGAGGGTATGTCTCTAACAGCGAGTCATGCTAATCGCCTTAGAAAACGCAACATCGCCCTTCACATGAGGTCCAGCAGTTGGTCGGAAAGGCCAACATGGCCTACGCCCGGGGCGATACTCAGCTCACAGTCGACCTCTTCCTCGAGGTGATCCGACATGACCCATATGTGATTGCTGCGTGGAATACCCTGGCCAGTGTGTACGATGAAGACGGCAATGAGGAGGGCGCAAGGCAGATGAGGTTCTTCGCAGCGCACGTCGAGGATGAGGCGGATACGTGGAAAGAACTAGCAATGGAGTTCAGGTAAGTCTTTTTCTCTGCATTGAGCTCATCATGTGTTTGAGCTCATCATGTGTAGGCAAAAGGGCCAGATCACGCAGTGTATCTACTCCTTGAGAAAGGCTCTGCACCGAGATTCCGGAGATGTAGGCGTTCTCTTCGAGCTTGCGTCGATCTACAGGCTCAGAGGGGAAGCTTCGAAGGTGAGTACAATACTGTACCGCAGGGGCTGATAATATCTTAGGCTGGACCAGTGGTTAAGAGGATTCTCAGACTTCACCCCCAATCCACCTATGACTTCACCTTTCTCGCATCCTTCCACTCGCTCCTCTTGGAGGGGAACAACTTGGCTCTGGCCATGTCCACCTTTCGAACCGCCTTCGATCATCACCTGACCAGTATACGCTCGCCAGAGGAGCCAGAGAGCACGATGCAATTAGAACACATTGTCACTCTGGTCGACGAAATGATCTCGAAAGAAGAGCTTGAAGAGGCTGTCGTGGTCATACGCCGAGGTCAGCGGTGGCTCCAAGGGCGAGGTGATCAGGTCCAATACGACACTTTGGAAGATGACCGGGAGTATGATCCACCCGGGGTGACTCGAGATGGCGGTTCGGAGCCTGTAAGGGACAGTGAGGACAACGAGGGATTTCCAATGGACACGCCGCTAAGACATCGACTTGCTTTGTTACGCTTGAGGCTAGGAGACGACAACGAAGCGATGGTTGGTCAATCGTGCGGACCTTTGCTGACAACGCCAGATACACATTGAAGAGATACTCAATCTCGACGTTATGCAATACCACGACCTGTTCTTGGAAATCGGGAACGCGCTGCTAAAGCGAGAAATGTGGGAAAAGGCCCTCGACTGTCTTGCGGTCATTCAAGAGTGTGACGGAGTGAGTGTCAATGCTTTGAGCTGTGCTGACTTTCCTAGATCCCGGACGATCCGGCGCATATCTACGCCATTGCGATCTGTCATCACCAGATGAAAGATCATACTCAGGCTTTGGAAGCTCTGCAGTGGGGTGAGTCGCGACATCTCTAATGAGCTATATTCAAACAATATGCTGACTTGTGCGTTTAGTTGTCGGTGCGGACCCGGAGAACCTCGAGGTGAAATTGCGTATGGCGACTGTACTCGAAGATATGGGCCGGAGGGCGGAAGCGCTCGAGATGGTCTCCGAGGGTGAGTACTATCACTTGGCCGTGGCATCTATAGCTGACTCCATTTAGTGATCAAGCAGCGAGCTCAGGTGGAACGAACGGACGAAGAGGCTCGACGTAAGGGCCGTGGACCGTCCAAAAGCGAAAAGGCCGGTCAGCGCCGTTTGACAAAGGCTGTCCTGGAAGAACAGATGAAATCGAAGATGCAGAGTCTGTGGGAAGAGGTTCAAGAGGCCGAAGCAGGAATTGCCGAGGGCGATATGGGTGCTCTCGAGCGGTTCATCTATGCCGCGGGCACGATGGTCGAGAACTATCGATTGGCCAGGTCAAACTTCACCAAGAGTCGGGTGAGTGCCTCCAACACCGGTGAATGCTGATTTGGTAGGGGACGGTGAGAGTGTTGAAACGTGAGAAGACGGCAAGGAAGGCCGATGTCGACAGTCAAGCGCTGGCTCTGCAAGATCGGCTGGAGAGGGAGATGGGCTTCGAAGACGATGCACCTGCGGAGGAAGAGGCTCAAGGGGAGGTGAGCTCGAGTGGGAAGTATATCATAAAGCGCAAGACCGAGTTTTACGGCCTGGGATCCGAAGACTGGCTCAATCTCGTCATCAAGGTTGGTCAAGTTTTTCCCCCTCTATAGGCTGCACTGACGGCGTTCTAGTACTGCTGTGTGCTTATGGTCAAGAATGAAGAAGACGTCGCTATGGATATCCTCGAGCACGTCATCTGGTCCGCTCTATTCAGCAACAAACGCAGCGAGCTAGCCCTCCGAATGACCATCATCGGTGAGTCGACCTCTTAGTCGACAGTAACTGACTTCCAGCGTGTTCACTCCGGATGAAAGCCTATGACAAGATTGTCGACAATGGCAAGCGGCTCGCTCAAATGCATCAATTCCGACCGGAGCCATTACTACTCATCCTCGGCGCACTAGCTGGTGGGGGAAGTAAAGCCGCAGCGGCATTCGCCAGCCTTCAACTCCACAAGTTTGTCCATCGTGACTTGCGGATCCAAGATGGAATAATCCGTGGTCAAAAAGCCGTGTTTGGTCCCAAAATGGGTAGATGGACGACGTCCCAAAAGGTCGGGCTATCACGGGTTTTGGGCGACGACCTCGGCGACAAGCCCGACGACGATGACGACGAGGACCCTGGTGAGGAGGGAGATGAGGAGGATCATGAGGGCGGAGATGCTGCTGCCATAGAGGCGGAATACCCGAAACCGACCAAATTCAGTCCAGTGCTCTATGCCTTTTACGGCCAACACATGCTCGCGACAAAGGCATACCAAAGTGCCTTATGTGAGTGTCGGCGCAAACTCAAGAACTTTGGCTGATAACTTATAGTCTACCTCCTTCGAGCGTTTGAAGCTGTGCCGAACGACGCATTCCTCTGTTTGCTCATCGCCCAAGCGTTCTTTGGCAGGGCGGCCAATCGACAATCGGATAATCGGCACTATCAAATCACTCAGGTCAGCTAAGGAATCCGGTGTCAGGCATCCTTAGCTGACATATGTTTTGTAGGGACTCGCCTTTTTGACAAAGTATCGCAAATACAGCCCGAGAGACGTTTTGAGTTGCGAGGAGACCGAATACAATTACGCCAGAAGCTTTCATGGACTCGGTGAGCTGAGACGTGTACTGGGACGCGCACAGCTGATCACGACTTAGGTATCACGCACCTTGCTATTCGGCACTACGAGGCAGTTTTGACGTCCGTTGCGGGTCGTATGCAAGATTCAGACGATCCGGAGGTGAGTAGAGCTCAGAAAGCACGGGAGTCGTTGCTGAGCCGAGGTATTAGGCGGTCAAGGATGGCTCTTTGGCCATGGAAGCCGCTCACAACTTGATCACCATCTACGCCGTGGTCGGATCGACGGAAATGGTCAAACAGAAAGCCAGGTGGTTGGCCCTCTGACCCCTCCCGACAAATGAGGCGATATACCCTGCACAAACGATACCACTGCCACTCCTATACATCACCATGTATTACAACCCGAGCTAGGCTTCAGACCATCTAGAGTTGGACTTCCTTTGACAAGATCTCGACATGTCAGAGAGGCGACGGTCCTTTCGCTCGACGTCCTTGAAACGGTCTCGTCGGTCAAGCTTGGTGTACTCGAATACTCGACAAGAGGAAGGCCTATAATGACCTTGCCTGCTCACACTTCGCTACACTCACTCATCTCACCTTGCAACTTCCCTCACAGTCCCCTAACTCGCACCTCCCCAGCCATTCCTACCACTAACATTCACTCACACTACCACTTCACAACTACACTCACCCAAGACCCGCCCCAACCTTACACCCACCATGCGAGCCTCTCTGACCCTACTCATCGCCACCATGGCCTTACTGCTTACTATCACCTCTATGCCCATCTCCTCCCCCGACTCCCCCGACTCCCTTGCCGAGCGGGAGAGCGAGTACGACCTTGAAGACTACGACTTTGACTGCGACGAGTCCGACGCTGACCTCGAGCTCGGCGTGGAGGTGAAATACCCAGACTTTAAAGACTGCGACGAGTTCGACTATTCCGATTGTCTAGATGATCCACCTCGATTCTCGGTCCAGTCCAACTCTCACCAAGAATCAATCCCGAAAGTTGAAGACTCGTGGGACGCTCCTCAGAGTCACTTCGAGTCCTCCGGTGGCCACGCTCGAGTGAATGCCGGCTGTGCGGTCCTCTCCCCCGGATGGTGTCTGAGTGAGTATCCTGGCCCCTCTTCCTAACCTAATGCTCCTGTTGATGATATTGACGTCTGCCACAGGATGCCCGGGCGAAGATCTAAGTGGGATCTGCTGCCCCGTCGGCTCTCCATACGACTGCAGTGAGTCTCGACCTCGAGTATGGTCACGGCTGACTAACACATCGTGCTCAGACCTCTGCTGCAGTTTCCCGATCTAGAGAAGCTTAGGTACAACCGCCTTGCATGGTATCTACGGAGATGTATCGGATGCCTACAGCGCAGTACATGACATCGCACAGCCTCGAGCTATAATCCAAGCAGATCAGTGTCTCCGCTTGCCTTCTTGTCCGCTGGCTTGCCTAGCGGTTCTGCTTTGAGAAGGTCTGTTGATTCTGTCAGCCTCGTCACTCTCCGTAGTGTGATACTGATTTACTCACCCTCTGCCACCTTTTTCTGCTCGCCCTTGAGACCCGAATCGTCATCCCCTTGCTCTTTCAAGAACGCATCGACCTATTTCCAATCAGCCAAAATCGCCTACAAACCCGTCGTCGACTTTGCTCACCTCGTCCATGGCATCCTCGCCCTCGCCCTCACTGCCTTCGTCGTCGCTATCCCCGATCGCATCGATGGCGAAGTTGGGCCTCTCGTTGACCGCCGCCTGGGCTTGACGCACCATCTCACTTTCCTCCCTGTATCGGGATTCCACCTCGGCCAGGCTTTTCGTCTCCGGTGTGCCGGTCATCGTGGACGATGAAGCGGTTGTCATTGTCGAAGCGGTAGACTGCGATCGGTTCCTATTGGCATGTTCCCGAGCTTGCTCCCTCTGCGAAGGGGTGAGCATCGATTCCCGACTGCCAAGCTCGGAAAGCTGATTCGACTGTGACGAAGGGAGCGTCTTGGCCAATGCGGGTTTCCTCCATTCGGCGTGTTTGCCCAAAGCCGCTCCGAAGCCATCCGCCAATCGGTTCAGCCGGTTCTTGTTCCTATCGACTCGTTAGCGCTTTGCTCAGGGTGACCTTATAGAGCTCGACCTACTCGTTGGTGACCACTAGATTCATCAGACCGCCGAGAATACCTTCTGGCTTTTGATGGGCTTGGTGGTAGTCCTCGTCCTCGGTCTTTTCCAGCTGGAACGACGCTGATAGATCATGGCCAAAGAACCCTTCTAGCAGTTCATCGGCGAGCACGACCATTCGGAACGTGGCAAGATCTGAACGTGTGGCTCAGTCAGTGTCCTCTTTTCACTGTATTTGATTTCGCTCACTTAGGTATGGCTGATTATGCGGGCCGGCGACCGAGTTCGAGCGTTCTCGAGCATGTGTGGCCGTGTCGCCATCCCCGTTGATCTCAGGTGGCGGCGAGGCATTGGGCGCGGTGGCATCGCCAAACTCGTACGCATTGAGAATGAATTTCGACACGGCGGCGAGGTAAATGTCTCCGGGCTCGTTTCGGAAGATGAACTACGTCGAGAGATTAGACATCCGACCGCGTGAACCAGAGTTTGTACTCACGAGAAGCGACTCTGAGAGCTGGATGACCTCGTCTTTGGTCAGGAAGCCATCCTGGTTCTTGTCATGCTATGACCACAGCGTCAGACTTGGTCATTTTAGAGGGCAGGTTCACTCACGAGGTTGAAGAACCATTCTATGGATTCCATAAGACCGCCGGCCATCACTCTGTTCAGGCCCAGAACGACATCTTGGAGTGAGAGCGTGCCCTGTTTTTGCGAGTCCCAACTGAAAAACAATCTGATACCCACATTAGGCTCATAGATCTCCCAAGACGCTCGATACTCACCTATCGAGCAGCTCGTGGTCCGCTGGCTTTCGCTCCGACCTCTGCATGAACGCGTTGGTGGTGATAGTCTCTTCTCGTGCCCAAGTCGCAATGTCCGCCATGAAGACTTTGAATGTTCTCAAATCGATCCGCGTCTCCACTCTGCCTTGCGCATCGACCTGGATCCGGGGTGGAGCGAATTGATCCCCCGGCTTCGGCAGAGGGCTATTCGCACCACTTCCCGCCCCTCCCTCGACTTGCGACTCTGTCGAGCACACTGCTGTAAAGTAGTGATCGTATATGATCCCCGTCTGTTCTTTGCTGAAATTGCCGACATTCTTCAGATTTCTCACAGCGGCACGCTTGGAGAACTTTTCAATCTCGTCCGAGATGATGGCTCTCAGTCGTCGTCGTTCGGCCTGGATCGTCTCATCGGTGATCACGTTGAACTCTCTGAATGCGACGACGAGCAGTTCCTGGAAATTGGTGATCGCTCGGACCCGCGGATCTGGGTGGTTCGGGTGTGCTGAATCGCCAATCGTGGAGAAATACGTTCTCATCAGGTTGATGAACATGCCATCGTCGGTGACTTCCAATAGAGCCTCGCCATTGATTTTTAAGACGGCTAAACATGTCAGTTTGATTCGGTGTAACTGTACTCACCGAGACCGATCTGGAAAAGCACCTTGACACCCATGGCCAAAACGCAATCCACGATTCTGAACGCGAAGATCAAGGGCATCGAGTTGATGTATAGACTCAAGAACCATCTACACGGGTGTAAGCTGGCCTCTCGAAACAGCCTGCAGCTACTCACGGGAGTGACGCAACAGAGAGCTGCACGTCGACCGACGCGAAGTGGTCCTTGATCATAGGCAGGCATCGCTGGACCAATGACTCAAACACTCTCTGGTCGAGCAGCGTTCCCTCCATCGAAGGGCTAACGGGTCAGTTGACAGTCATTGACTGTGTCCTCACCTGTAATATCCTGGGAGGATCCTGTCGCACAGTACTTCCAGCAGCCAGAACGCTTGTTCCTCCGACATGTATCTGATCGTTTGTCAGCGATATGAACCGTCAACCGTCTCCCCGAGCAGAACTTACATCAGTAGTCTGTAGGAGAGCGGCGAAAGTCAGCATTGTCCGCCGCAAACGTACGTCACGATCCACACACCCCGCAACGACCTGTGAAACAGTCAGCTCAGTTGGTCACGGTCTCGCTCAACTCACAATATTCAAAGCCTGGCAATACCTAACAAATCCAAAGTCAGAACATGTCGCTCCCGATCTCGAATCTCCTCACCCTAGTTCTGGATTCCTGAAACTATAGGCGACCAGCACCCTTCTCAGCTTGTTGAGCCCTTCCTCCGTCTGATACGCCTTGTACTCCGGCAACGACCGGTTCAGATCCTTCTCAATCTCGTCCGTAGATTGCGACGACTTGCCCGCGTTGTTCGAGAGGAGTAGCTCGTACGTCTGGGGATTATGGAATCGTAGGTCTGCGGCGACTCTTCAGCACTTCGCCACATTGTGAGCAGTATGGATGAACTCACAGATGGATCCAGACATGACCTCCCAAAGCTCTCCTCGCAATCTCGACGGCAGACCCACTTGCAGTAATCGCTGGAAGGGGGGATATCGCAGCACTGACATCTCATCAGTTCCAAACCCTTCGTGACGAGGAGACAACTAACAAGTGAGATTCCTGCCATGTACTGTACACGGGAGGGTCAGCTCAGCACAGAAATGATGACTTCCTAGCTGAACCTGGACCTACTCAAGAAGTACTCCCGCCACAACTTCATCTTACTCCTCTCCCTCATCTTCCTAGCGTCTCCTGGGAATCCAAATGTGTCGCCGAGTCCTCGGGCATATACACCCTTCCCAACCCCACCAGGTCCTCGCAGATCCCCCTCGCCATCCTGATTCGACTTCTCGCCTAGTTCCGTACCCAGCAGAAGGTTGTCGGGTGGTTGAGCCGGTTGTCCGCTCGCTGGAGCGGTGATGAGGTATTCGGAGTATAGGGAAGGTAAGAATGCTTTGAGCGACTTCATCGAAGTGAGCTGTGGGAAACGAGGATAGTCAGTTAAAGTCTGAGCTGGGGCCTAAACACTTTCGCACCTGAGCTTTGAGGGCATCCCGGAGTAGTATAGAGAAGTGCTCAGCGGTCGGAAGGAGGGAGGTGAGTTGGAGGATCTACCGAGATATCAGTAGTCATTCGCATTGAAGTGTCCGACCGGACTCACAATGCGCATCCCGTGCCATGTTGCGAGTGAGAGAGCGAACACTCCTGCTCTCGAGTTGAGTCTGTTGTCGGAGGCCCGCATCAATACACTGCCCTTCCCATATGACCCAGAGTTGACTCACCTCTCCACCCGTCTGATGGTGTAGAGGGGTAATGTACACCGACATGACTTCCTGTCCAGGGAGATAAAGCACAGGAATGGCGGGAGGAGGGATAGCTTTCCGGCCTACATTCTCTCATCAGTCTCATATCTCCCTAGACCCTCTACCGCAGAGTGGACACTCGTGACCCACGTAGACATCCTCTTTACCCTCGACGCTCAGCACGGCGTTGATATCCATCCCCTGCATCTCCACTCCACCTTTAGCCTCCTTGCCCCGCAGCTTGACCACGCTTGGCTGATCCGTTGGCGAGGGCAGGGCATCCTGAGTGGGAACGTTGAACAGGTCTCGGTTGAGCTCGTCCTTGGATTTCTCCTTGTACGACCGGAGGTGCATTGGCAACGACATCACGTCGGGAGGCGGCCGCCTGCGGGTCCAAGCGGATGATGTTTGTGATGTGAGTAGGCCAAGCAAGTGAAGTGAATGTGCTGCCGGCTGCTGGGTATACAGTAGTGCTAGATGAATGAAGGTGTCTAGACTGATGTAGAGTGTGACTATCTAATCATCACGACTCGCTACTCTCTTGTGAACCGCGACGGAACAGGTAAACTCAAACCACGCGACCGACTTGACCCTCACTGTTTTTGCCCATTAATTGTGGCAATCAACCTCGACAAGTCATTGGGGCCAACGAACGATGCATAGAGCGACCTCGTCTTGCGCTATAGCAACGGGCATGGAGAGGAGCAATGCAAGCACTCGAACTACACTGCACCCTCGAAGTCTCAAAATCACCTTCACACCGTTCGTTCCCCGCCGCCACATTGGCCTATCCTGGAGCCGCTTGGCCCGTCCTCATCAGGAATCCATGCCACACGTCGTCCACAAACCTCGGCTCGGTCTACTTCTTTATCAGTACTGCGTCAATCGCAGTGGGGCTTGACTCACATGTATCAGCTGCAGGAGATCCTGCACGAATCGCCGTTTTCCAACTTCATCCGTTGATCCAGCTGGCATGATTTTCCCATGGTGGAAAGCGCTGTCAAGGCCGTCCAGGACAGCATCCCTAATTGGGTTCGGGGGCGGGATTGGGCGTTGTTGGTCACGTCTTGAGACTCCGTTTGCAGCTCGATCAAGGTGTGGTGGGCCGCCCTGACGGAATTGCGGGGGTGCGTTGGACGCTGAAGGCATTTGTTGAGGCAGGGGAATAGGGATTGGGCTGAAGGATTGATTTTGGGGCTGCTGGGCGGAAGTCACTTCCAGTCTGGTTGGCTGGGTCGAAGGGACCTCTGGAGATTTTGCAGCGGCAGCTTGAGCAAACGTGGCATCACCGACCCGCGATGAGCGTTTCGCATTCGGGGGCGGGCTCTGAAGGAGGGTTTCGAGCTGTTCCGGAGCATTATTCGATTGACTCGGCGGTATGGAGTTTGTGGGTGTTGGGAGCGTTTGTTGAGGAGGAGCAGAGACTTGTGGAATAGTTGGCTGTGGCGGGAGTGGTGGAGGCGACCCGCCCAGGATAGACATCAGGAGATCGTCGACTGTTTGTCCTGGTGGCCCGCTGAATGGTGGAGATACGAGCGTTGGCGCTGGCTCGGAAGCTGTAGGGGGCGGCTGGGCCAAGTGGGTTGGCACAGGTTGCTGCAGCGGCGGAGGGGTGTGAGCGAACATCGGCGCAGGGGGATTGGACTGCGTCGTTCGAGGAAGTGGGGAGGGTGAAGAGGCGGCCGCTTGGGGGCGGGCCAGATTGGATGTACTTGCAGAATGAGGTAACAAGCTTGGGGCCTAGAACTCGAAATTAGTCTTGAGTTCCAGGAGTCTCTGAGATCGAGACGCACAGTACCGAGGTTGGCAAAGAGTCTTGAAAGACCATCTCCTCCGGCTGTACTTGATACTGGGTTTGCTGGTAAAGGTGCTGGCGTTGCAGGGGAAGCGTGGCTCGAGCCACCTTGTCCTAGGACCGATATGGGTCTCTTTGACGGTTCCCCACAGATCCTACAGCAGATCAGTACCAGCAGCGCGACTTTGCGAGAGGGTCGCTCACCGAAGGATAGTCTCCTTGAATTTTTCGATAGCCCCGGGACCTTCGCTGAACCAAACACCGCGGCGTTGCTCTATACCAGGGACCATCCCCATCAGCACAGACAGGCACAGACCAAGTAAAGGGCTGATGCTGACTCACTCTCGCCCCGCCGGGCCACTTGTAATGTACTCGCATCGACCACTGTCAATTTCATCTCGCCGGGGACTAATGGGATCAAGACATTCTTGACAGTTTGCCTATTGAGCATGAACAGTGCGTACTCCGGTGCTTTGTCCCTGTGCGAGGACGATTAGTCAGTCCACGAAACCTCCGCTGGAAGGCCGACATTTGCAGCAGAGAGCCGACTCACCGCCTGACGACGAACAACGGACCCTCCTGCTTCTGCTTCTCCCAGCCGGCCGTCTCGTCATAGTGATAGATGACGCTATACACGCTCGTCTCCAAGATCTCCTGTGTGGATGGGTCGTTCCTCGTCACCGAGCGGAAATTTGTCGCATTTCTGAATTCGTTCGTGCGGGCGTCTTCGGGTGCAGGGCTGAACTGCGACGGACCAGATGAGGAATGTGGGTATGGTATCTGAGCCATTGCTGCGGGTCGGAGCAGCTGGAGAGTGTTTGATGTGTTGATTGAAGCCCTTCGAAAACGATTGATTCCTTTTCATTCGATGTTTGTGGGCTGGATATAGCTCTTGTGTGGGTCGCGGTCGACCTTGAAGTGTGAAGAAAGGATCACAGGGAGAACAAAGCTGTGATGGTCGTCGACGAACGATGGAGGAGACTTGATGCAATCGTTCGCTGGCGGTTTGTTTCATTTGACGCTTCTTCGTTTTCAGGCACAGACTCAAAGCCCAAAAGTCAACACCTGCACACCAAGTCACCTCTTCTCCGCTGCACACTCGCTGCTCAGGCAGCATCGACAATGTAGAAGTGGCATCAGGCAGAGCACAGGTCCATGCTCAAGGTCTACACCAGGCCGTCTGGCCTTCTGCTTAGACCGCAGCGAGGGCGGGTCTGGACACGTCGACATGCCCAACGAGGAGCACTGCCTGGCCCATTCACGAGACGCACCATCGACGACGTCAGATCGCTATTGAGCCCAGTACCCCACTTCCACCCTCATACCGCTGCTCCAGCGCACACTGTCACCTTCTCGAGGTCGCCACGAGAGGCAGCTGTCTTGATTCCTCTGATGAATATTGGGGGTGAGGCGCACATCCTCATGCAGGTCCGGTCGGCGGGTATGCGCGTCCACGCCGGTGAGGTGAGGTGGGTAGCAAAGTGATGAGGCTTCTGCGTGCGCTGACCTGAGGCCAGCTTCCCGGGTGGAAAGTCGGATCCAGTGAGTATCACCACACTCGGATCATACATCCAGTACTCGGCTGACATGGCGGTAGGAGGATGAATCCCTGATTGTGACAGCTCTAAGGGAGACTGAGGAGGAATTGGCTATACCCCGCGCTCACATCGAGATCCTCGGGGCACTATCAAGCTCAGAATACAGCTTGGGCAATCGTTCTCGCGTATGGCCCTTGGTGGTGTGTGCTTCTTTGATCCGGCCTAAACATTGTTAATTGTACTGACTATTCGCCTTAAGGGATTCGTGCACGAAGACCCATTCGTCGAGGCCTCAAGTACTGATGCCAGCGTATCAATCGACGCTCCGCTCCGCTCTTTCCCGGTGTCGAAGATGGTCAGGTCGCCAATGGAAGTATCGTCAATACTACCCCTCCCCCTCTCTGCCCTTCAAGACCAATCCAGGCTCTCGATCCATTGCTTCAGGATGGCGTACTCCAAGCCATATCACAAGGTCCACGTGGCCGACCTCGTGATGGAAGAGCAGCCTGCGTCGGAGGTGTACTCGGACCAGGTGAAAGCGCAGGAAGGGGCCGAGTTGGAGATATGGGGGTTGAGCGGTTGGTTCCTAAATAAGCTGGCCTGGAGGATGGATTGGATGGAAGAGCCGAGAGTCAGCGAGCCCGACGACTAGGTTGGAAAGCGGAGCATCAAGAGGCATGGATCGGAACGATCAGGGCATTGGACATTGCATCGCATCTACTTCAAGTGCTATGTTTATGGGTGATTGTACAAGATGATTTGTATGATAGACCACGGGGTCAAGCTCTTCTGATACAAGGACTACGACTTGTTTGACGACTCCTCATGACTGCCTGCCCAGCTGACGTCTTGGCGGAGGTTTACTCCACACATGTTCATAAAGCGATACCGCGCTAGTTCCACTCAGTCAGCACTGACTTCTCTCCACATCCAGGGCTCACTCACTAGATACTCGTCCCTGACAATACCCGCTGGAGAGTACAAGGGTGATTGAGTACCGCAATTCCAAAGATCCCTGCCCGCGTGGTTCCCACTTTCACTGAAGCTCAGCGCCGGTCCGAGCTCCAGGGTGTCGATGCCTTCCGTCTCTTCATCCAAAATGCCATTGTCCTCCCCCTCTCCCCTCCAGCTCCATGCGCTCCGACGGCGGGATATCCTCTCTTGCAGGCAGGAAAGGGATGACGTCCTCTTGGCGCGTTTGACCTCGCGGTCCAGAGGCCGACTGTCGATGAGACCCGAGTAGACCTGCAGGTCTCGACTCCCATAGATCGAGGAAGATGTCTCTTCGTCTCTGACATGAAGCGTGGTGACCGACGATGCGTCGAGTGAGGGAATATGGGAAGGCGGTGTTGGAAATAAGGACAGCATCTTCAAGTCGATACTGTCCTTCTTGGCCCTATGGCTCAACGAGGGGGTTCGCGCTCTGAGTCTGTCTGCGGCTTCGACACGAGCTTGGTAGGCGAACGGATGGGGTCGGTTCGGAATCATCCTGGACGAGGAGAATGACGAGGGTGTGCTGGTCCTTGGGCCAAATACGTCCTCATCCTCACTCGCTTCATCCTTCGGTAGGCGGAAGGACGACCTTCTGATCGGACCAACCTCCGCCTTGAGCCCGCCTACCCCGGTGATAGTCGCCGGAGAAGGCGGAGTGATCGGCTCTTCACAGGAACTCGAGGATTTGGTAAAAGAGAGCGAAGGTGTACCGCTGGACCAAAAGCTGTCGGACCTGCCTTTGGCCTTGGGCGTACATAGATCGTCTGGGGCGATCGAGGCTATTGGCAAAGGAGGCGTGCGGGGCGTTTTGATAGTCTCGAACGACGAGATCGAAGTGTGGGACTGGCGACTACGACTTGGGGTGGCGTAGCTGTGGATCGAGGACGAGGAGGATGTCCTACTAGGGGAGTCCAGAGTCGACGTTGAGACGAATGACGAAGCGGAGGAGGAAAGGGAGGGTAGGGGTGGAAAGACAAGTTGACATTCGTATTCGGCGCGAATGAATGCGGAATGGAGGTAAGCCGGTGTCTAGAGGGGTGTCAGCTTGGGGGTCCTCGCGATTGATTGAAAGGATGCGACAGCTTGTAGCTGTAGATGCCAGAACATATGCTGTCCCGACATTCCACTTACAGTCGCTTGAATCGCTTGGATCCGCCTCGATATTTCCAGGTCACTCCTCCCTCTTGCCCTCTTCGCCCTCACATACTCGACCAGCAGGTCAAAGGCTCTATCTGTACCGTCTCTGCCTGGACTAATACCACGCAATGTCGAAGTGACCTGGTCCTCTGTCGTCAGCGGAGTCGTGAAAGCTCAGAGAGGGCGGCACTTACAGAGCTCGATCGGGCAGTCCGCTTCTTTGGGCTTTGCCCCCATGACACCTCGAACAATCTAGTTGAGGGTTTCGGAGAGTTGAAGTGGAAAGCAGGTCGAAGGTCGTCCATTGAGCTTTGATGATCGACAGCTCGTGAAGAGGCTTTGGCTTGAATGAGTGAGGGATCGGGCGTCGGAATGGCTGTATTGTGGTTACCTTGTAATCGATCAGTGATCACGATCTTCAAGGCAGGCAGAGTATATATGTAGCGGCGAGACAGTGATACATCAGCATCAAAACCATCAACACCTTCATGCCACCACGAGGCTGACTCAAAGGTGCCCAAACATCCTGTAGAACATAAGCTTAGGGTGCACACATTCCCGGCACCTCGTGTGCGAATTGATCGTGTTTGAAGTCCTTCTCGGATGTGAAAGGGACATTTAGGGATGGACGCAAAGGAGCGAAAGGGAGAGGTGAAGGAACGAGGATGAGTGATGTACTCGTAATATTGTCCGACCCAGATCGTCCGCGGAACAATTGCCTGGCCGCCTGGGAAGCCTTGAACGTGGGATGCTGGGAAGTGGTGATCGGAAAGGGGTTGTTCTCGGTGTTAAAGGAGTGCCCTGGTTGTCAAGGATCGACCGGTTGTCCTTTGATTGCGACCCATTGGAACCTATTGGAACACTCTGCTGTCGGCACCGACGACTTGCTTGACGACGGACGAGTGAGCACACACGAGTCTCGGCCTGTCGGTTGCTGATCACCAATACCATGCACAACGCGTGTGATTTTCAGTCTTCGGACCTTCGGTCTCCTAATTCGGTGCGCTTGATTTTGGGGTGACCCTTGTTCTCTTCTTCTCAGGTCCGGGGGTTCGCGTCGGTCCATAGCTGCAGGGCATGTAGAATGACAGGTGGAAGCTGGTGGAAGTCGGATGATAATCGATGATATGCGATCACTGAAACGACGCCAGAACAGAACGTACAGAACAGCGGCGCAAGAAAGAATCCTGAACTGTTGGCCAGTAGCCGGGAGTGGATGCACCGCAAGGCAAATGTACATCCCGCGTATTCGTTACACACTACGCTCTTGAACGTCCCCTACCATCGTCCATCTGTAGCCTACTTCTTCTCCAGCTCCGCCGCCAGGCCACCGCACCAAGCTGCTTCTTCCACACTTAGACCCTCCTCCTCTGACCGTATCGAGCCCACCCATCGCTCTACGTCCGCCGTATCTGGCCGCCTCTCCGTGCCGAGTTTCTGCAATCGACTGATGATAGTCCGTCCCATCTCCAAATACTTCTCCTTTTCCTGCTCCATCGACGGATTTGTCGATATGTACTGCACCGTCCTGAGCTTGTGTAGCACACAGGTCCTTATGAGCACTTCTGTATCCCAGCCCGCTTGCCATGGTGCAGCTTGGGCACTCCCACCCGCTCCTCCGCCAATGACTAGCATTCCTCCAGTGGCACCACCAGCTGAACCAGCTGACGCGGCATTACCGTACCATCCAAACCCAAGCCCATCGAGAGCTCTGTCGACGTAGGTCATTGCGTTGTCCAGTAATTGCTTCTCATTCCTCCTGGCAGTTTCGTTCACCGAGACCAATTTCGCCCTCGCGAGACTCGTCTGACTGAGTTGTAAGAGGACCGATGGCTTGAATGAATTTGGCGTATCCGGATGAGCGGGCAGATCGAGCGCTTTACCGAAGGCAGTGACCGCTTGTGACAGGTTGAACCAGCAACTCTGGCCAATGGGGCTATCACCACTCGTGGCGTTGTTCTGCCTTTGGACGTAGAGTAATCGATTCACCATTGCCGAATGTGTCTCCCCAATGAGAATCAAGATCTCCGCTCGGAGGGTCTTCTCCTCGGGAGGATGGCTGTCGAGGCTGTTGAGCAGGGCGTTCAGAGCAGCAATTGCCCCTTCGAGCGATTTCTCGATTCCACCGCTATTCTGTGTGGCGGCTGGGCCAACAGCTTCCGCTTTATACCTCCCCCACACGATCTCGTCCATCTTGAGCAAAATTTTGATTTCGAGCAGGTCGATCTCGGCTTGTCGTCCTACTGGGATATACCTAGATGCAATGGCGATGACACTTCGGACGGCTACTTGCTCCTCTTCGCTCGGCGGTTGAGGGGTCTCGGCCGAGGTGGTGGTCCAGAGGGTGAGGCACAGATCGACCAATAAAAGTGCAGTGTCGACTATCGAGTTGGGAGTTGGTACGTGGGTTTCGAAAGTAGCAGCGCCTTCGTCGTCTTCTCCGTCCGCCTCCGCCGAAGCTTCCTGGTCCTCATCCATGGTTTCGTCTTTGGCCGAGGCTGGAGGCTCTGACTTTGACAACACCTCATGATCGACGGTCTCTGAGGCTTGACCGATTTCCAGCTCTTCCGTGTGGCTCGAGACGTATTCCTCCTGGCCTATGAGTACTTGCTCGAGGTACGTCCTCGCCTCGCTCCTCAACGATCGCACTTCGTCCACTCTGTCAGGGTGTATATCCTCGATAGTCTCCGCGAGCTCCATGAGCGATTGAGCGAGATTGTATGCTGCATCCAGGTGGAGGAGGTTCGAGTCGGTGAGCGAAATGGCGTGTCGATACAACTCGATAGAGGTGGTCAGGTATGAGAGCGATATTGGCGGAAGGAGGAATGAGCTCCCTAGGGTATACAACACTCTTGCCCTAAAATTCCAAGCAGTCAGCGTAGGATCCATGACCCTTCGTCACCCTTCCGACTAAACCCACTCGTTGTAGGCAGCGTCGTAAGTCGGGTTAAACTCGTACGCCCGATTGTACAATTCTAAAGCCTTTTCGTAAAATCGCTGAGCCTGTACATCTTGGAAGTCAGCTTCTTTCGACTTAATGAGTAAAGCTGACATACCTTATCTCCATCTCTATACCTCTCACCCTTCTCCTCCATCTCCACTCCGCCATCTAGTGCGTCATCATATGTATCGTATGTCGGCTCCTTCTTCCCCTTCATCTTCGGCGGACGCTTGGCCTTTCTCGAGGGCCCGGACGAAGACGAGTCTGCATCGGCGTCCTCAGGTCGTCTCTTTAGGGATTTCTTGGGTGCCATGATCAGTGCTGTATCTCCTTGCAAGTGTGATGAACAATCGACTGTTTCGAACAAGTCTCGAAGATCGTTTCCAAGACGCTGCTCGTCATCGTACAATCGGTCGGCAGTGGCCGACTCGGCACCACGGCCACCTCCACATTGAATTTTCAGCGTCGGAATCAAATTCGCCAGTGGAGAGGACAGCACCTCTTGCATCCTGCAGCCGTCCTCGACACCTTGTAGACGGATGAGAGCATCAAGTGAGATGCAGATTGCTCCAGATGGCAGCGATGGAAGGTAGACTCAAAGGAAAATCTCAGGCCCTCAGAGCCTGGCTAATGAACATGCAGCCGGATGTCATATCAATCGTAGATACAGTCGACATCACGACAACTTTCAGCCTCCGGCTGTCGACTGTCTGAACTATAGTTACGCAAGGCTTCTGCCCACCAGGCTGCTCATACATGTCCTGCTCTGTTCTGCTCTGTTCTGCTCCCCTGCTTCTCGCACTGAAGAGTCTGGACCACTGCGAGACGCAGAACGAGCTCGCTTCCGACGTTGCGACTCCCGAATTCCGGACTGGTTGTCGAGCTGCCGAGATCCAGGAACGGGGGCGAGGTCACCGTTTCGCAGTGGGGAGGTAGCACATTTTCAAGGGGGTCAAGTCGGACGAGCGGTCGAGGAGGTGATCAAGATGGGCAGTTGAAAGGATCCTTAGCATTCATGCATCCTCGTTCTCAGCTCAACTAACATCCACACGTACCACACCACGCTCATTTCACACATTTAAACAGCAGTCAGCACCCGCCAAGGGACGCGAAACGCGAGACACGCTCAGCATTCCCGGTTTCACCTTTCGGCCTCGCACACACAGCGCAGCACCGCATCACATCACATCAGCCCGACGTCTGCTGCTTCGATCCTACCAGCAGTTCCGCATTGCAACATCCTCGACCTGGTCATTCTAGCACGACAGCGACACAGCGTACGACGCTATCTTCCCGCTTTGTTACTTTCGCTACGAGTGGTAATAAATCGGGCGTCAACAGACCACGCGTAGCAGCACCAGCAAGCGGCAAAAGTAAAAAGCCCGAAGTGGCCCGATCGCATCAATAACACTCGACATCAGGTCATTCACCGCCTTCCTCGCCTCGGTCATACCACTCCGCACGGTAGCCGTCACTCCTGGAGAGTAGTCAGCGCACCGACCTCCTCCCCGACATCTCTGCTCAGAGGCTCATACTTTGACGACTACGGCTGGACCATAGTCAACAAACCGCTCAACTTCTCGTCGTCATACTAGGAATCTAGGTCGATCCTTTGTCCGATCAACCCGTTTGAGCTTCGTTTCGATATCAAGCTCCGACCTTCCTACCCATCTTTCCAGGATATATCGAGCCTTCATCATGCGGCCGACATCATCCATATTGATATCACCGATTAGGCTGCTTGTCATCCTGGCAATGTGGTCATTCTGGGGCAATTTCGCCTTTGGGCAGAGCAGCTCGAGACCAGCCACTTCCGCTCCTGTAACCAGTGGAACTCCCACACTTCAATTCACCGACATCCCCGCCGTCACAGCATGTGCGAGCTCTAGGTGAGTTGGCTAGAATATCTGCTTCTCGGTAGACAACAAGCTGACTATGTTTCACGATTAGACTCACTTGGCGACTGTTAGGAGGCGCATTGGAGAACTACCAGATCACCCTCTCAATCACCAATGTCAATATCGACCAAACGATCCCAGCGGGTTCTACCTCACAAGCTGCCAACCTGACCGCTTTTGTCGACCCAAGCAAGCGAGCCCTCCACGCCAGAGCCGTCAACATCGAGCAGAATATCACAACCCAAGCCGCCAACGTGGGATACTCATACCTCGTAAACGTTCCACAAGGCCGATACAGGATCACAGGACGACTGAGTGATCCTGCGAGGACGCAAAGCCAGTCCAACGTGTTCACAGTGGTGCAGGGTTCGAATATCGGATGTATCGACCCAGCGCTACTTGCCGCTGCGAGTGCCAGTGCTTCGCCATCCAGCTCCCGACCTACGTCCACTGGTGCTTCCGTCTCGAAATCAGCTAGTGCCGCTGGGAGCGCAAGTGCAAGCCCGAGCCAATCTGCCGGCAGCAATGCAGGAAGCGAGAGCGAGAGTGACAGTGGAGGTATCAGTGGCGGAGCTATCGGCGGTATTGTCGTCGGTGTCGTCGGTGGACTAGCTCTTCTCGGTCTTCTCTTCTTCTGCTTAAGAAGAAGGAAGAGGTCTTCAGTCGTGTCACGATCCGGTGAAGATGGATATGGAGGACCGGAGATGAAGGATCGATCTGGGTCAATGGCAAATCGACTCAGTGCGGTATTGCCCAGCTCTACGTCTCACCCTCAACACGCTGGCGGCATTGGGCGACGATCTGACGATAGACATATCGCCCTGACGTCCCTCGGGGGCAGTGCCGAGGACGATCGAGACGGTGGAGCATTGGACTCCAATGGCAGTTTCGGCTCCGAAGCATCTACGCCAATTTACCTAGCGCAGAACCCAGTATACAATGAGGGTCGAGGTGGTACCACCAATCCGTTCGCCTCTGCGCCCACTACGCCACGAGTTGAGGACGACCTGGAGAACGGCTACCCTCTTCCTATCGCATCTGCAAAATCGTCGTCATCGGGCAGAAGGCGTTCAGGTCCACCAACGGCCCTGTCCACCCGACATGGGTCCAACGCACCGAGCAGGCAACCCAGCCTCGGCGATGGCGACGAGTTGGGCCGAGCGAGAGCCGACTCTCAATCTGATGATGCCGGCACACCTGGGGTGGGAGCTGGCGTTGCGCGTTCGACGTCGAAGAGGAGGAAACCAGTTCCCAGTCTGGGACCAGAGTTGAGGAGCGAGTTGAAGCGAAAAGGATCAGTGCAGGAGAAAATGCCCAGCGCTCCAATCACCGGAGAGAGGCGTATGAGCGGGATGGGTTTGGGAGCAGGATCGGGAGGGGACAGGGAGGTGTTGAGGCAGAGTGGCACGTTTCAATTGATGCCAGATCCTCCTAGCCACATAGACAGTCGGTAGAATTGGATTGGTAGGTTTGATACATTGCAAAACGGATTGGAAATGTTGTACATATGCGATGAGACGATCTACATTCATGACGAATCAATTCGTTCGGTGTTACTGCTGTGCCTTCTCCTCGGCGTCAATCTTCTCCAGGGCGTTCACTAGGTATTTGTCCAGTCCGCGGGGAAGGACCAAAGGGCCGTTTGGCGTGACCAGGCGGTAGGACGGTAATGGCTCATACGTCGATGGCACGACCTACGAAGTATATGTCAGAGAGTGTCTCAATGTAGCAGGTCGTTCAACGTTCAAGTCTCACCTTTCCATCTTGGACGAAGACACTCGCGATGAGGTCTTCGGTCTCGCCTATCCTCCCTGCCGGGGGAACTGCCCGCTCATCTAGGTCCAAGTCAACTTCCTGCCCCCAGGATTTGGATGCAGACAAAACCGACGCGTGACTCACCTGTCAGTGTAATGTATCCATCCACGGGCCTTGTCGAGGCCTCAAAGTCCACCGTCTCCGCAACGCCCTTCTCCAATCCCTCCTTGATGCACCGATGCAATACCTTCCTACGATTGCGGACATCAGCATTCACTATATGATCAGTTGAGGGGGCACTCACGAGAACTTTGGCTCCTCTTGGAAATCGCTCAACCCCCGACTTGACACTAGGGGTAGGTAGCCGAGTATGGTGCTGGAACCATTGATCGGCGGGTGAGGGAGGAAGGACAAGGCTATCCGGGAGCTGAAGAAGTGGTAGTATAGATTCGGATGGGAAGGGTCCTTCGATGACGACTGAACTTGATTCGAGGAGGATGAGCTAGTCGACGTATTGCGGTGGACAGGTGTGGTCGATATTGGGCGGCTCGAGAGGTGAATCGTCCGCTGGACTGCACGATCCGATCGAGGTGGAGGGTTTGGTATGCTGCAAAATGCTCGAACAACGGGCTTGAACGTCAATTGAGCTCCGGAGAGGGAGCTCGATGCCTTAATTACATGCTGGATGGCCTTCATGCTTGGCCGTATGAGTAATGGACGTCGTATTGAGTTCTTGAGCTTGAGATAGCGAGAGCTCTGGCCAGCTTGAGCACATGCATCGATCTTCTGCCAGGCTGAGCGGAATCAAATCTCGAACGTCAACGCGAATGTCAAAATGCTCGACGGTGGTGAGCTCAGTGTTGCTGCTGTACCCAAGCCCTACATCTCCATCTTATCAGTCCTTGGTCGAGTCGACAGGAAGGTTCAGCCTCGTGAGAACCCTTCGACAGATAAGGGTACGACAGCCCCAAATCTATCAGATATGTCGTTCACATTCGGTAAGCTGGCTCACTCTCTCCGTATGAGCTGTAGCTGAAGTGGACATCTAGGCGCTCCCCAGGCAGCCGCCAGTACGACCCCGCAAACGAGCTCCCTCTTCGGCAGTGAGTTGTGCTAGATCAAGTGAAGGTACTGCTCATGGCTGACATTCGCGGGAAGATACCGCATCGAAGCCGTTCAGCTTCGGAACACCAACGCAGCCAGCTGCTTCGACCGGTCAAACGGGTCAACCCGCCTCAGGAATGTTCGGTCAGCAACCCCAGACTACACAATCCTCGACAGGTCTTTTCGGACAGCAGACCCAGAACAACGCTCAGCAGCCCGCATCAGGTAGTCTGTTCGGTTCGACACCCGCTCAACAGCCCCAGTCGACGAGTTTGTTCGGATCTACAAATCAGCAGCAGCCCTCGACTAGCCTTTTCGGATCCACCAACACCAACACCCAGCAACAGCCCACTAGCAGTCTTTTTGGATCGACCGCGAATGCCAATACCACCCAGCAGCAAAGTGGGGGGTTGTTCGGTAATTCCACCCAGCCTCAAACGTCGAGCTTGTTCGGATCCACGGCCCAGAAGCCCGCTGGAGGGCTCTTCGGCTCAACAAACCAACCTGCAACTCAGACGAGCTCCCTTTTCGGTCAACAACCCCAGCAGCAACAACAGACCATCAGTCTGTTTGGCAACAACGCCGCCACGGGAACTCAGCAACAAGGCACTTCATCACTCTTCGGGCAACAGTCTACAGCCCAGCCAGGAGGCTTGTTTGGGCAATCGAATCAGGCGGGACAGCAGTCTTCGCTTTTCGGCTCGACTTTGGGTCAACCTCAACAACAGCAGCAACAGCAACAGCAACAGCAGAACCTAGGCCAGAGTCAGGTCACCCAGCTGGGGTCCAGCTTGTTGGGCCAGCCAAAGCAGGAAGTGGACATCGGAACGAGGATCCAGAATGTCAAGAATGCTTGGGACACGAACCACCCGGACTGCAGGCTCAAGGTGAGCAACGGCGATGGCTAGCGGTAGTATGCTGATGAGATGAAGTACTACTTCTACAATGTTGTCGAACCGGGTACAGCGGGGCAGTATGGCCGTCCGGCGGGAGCTACCGATGAAATCAAATGGATGAGAGCTCAGAGAGAGAACCCAGATCCTTCATCGTGAGTGCCAAGGCCACAACTATGGCTCTTGACCACTGTGGATACTTGTTGACCGATGTCTAGGATGATACCCGTTCTGGCGACTGGTTGGAACGATGTCAAGAAACGGGTGCAACTGCAGGAGCAAATGGCCGCTATCCACCAGGCCAGAATGAAGGTTGGTTGGGTCACGTCTTCGGGATCGAACCGATGCTGATGCCATTTTGCAGGAAATCAATGGCGCTTTGGCTGAATTGACCCGTCAAACGAACCTATCATCGTCCATCCGCCTGCAGCAACTGCAGCTCCAACTCACTTCCCTTCTTCATCGACTACTCCGCGTGGTGGCTTCTCTTCCCAATGTCAACAGCGTGGTGTCTGGAGGACCGGAGACGTCTCGGGATATCGACACGAGGGAGAAATTGATCGGTGTGCAGAATGAGCTGGACGGCAAAGGGCGATTAATCAAGTCTTCCCATTCCGGCCCTATCGGCTTACACACGCCCAAGAGGCGGACAGGAGGTGGCGAGGGCAGGCTGTTGGGTCAGGTGAATGAGCTATGGGGCGCGATTGAGGAGTTGAGGAGGAGACGCAGGGGGGTCGGGCTTAATGGAGATGGAGAGCAGTTTGACAAGTATCAACTCGACCGCATAGCAGAGGTGAGCGCCGCCGAAGAAGAGATTCTGCGACTGGAGCTGATGACTGATTGTGATATAGGTCCTCGCTCAGCAGCAGAAAGCGCTGCAGGCGTTGACGGAGTTGATGAAGGATGCGCTGTTCGACTCAGACGTGATGAGGAGTGGGCTGGGTATCGCCTGAGCTCGGTGTCCTGCCGATTGTACGTAGAGCTGTGCCACCGAAAGTACATGATCAGCCTGATCCTGCGACCCCTGGCCACGTCTGCCATATGCATCTGTGTCACTTGTACGAGCATGTATACCCTGCCGGCTTGATGCATCGGGGGGTGTCCTAGGAGGTCATAGGCTAGGGTTGGGCTGGGGACTGCATGGACAGCCGATATCAGGCTCAGTTAGCAGTTGGGTGGGTCGGGTGTGCCTGATATATTCCCGGTTCCAAAGTATGACGCCGTTACCGCCAACGCGACAACCAGCCTAGGCCAAGGTGCGACCTTCAACTGACATCCTCAACTCGTCCACTGGTTTGTCGATTCGTTGGTAAGACACATACACCCACGCGTCGAGGTGAGTGAAGCGTATCGGTCATGTCAGCTGCCATTGAAGTTGGGACCGCAGCTGATACCCTTCGATCTGTATAGGCTCAAATTCCGAACAGCCTACACCTATACCCATCATGTCGGCCCAACAACGTATTCACCTGAACCCCAATGCGCCAAGAGCGCCGATGATGGGACAGGGTTATGCTCCCGACTCGTATAGACCGAACCCAATGGCCAGCCAGGGCGCCGGAGGGGGTGATGACGCTTTGAGTCAGGTCAAGGCGTGGAGCAGCAAGGTCGAGGATCTGATCGAGGCTTATACCCAAGTGAGTCGCGCGACTGGGCGTTGTGCTGGTCGCAGAGGATCCTTCGCGGTGGTCTCACGGGCCGTGTCCGAGGACACGAGTCTGTAGGCGCGTCGCGCTGCTTGCATTTAGTCGGGGAGGTGTTTCGAGGGAGGATCTGGAGGTGTCGAGCTGATATCCTTACTAGCCTATCCGCCCTTACGTCCCAGCAATGGCTCGCTTCCTCATCGTTGTCACGTTCATCGAAGGTGAGTCTGCTCCTGTCAGCCGTTGCTGTGACGAGCAGCTCGGGCGTATGACACTGACGCGATGGGATAGATGCCCTACGTATCCTCACCCAGTGGGGCGATCAGCTGTGGTACCTCCAAAAGTGAGTCATTCTGGACCCGACACCAGAGGCACACTAACGAGTATTTCTTAGACACCGAAAATTCCCATGGGGTCTATCACACATCTTCCTCCTCGTCAACATTCTGGTAAGTCAGCTAACAATTGTGGGAACCACGCAAGCTGACTGTGCCTACGACTAGACTATGTCCTCGTGCTCGTTTGGCGTCATTAGCAAAAAATACCCCGACTACGCGGTCTTTGGTCTGTTGGGCGTGGTGATCGCCCAGGGACTCGGCTACGGACTGCTGTTCGACCTGTCCTTCTTCCTCAGAAACTTGAGTGTTGTGGGAGGCCTGCTCATGGTCCTGTCCGACTCGCTGCAGAGTAAGAAGAAGCTTTTCGCCGGTCTGCCATCTCTCAGCGAGACCGACCGAAGGAAGTAGTGAGTGAAGCTAGCTCCTCTATTCTGCAGTGGGAAATAGCTAACACGTTTATAGCTTCCAGTTGGCCGGCCGAATCCTGCTCATCTTCCTCTTCATGGGATTCATCTTCCAAGGAAACTGGTCGTTTGCCCGAGTCATCGTCTCCATCGTTGGTCTCGGCGCTTGCATCATGGTGGCGGTCGGTTTCAAGGCCAAGTGGAGCGCTTCGTTCCTTGTCACCCTGCTGAGCGTGTTCAACGTGTTTATCAACAACTGGTGGTCGGTCCACTCTGCCCACCCGCAGAGAGATTTCCTCAAGTACGACTTGTGAGTGCTGTATCTCTGCCCTCTCTGAATTCTGTTGACAATGGCTTTCCCATAGCTTCCAGACGCTCTGTGAGTAGCTGTCTCGTGTAAAACGATGCAAAGCTGACACCGGTTTAGCCATCGTTGGAGGATTGTTGCTCCTTGTGAACATTGGTCCGGGCGGCATCTCAGTCGACGAGAAGAAGAAGGTGAGCATTATCGGTATCGTTGCTTCAGGTAGAGGGACTAATGATATTAGGTTTACTGATCCAATCTCAACCTGTTCATGGGATTGGTCGACAAGAGCCGGGACAGAGGATGCAGCGAGAGAATCGGCCGATTGACCATGCGACTTGCACGGAGGAGACGGTGTGTCGTGGATGGAGGGAGAAGCAGGGGGGAAGACGTTAGCATTATGCATACACCTGCTCGAGCTACCGGGGACATCGAGCAGTGCAGTGCCTCCTTGAGTTTTTCTGCGAACTTCGAATTCATGATGAAGTGCAGGCAGGCGTTCAAGGGCTGGACACCACACCCCGTTCCCACAACTATCTACCTTGAGTTCAAAGACCCTCGGTCGGGGACAATGCCACTCGTCGATCGCTATCCTCTGATTCGACTCGGCCTGCTGCATTGATGGCGAGGTCACTCTTTCGCCGGTGAGTTGTTGGCGTAGGAAGCCAAGTGAGTTCAATCCTGCTTTTTGGGTGATGTCGTGATCCACGCCCGTTGCCTTATAGTGGGATTGAAGTACGCAGTGAGCGACTTCAATATTGAACCTTTTTGAGGACGCGTGGGATTGGAGCCTACTATGCTAGTCCACGTCAGGTGAGCTCCGAGGTGATCTCATCGCTACCATTCGCACTCTCGACGTGCTGCATGCTGAAGTGGATCTCGGAAGAGGAGCCAGGACCGACCTCAGTCGCTACATGGACGTTCAGCGAGGGTGTGAGCACTGGTCGTACGTAGATGCTCCTTCAGTCCCCGGATACGTAGATCGAGTGGCAAACACCGGTCATGAGGCCTGAGGCTTGAGCTGAATCGCTACAATACATCTATCATACAGTGAAGACCTCTCGGTCTGATGACTGCCGGTCATTGCAGTTGTTCGCTACTGTTCATGTACTATATGGAGACCGCGGACAAAAAAGCAGTGTATACTCGGGAGCGTCACGAGCGCGAGGGGCTGACCGCTGAGGGAACAGCGAGGGAGTCAAAGGCCCCTCCCTCCTGTGCCGCCAGCGGGATCTGTGCCGTCGTCAGAGCCTCAGAGGTCGCGACTGATCAACAATGGGTATCGGTTCGCCTGATGCATCGTGGAGCTGCAAGCGCAAGGTCAAACCAAATATGTACAAGCAAGTATAAGCACAGGCAAGACGCATCAAGGCGCTTAGATACAACTCTTGAGATTCCTCCTCCCTTCACCCGCCCACGCGGCTTTCCTTCCGACTACTCGATGTCCATCGCGTCGAAGTCGTCCCATTCCATATCGTCAAGTTCCTTATCTACCCTTGGCACACTGAGACCATAGGCCATCTCGAGCCTCTGGGCAACTGCGGCTTCTTCAGCCTCACGCTCTGCTTCTTCCGCCTCTGCCGCTTCCATTGCCCACCGATCCTCCTCCTCGATCGGGTCCACGCGATGTCTCATGTCGGTACCGATGAAACCTGAGCTGATGTTCTTCCCACGAATTGGCGTCGAAGTTCTGATAGATCCATTGTTGAAAGGGCGTATAGGCGAAGAAGCCATATGTTGATCTTGATCCTGCGGGGGATCACCCTCCGCTTCCTCGTATAAGGGCTCGTCTTCCCAAAACTCCGGCATGGCAGGGTCTGAACCACCGAGCTCGCGCTCGTGAGCGATCAATTGGGCACTTTGGGCTTTCCGCCGTTGCATCACCATCAACCGGCGGAAGATCTGCCGACAGAGCAGTTGTAAGCTTAAGCTCAACGGGGGTAAAATTCGCGAAGGGACTCACCTCCTCGTCGTCGGCTTGGGCTTGCTGATCAAGCTCTTCCTCACTTATCCCATCTCTAGTGGGATCAAAACCCCTTCTCCGTCCTATATCCATTTCTCTAACGCGTTGACGCCTTTCACGATCTTTGATCCTTCTATCAAACCGTTCCTTCCACATAGCTCCCTCTACGGGACTAACCTGATCACCAATCGCACCTCCAACACCGTCCATCGAGGCTGATGGACCGTATATGTCGTTGTGACCGAAAAGATCGACTTGCTTGCCTTTACGAGCGGAAGCGTAGGATGATGACGTGGGCACCCGGCGCGTCTGCGAGGGACGGGGGTATCGCAACCCCGAGGACCCAAAGGACGAGGAAGCAGATGCCAGTGAGCTGAAGCTAGAACTGGTAGCGCGATCCTTTGTTGGAGGAGAGCCCAAGGCGAAACCGAACGACTGGAAGGAATGACCAGCCGGAGTTGGAGATGTTTGAGGTGACGACGAGGGTGGTTGATGTCGTGATGGCGTATGAGAATTCGGATTGAGAGGCGATGAGGCTCTGCCCATGGCCGAAGGTGAAGATGACCAGAGCATCGCAGAGGCAGACATGTTGTCGGGTTAGTCAATGGGAGAATGAGAACATCAACAACCCGAGCTCGATATCATGGTGTCAACGCGGTGCGGCCTTTCGAACATTTTAGGGTGGTCACGTGACGTAGATTTGCCACTCAGCTCGACGCGTTTTGGTGTGGGCTAATTTCCGAAAGGTGCAGGTGACGCGACTGTCATTAGCCATCGTCCTCATCGCGATCTGCCTTCCTCGTCTCCTCTTCCTCCCCTACTCAAACCTAACGCCCTCCTGCCTGGCGCATAAGCGAAGTTGCTCGCGGCAAACATGCCAGTCGCAGTCCAGCCTCAGTCTCAGAGACTGGAGTTCAACGAGCAGCTGCTGCCGAAAAATAAGAGGGAGAATACGGATTCATTGCTCAAGCGACTTCAGGTACGTCCTCCATCATGCGCTGTCGTCTCACTTCCTGCCCTGTCAGCGCTGAAAAAGGAGAACGAGCGATGGAATTGCTAATGTCTGTCCACTTGTAGTCTCTACATGCCAAGCTGCAAGTCCTGGAGCAGGATATCACAGAGTCTTCCTCCCTCGATCCTATCACGAAGCCCCTGATCGACAACAAGATCCTGCATGCAACGAAGTGAGCTGAATCGCCCTTCAAATCCTCTTGAGCTGACTCCATCAACAGTAAAGGTGTCAAGGCGGTCGCTGCGTGCTGTCTAGCTGATGTACTCCGTCTGTATGCTCCGGAAGCGCCATATGATATGGAGGAATTGAGGGTATGTCTTCCGCTACCCTCGAATAACAGTGGATCTGCTACTCCTGCCTGTGTTTTGCCCAGCTAGACAGCAGAACAAACTGATATCGCCTCCAGGACATCTTCCAGTTCATGCTAGCTCAACTGGCGACGAATCTCAAACCCCTTCCTCC
The DNA here is from genome assembly GCA_001600095.1 of Bullera alba. NCBI lineage: Eukaryota > Fungi > Basidiomycota > Tremellomycetes > Tremellales > Bulleraceae > Bullera > Bullera alba. The sequence goes on from BCIX01000003.1 coordinate 2,018,646, forward strand.
GGCCAAACCCCTCCAGCCGTCAAAGGGTAAAGCCAACGAATCGCAATCGCAAACCCAAACCCAGACACAGACCACCCTATCACAGAAGATCACCGAGATACCATATTTCAAGGAATACTGCTTCCTCCTGGACAGTTTGGCCTCGATTAGGAGTGTCGTCTTGGTCTGGGAGGTACCGGGAGGAGAAGAGCTAGTGACGTCTTTCTTCGAGGGGTTCGTTTCGATAGTCCGGTGAGTCCAAGTCTGCTGGAGTATAGGTCAAGCTGACGTGTATTAGCCCCGATATGAGCAAAAGCGTGATCCGACATCTGGTCACCATCCTCTCGGCCTTAATAGAAGAGGGTCAGGCAGTGCCATCTGGCGTTATGGACTGCATTATCCGGGTATTCGACGCTCACAACTCAGTCAGTTGCAAAACTGCTTAGGAAAGCCTGCTCAGCTGACCAATTTTTAGGGAGTCGAGACCCCAGCCTTCCAGCTGATCGTAGACGTCTGCAATACGGTGCCGCAACACCTGCAGCGACCCGTTCTTGCGGTTAGTCACCGTCACATTCGCATGACTTTATGCTGATGCTCTCCCAGCACCTCTCCGAGATCCAACTAGCACACGGCAGAAATCCTGATACCAACGACATGGAGGTATTGACGAAATCGCATCAACTCGCACTGAAGTTCTCGAAATACTGTCCCGAGCTACTCAACAATTACATGCCAACGCTTGAGGAAAGCCTGAGGGCAGCAGATGAGATCTTCCTCCGACAATTAACCACCAAGACCCTTGGATCAATGTTCGGCCAGATCACCAAGGCCGGCACGAGCCCCCACGACACGATTAGGAAGATGCCAAACACGTGGAAAGCGTGGCTGGGTCGTCGGGTCGATCGCGCCCTGCAAGTCAGATTGGCCTGGGTAGAATCGACATACGACATATTGGCAAACGTCCCAGAAGTCAGGAAAGAGTTAGAAAGTCAGTTGGAGCGCCTGGACCGAGATTGTTAGCTGACGAATCGTCCAGAAACCCTGAGAGAGCGCTTGACCGATTCCAACGAGCAGATCAGAGCTGCCATCTGTACGGTATTGGGGAAACTGCATTACGAGACTGTTCTGCATCACATCGACCTCGAGACGTTACAAGCCCTGTCGGCCAGGATGGGCGATAAGAAGGTGAGTGAGCTTGTTGGAGTTTCTGGCCTCGACTGACTTCCGTGACAGCTTGCTGTGAGAGCAGAGGCAGCTGCTGCGCTGGGACGGTGGTGGACTGCTGCGTACATTGAAATGTAAGTGACACTCACTGAAGCATGAGGTCGTGCTGACCCGATAATTTAGCGACTCCGATGACACAGAGGCTGTGAGGAAGTTCGCCTGGTTCCCTCAAGCACTGCTCCATTGTATGCACAAGAAGAGTCTCCCCGTCGAGCTGAGGTGAGTCAAGAGGCCGGTGATACGGATGGCCAGTACTGACGCAAGATGCAGGACTCAAATGACTGCCCTGCTCAGAAACGTCGTCCTGCCGCTACCGCAAAAGGCGGACGACGAGACCGAATGGGTCAACAGGCTACTCCTGGTAGCATCGCATATTGACGTATCGGCCATGAACACCCTTCTTGGCAATACCAACCTTCTAGGCTTTGCAAGGTGTGTCAAACAGACAGTCATGGGATCAAGCTGATACAGTTGATTAGGGGCAGTTACCCGTACAGAGCATTCGTGGCGACGTGTGAGGAGAACAACGTGAGTCTGAATGGAGTCTCCTATTGTCAGCCTTCTTACGAGTGGTACAGGGAGGTATCATAGACAAGGACGAGCAGGCCATCAAGGCCCGTCTAAACTTCCTCGTCGATCGCATATCAGGTAGGTAGATAGAATGACGGCTATGCTTCAGCGTACTGACTGTCGACCTAGCGCAACTGTATGTCGACGTGGACAAGGCGAGGAAGGACATGGAAGCGTTCGCCTCGTATAATGATGCTCGGCTTTACAAACTCTTCCGAAGCTGTGCGGACCCGCAATCCGATCTCAGGACACTCATCAAGTCGAGAGTGAGTCATGCTGATAAAGACTTGTGTAGGAGTCATACAGCTGACAGAACTGCAGAACGATTTCATACGTCGCGTTGAACAATCACACACCGACATCCTGGACACATTCACCACTTTGATCGACAGCGCATCTTTCAGTATCCTGAACCCATCTTCCATCTCCCCTCTGCTCAAGGCTCTACAATCCCCTCCGCCTGGTCCTCGCAAAGACGCCATTGCCTCTGCTGCGGCTCGATTCTTGTCGTTCATTGCGAAAGAGTGCTCGCCGATGTTTGTCAACCATGTGCCGGGTCTACTGGTCACGATGAGTCAACAGAAGAATGACAAGTTGGTCGAGGTGTCCCTACAGGCATTGGCGGCAGTGTGCAAAGTCGACCCATCGGTGGCGCCCAAAGACGAGTGAGTAAGCTGTGCGCAAACCTCCGTGTTCATTAGCTGACACTTCATCTAGGCGATACGCGGAAAAGGCCATCAAGATCGCTTTGAAGGGTACACCCCGACAAGCCAAGTTTGCCGCGAGATACCTCGCCTACAGCGGCGTCGACGGTGCTCCAGCAGAACTCCTCGAGGTGAGTTACGTGGATCCAGCAAGTACGAATAGTCAATAACGTCTCCCAGGCCATTCTGAACAACCTGACCGACGAGGATGAGAGTCGATTGCTGCCCTACCTCCGAGCACTGTCGGAACTCTCGCTGTCGTCCCCAGCAGTGCTGGAAACCCAGGCGGACGAGGTACACCGATTCGTCATGCAGAATGTCATCTATAAGGAATCGCCCTCGGCAGATGTAAGTGATCCAGCTACCATTTTCGGAGCTTGTTGTAGCTGATTCGATGTGGAGGACACCAACATGGACGAATGGTGCGAGGAGCAGGAGCTGGAGATACTGGACCGCGCGAAACTCGTCGCCATACGACTGCTCACCCATCGAACCCTCGGCTTTGCTCGAGCAGAGAACGTGCTGCAGATTGCGGAACCGGTACTTGCGCTTCTGGACGGGATACTCCGAAACGACGGGCAGATCAGCGAGAAGACGCAAGAAGGGTCAGCTACCTCGGAGATAAGTACCAGGGAAGAGCTGACATCTTGATTATCAGAGGTCGAGCTCGCACGCATCTTAGATTGAGAGTTGCACTGTGTTTGCTCAAGCTGGCCAATGTCAAAGCGATCGACAGGAAGATGACGCCGTTCTTCGAGCCGATCTCCTATGTCATGCAGGTGGGTACAGACGGGCTCGACGACGAGACCAAAAGCGCTGACAATGTGTTTTAGGACGCATGTTACATGGTCAGGCATAATCTCCTCCGCAAGCTAGGTGAGGTGTTGCCCGCCCAGAGACTGTTGCCCAGGTGGAACATCATGCCTGCTATGCTGGCAACGGACCCTGAGCCGGAGAACCCCTTGATGGTGAGTACGAGTATCATTTACCTCTATGTCCGGCGCTGAAACGCCTTGACAGGCCCGAGCTATTATGAGCACAGCGATCCGCAGTTGCTCGACCCTGCCCACGATTGAGAGGATAGACAGGATCGAACTGCCGCTATCGAGACTTCTGCTGGTGTTGTCACATCATCCCGATCTGGAAGAGTGGTCGCATGAGAACACCAAGGACATGATCAAGTGGGTAGCTCGAGCACGTGACCTTGGCATGGATTGTGAGCTGACATGACGCTAGGTACATTGACCTATACCTCGACAGCGTGATCAACCGGGACAACATCGGCCTGCTGTACTTCATCGCCGCGAAAGTCAAGTCGGTGAAGGGCCTGACTCCCGACGGCGAAGTCGAGGAGGACAACCTCGTAAGTGCATCTCCGTGATCGATATAGGTCACGGATCGCTGAGACGGACTTAGAATCTGTACAAACTCGCCGAATTGACCCAAATCGCAATCAAGAAGCGAGCGGAGCAGCATCACTGGTCTCTGACCACTTACCCTGGTAAAATCAAACTGCCAAAGGACATCTTCCACAATCTCGAGAACAATCAAGCTGTGCTTGAAGCATCGAGGAAGACCTACTTGACCGAAAGCGAGGCGGGCTGGGCTCGAGAATCTGGTCGGAAGACCAATGCCGTCGCGGGTCCCAGTGTAAGTGTCGATGAGAGATTGTCGGGGGCTCGGCTGATGCTCGACTTGTAGAGACGAGCCAATGAGGGCGGTAGTTCGCCAGTGAAGAAGAGAGCGAGGACAAGCAAGGGGGCGAGAAAGCGAACCAAGAGGTCTGAAGAGGATGACGAGAGTGAGGACGAGGATGATGATGACGAGGAGGCATCGGACGAGGAAGAAGATGCGGAAGCGGAGGAAGAAGCTTCCGAGGACGAGGGCCAGGTCGTCGTTGGCAGAGGCGGGAAAAGAGGTGCCAAGGTGAGTCTAGAGCACATCCTCTATGGACAAGGATTGACTTGATGCGGATAGACCAAGGCGAAGAAAGGCATCCGAGGGAAGAAAACGAAAGCGAAGCAAAATGGCAGTAAGGTCGCCAGCAAGAGCAAGGCCAAAAGCAAGAGTGAGACGCCTGAGGGGATGGACGTCGATCAGGAGTCGGAGCTATCGGACGCAGAGAGCGAGTGATCTACGGTGCAAGGGCATCGGATCACTGCACATCACTTCACGAGTTGTATCATATCCACACGGACATCATGCCGGAATATCGATCATGCAACATGTGACAACGGGAGTACATGTGACGAAGTGCATGATGTCCATGACTATGGCGAGGTCGTACAACAGGAGACTACATCAGTGCGAGTAGCGGTGGAGATGCGATGGAATTGCGTCTTAGGCGAACAGCTCTGTCGAGACCTTCTCCAGAACGCTCTTATGCTCTACCTGAGCGCGACTGTCATCGGCAGTGGTCTTGCCCTCCTTGTCCTTGGCAGAGGTCTTGCGGAGGCTTTTGAGTAGGTGCTTGAGCGTGGTCTTCATCTCGGCCTGTTTCGTCGATAGGGCTTGTTGCATCTTGACAGTCTCGTCAAGCTGTTCGCGGCTGTCATTGTGGGATTAGCTAAGGACAGAGAAGTGTATCAATCAGCTAGACTCACGGGCCATGTGTCACGGACTCCAGTATGACTCTCGCGGCTCTAGTCATTCCCTGACGAGCGAGGTCGGTCTGTCGGAGTGGCGCGTCTAAGCGAGAGGTGATCAAAGTGGTGATTCCCTATCGAGCATAGCTCAGCACAATGCTGTCTCACTGTCGAGGTCTGTAGTGGTTGACTTACTGTTACCAGGAGACTCTCCAGATCTTCTTTCTGCCTCGAGGCACGGGGTGCTAGTCTGTGCTTCGGGGACACCCTCACCCGGGTGTTGTCCTCTTTCTCAAGCAGGTCCTCCTCTCGAGGTCGCTTGGCGGGTCCAGTCGCGCTGACAACGATAGGCGAGTCTTTCGGAATATCAACAGCCTTCGCAGCTGTATCTGATAGAGGCATGGGCTCGACTCGTGCTGGGATCTCCGAAAGACGTGATGGCTGCGTGGCTCGAGGTGTTGCCTGTTTGGCGGTCAAGTGGGTTGGCTGTACAGGCGAGCTGAGGGCTTTTCGCAGTGGTACCTTCCTAGTCGAGGTCGCTGGCTTGTTCTCCTTGTCGGCCTGCCTGTCAACGGGCTTGGCTGAGGGTGTCGGCTGATCCTGTCTAACCACCTGGGCTGGTCTCGCGGACGTCTTTGCCACGACTGGAACTGCATCGAGGACGTTCTGCCTCGCATCGGGCTTTGATGGCGCCGAATCCCGCTTTGCGGTGGGCTTGCGCTGGGGTGCAGAGAAATCAGGCTGAGGCGGCGGCTTGATTCGTGTCGAAAGAGGGGATGGTTGATCGGTGGCGCTGGCTAAAGAGTCCTTCTGTCTGGTTCGCCTTGATGGCTTTGCTGGCGTTTTCGGTATTGCCGGAAGTTCGGAAGGGACGGCGGGAGCAGCGATGACTGGAGGAGCAGTGGTAGCGGGAGGAACAGTGGTGGCTGGAGGAGGAATTGGAGCAAGCTGTGGAGCAGGCTGTGGAGAAGGGATTGGGGGGCCGGCTGTACCTTCAGCGGCAGGAACCGCGGGCAAATCGTTGGGCTGAGCAGGATGAGCGACTGTATTGTTGTCGACCGACGGCTGGGGGATGTCCGCCGTGTCGGCAACAGGGGCTAGGACCTCTGGCTCGATAGTCGGCGGCAGGGGCTGCTGATCCTCAGGTCGAGCAAGACCTGATGGCTGATCCTTGGCCGCCTCGGGCACCTCGGTGGTAATTGGCTCGACGGGTTCTCTCTCAGTCGGAGTCTCCTCGTGTTCTGATGCCTTCTCCTTCACTGAGCCGGGTCCTTGTTCGGTGGGATGGTCCTCAGTGTCGATCACCTCTGCCGGGCCGTCTCTCGTCTTCACCTGTTTGCCCTTGCTTTTGCTCCCTGCGTAGGTGATCACAGCCTTCTTTCCCCTTGAAGACTTGCTTCCAACTTTGGCGGCGGGCTCTGCGGGCTTGCTGGTGATAGCGCCTTCCGGTACGGGTGGGAGGGCTTCGTCGTTGTTTGCTTTCTCCGCATCTCCTAATTCGAGCTCGTCGATTCGGGTTGTAGTGGAATCCGGGTCGATGACCACCTGCTCCTGCTCCTCATCTGCATGAGTCGGCTCTTCTGCCTGCGTATCGACCACACTGTCCTTGGCCACGGAGTCGGCAGCAGGCTTGGCCATTGGCTGCGGTGATTGCTTTGTGACTGGCTTCGTTGTTGGCTTTGGTTGAACGGCCTTGATCTTTACTTTCGCTGGCGAAGCGACCACCGGTCCAGCAGGAGTGACGCCCTCTTCTTCTCCAGGCAGCTCTGTAGCTTTGGTCGGTACGGTAGGTGTATCTTCCGAAGAAATCTTCACCGGCTTGGTGAATGGCAGTGTCACTCCCAATCTAGCTTCCACCTTGGTCACAAAAGCGATTCGGTCGTCGGAGGAGAGCTCGACTTCAACATGTGTGGAGTCCACTTCGTCAGGCCTCTTGACCTCAAAGACCACCATGGCACTATCGTCATTGACCTTGACCTCCAGTGCTGTGATGTTGGCGTATGAAAACGCCACATCCTCTTCGTCGCCAGCTTCATCAAAGATCTACAAACCACAGATGAGCGTCTAAGTGATCGAAGGAGGCCTAGGCGACTCACTTTGAGAAGAAGACCTCCTTTGTCGACGTAAAAGATGATTTGCTGTTTCTGAAGACGATCCTTCGATTTCGGGTTATCGACAATATCGGCCGAATTGATCATGGCGGATTTGATAGGGAAACCTATTGGTCTATCTCCCGTTGGACTGCTGGCGGCGATGTTGAGCACCTCGCAGCATGACTGCAAGTGGATCATCAGCGTCTGCGGGGCGAAGGTGCCGACTGGAGAACTCACGCCCGAGGCAAAGCGCTGTTTTGGCGAGATGCGCAGTACAGCAACGAACAATTGTCGTGCCAGAGGTTCAGTCCATCTAGCTGACTCCAGCTCGATGAGTCTCTTGATGAGTGCTTTACGGCCATCCACGTCCTTTTCCTCGGGTCCGATAGCCGACATGATGCGAACGAGGTCGATGGATTCGTTGGCATCTGAGAGAATCAGCACACATCTTTCGTGGAGACCTCTGCGACTTACTATTGGACAGGAAGAACAGGTGTGCGATCTTGGCACTAACGCCCTGATCAGTATTCGTACAGCACAAGTGGTCGATTTGAAGACTCACATTCCAACGGTATCATCAGCCTTGATCGCCTTGAGCGTGGTCTTGGTCTTGCTGTCAACGGTCAACTGCCACATGAGGTACGATATCTGGTCATTCAATTGGTGAGAGGGTCCGGTCAGGCACGAGCAGATCAGCTTACCCCGCTAGTGGCTTCCGGGCCAAATATTGGACCCCCTCGAGCAGCGGTCAAGAGTTTGATTAGCAAGCCGAGCCACTTCTTCTCATGTAGCTCTTTCCGCATGCCTGTTGATCGGTCAGTGAGGCCTGTAAAGCTATGTTTTGACCTACTTTGTGTGTCAAGCGCTCCAGCAGTCTATACCTTGTGAGCTGAGGGACGGTATAAGGGTCTCAGCTCGAACTTGCCTGTAGCCTGCGACGAGGTGAGCAGTGGCCTCTGCCAGTCACGCCACCACTCACGTCTCGCACACGGTACCAACGATCAGTCCCGCTCTGCCCAAAATCCCGACCTCGTCCGCAGGGTCCTCGGCTTCTTTGTCATCGTTCGACTTGAGATAGGCTTGGAACGTCGCCGCTGGTTGCGTCTGGGTCTGAGTCTCCGATGGCAGTTTCACCAGGTTAGGCTCGATGATGGTATCATGGATGTAGGAGAGGAAGGTGTGGGTGAAGTCGAAGAAGGGTCTGTGTTTGGTTGCGGTGTATAGGTCTTCGGTTTGCTTGATGTGGAGGTCAGCTCATCCGATGGTGACGGTTTTTGACCGAGGTAGCTGTACTTACCTCTTCTCTGAGCCAGTCAGTGAAAGCCGCGGCTTTGCTCGGAGGGATATCTGGAGCTTTCTAGTATCATCAGCATCGGAACATCACCTGCATCAAGTGAGTGAGTGAGTGAGTTTGGAAACTTGTGAGTGACAAGGATCGGTGGTGGTCACGGCAGCCCCTTACTATGAGCTGTTCCAACGCTTTCCTCCCTACTTCGACGAAAGCCTTGAGCTCTTTAGTATTCTTGCTTTTGACGATCGCTGCCTTGAGGTTGTTATATGACTTCAGTACTTGTGCGCGAGTGTCGCCCGATTGAGCCAGCAGTACCATTGTGTGCTTGCAACGAAAGGAAGATGAGGAGGAAGGAGGGATGAAGGTGAGAAGGAGAGGAAGACGATCGTGCAGGTCGGTCGTTGGGTGACGGTGTTGTTTACCTAATCAAGCCCTCCTGTAGTCGGCGATCTCCGACTTGTGGGGGTGGCTGTTTACCCTGAGACCTCTATACTTTCCGCTTTCGGTAACTGAAACTACCCGAATCGGCCGGGGGGTTGGGATGTCGACACGGAAGCGTCATCTCCCGCCCAGCGATACCACCCTCCTATCATATCGCCTATCACCCGTCCTACACCGGACTCACCATCGTCTCTATCACACCCTTTCTTCCCTTCCTTACTACACTGGTGGTCACCGCCCTCACTCACTCACATCGCCACCACCCAGTAACCCGTACCCCATCACACCCACCACGATGCGCGCCTTCGTAGCTGCCATCCTCCTTCCTCTCGCCGTGTTGGCCAGCCCTCTTGCCACCGGAAGGTCAGAGATCGCGCCTCTTGAGGCAAGCGGAGAGAATATTGACGACGCCTATGTCGTCGTATTCAAGAAGGGAACCGATCTGAACACGATTGCCCTGCATCTCAGCGGCGTTGACGACTCTCATAGCGCTCACGTGAGTCTTATCTCTTTGCTTCCTTCACGATCAACTCGAAGGTATCTGGGGCGTCGCGTCTGTTAAGCTGCCTGATCTCGCGTCTTCAGCCTGTCAGAAGTGCAGTGGATATGCGCATCACCCAGCTGACACTCGTCTAGCCACTATTCACCTTCACCGCCGACGGAGAGAAGGAGAAGACTGGTGGTGTCCACCATGTCTACACCCCAACTGCTAAAGGCTTTGGCTTCTTTGGTTACTGTGAGTTTAGACACCGCTACTCTTTCCTGCTACCTCCACCCGCTTCGTCTCGTCTTGCCATTCTTCCATAGAACTCCTACTCCAAACCGCATCCCGACCCCCTTTCCTTCAACCCTTCCCTTGTCTCAGATCAGTCTCACAGTCTCAATGAACTACACTAACCTATTGCGTAGCTGGTAAATTCTCTGGAGACACCCTAGACTCTATCCGAAACTCCCCAGAGGTCGCCTATGTTGAGCGAGACCAGGTCATGTACACCACCGAGGTCGGCCATGGTGTCGATGACCCTCTCGCCCCGGCCAAAGTCATCCCCGCCAAGGGTACTGTCACCGAATTGGGTGCCCCATGGGGTCTGGCTAGACTCGCCCACCGAGCTCAGCTCAGCTTCGGTTCGTTCACAAAGTACATCTACGACCCCAATGGTGGTGAAGGTGTTACTGCGTACGTTGTGGACACTGGTATCAACATCGAGCACGTCGAGTTTGAAGGCAGAGCTTCGTGGGGAAAGACCATCCCCAAGAACGACGTCGACAAGGACGGAAACGGTCACGGAACCCACTGCGCTGGTACCATTGCTAGCAGAAAGTACGGTGTTGCCAAAGCTGCCAAGGTTGTTGCCGTCAAGGTTCTGGGAAGCAACGGATCTGGAAGCATGAGTGACGTCGTTGCCGGTGTTGTGTGAGTCAGCTAAACACAAGGTCGTGGAGTCAGAGCTGATTATATTTCCAGATGGGCTGCTGAAGATGCCTCCGCCAAGGCCGCCGAAGCCGCTAGAGAGCTCGCCGCTACCGGAAAGACCAAGCACAAGGGCTCCGTCGCCAACATGTCTCTCGGTGGTGGCAAAGTCAAGACCCTCGACGATGCTGTCAACGAGGCCGTCAAGTCTGGTCTTCACTTTGCCGTCGCTGCTGGAAACGACAACAAGGACGCCTGCAACTACTCTCCCGCTGCTGCCGAAAACGCCATCACCGTTGGTGCTTCCGACCTGTACGACAAGCGAGCCTACTTCTCCAACCACGGCAAGTGTGTTGACGTCTTCGCTCCCGGACTCAACATTCTTTCCACCTGGAACGCTGGCAACAGGTCCACCAACACCATCTCCGGTACTTCGATGGCTTCTCCTCACATCTGTGGTCTGCTCGCCTACCTGCTCTCGATTCACGGTTCCGAGACGTTCTCGCTCACCGACCTGCTTGACCAGTACGCTCCTGTCGAGGAGTCTTCCACGATGTCTCTCTACGCTAGGGCATACTCACTTCTCCCACCAATGGCCCAGGCTGTCCTTCCAGTTCCAGCGACTACCTCGGCCTCGGATGACCTCGTCGCCCCGATCCCAAAGAACGGAACTCTTACACCAGCACAGCTGAAGAAGGCCCTTCTGGCGCTTTCGTCTCCAGGCATGCTCACCGACTTGCCAGCGGGCACACCCAACTTGTTGGCTTTCAACAACGCCACTACTACTTCGAAATAGACGTGGTTCGTGTCGCTGGACAATGTGCAGACGTGTAGAGAGTTGTCAGCATGGAGAATGTGGGACCGAGGATTCCAGTGGGATACCCGTCATACCCGTCGATGGACATACCGATGTGAGAAGAAGAAGAATCGAAAGATCAAACATGTAAAGGAGCTAGTCTGTACATCATCGCATCGAGTTGCATTTCATGTTCACTACATGAATCACTGTGAGGCTGGCACAACAGCTTGGGCTCCGGCGGTAGTGAGTGGACGTGATGAGATCCTGCTGCCATCCTAATTCCGTGTGAGTGCTTGCCGTCTGCCAGTGTTTGCGAGCCGACTCTACCGCCTGCATCAAGGCATCTGCATCACCTCTGTAAGCTCCTTCTGTTCCGGTCGGGCATCTGTCGGGCCGTTTAGGCTGAGCAAGGTGGGGAGTAGCCTGGAGTCGCGCGGAGTATGTGCTAGTATGTGGGGACTTGACGGCGCCACGCGTGATGTAAGAGGATGTCAGGTCAGGGAGCGTCCAGGAGCGTCCACTGTAATCTACTGTAATGCAAGATGATGCAGCACGAGAGTAGGCTTGGCTCTGCTAGGGTAAGAGGGCAAGACGTGAATAGTAAGTTTAGAACAGAGGCGTAGAAGTAGCGTATCTGACTCGACTCCAATGGACGGGACAAGTTTCAATTGACTTTCCGGAGATCGATAACGTTTCACACTTGCACTCCGTCAACAACAACAACAAGCGGTCCTACTGCGGTCCACGGCGGCGGCGGTGTCGATGCAAGCGCAGAGCAGCGCAGAGCTCTGCGTCGTGAGCCAAATTGCGGGGATGCGAGATCCGGAAGGCCGAAGGTGTAGCACATTGTAGCACTGCTAATCCTGCTTGGGTGGATCGAGCTCTATCGAGCTGCAATAGTCCAAACAACAAGTCTGCGATACTGCTACTGATCACCTACTCAATTAGCATCGTCAACACTGGAAACTAGTCGTCGACGAGATAGTCCTCGACTGCGACTTGAAATAGGACCGGACTTGTAACACCCAAAACATCACGCTCTTTACCTCCCCACTGTCTTTACGAGTAACTCTATGATCCAAGACAATCGATTCGCACGATATACGATCTGTCCTCTCCGATCTATCTACTATCAGCAATTAGCAAGCAGGCATACCTAGGCAGAAAGTGAGTCCATCTTCCCGAGGCATATGCCGATCGCTGGGCTGAAATGAAGATGACCTGACAGTCGGAATTGCAACGTAGCCAGCAGCCTTGAGGTACCCAAATTGCCTACGCCTTTCGAACCAAACAACAAACGAAACCAAACAAACAAACCGGCTAGCTACCTGCCTGCGAGGTGACTGATTATCGCGGGGGCTTGCATCGAGCAAAGAAGGAGGCAACAAGGCAGAAATGGCAGAGGTGGACGTGCTGGCAATGGAGGGGATGGACGAACAAGCCGCCTATGCGGGGATTGTGCCCAGAGACGATCTAACAGACATCAGATCGTCTCAAGTCTTTGTCCAAGTCCAAGGTCTCGAAGGGATCCAAGGTTACCAAGACCAAGAGGACACTCGTACACCCATCCTCGACTCTACCTCCGATACGGTAGATTCACCCATCCTGGCCACCCCAGTACTCGGCTTCATCGAAGAGGAATACCCCTCGCCAACAATAGTGGAATCGCCAATTCTTCGATCTTTACCCATTCGACACTCTTCATTCTTTAGATCGCCCCCACCAGACATGTGGGCCAACAGCTCTTTCTCCAAACGCTCCTCTACCGCCCCTCCCCGACAAGATATCGACGACGAGATCTTCAACGGCACCCAGCACACCGGTGCCACGCCCCCACCACGTTCTCGATCCGCCTTTCAGTATGAGGCGAATACCTCGCAAAGGTCAGCTGGGAGCGCGAGTCGTGGGAGACCAGGAGAGTATCTGAGGAGAGCGTCGGAGAACGATATAGTCTCGCCCCAACCTCGACCCAAGTCCTCCCTATTTTCTCGAATGCTGCGTCAGCACGAACATGGCGATTCGCTCCGTCATACCGATTCTGGACATTCGCTCAAACAGTCTTCCAGTCAGAGCAGCTCCTCGTCCCAATCTGCGAGTAAGAAGGGACAAGGAAAGTGGGACAAGCGCGCCTCGAGAAATGCTCCACCGCCCCCGGTCCGCTCGCACACAGACCCCGCCAGGAGCTCGATGAACCCTCATTCCAGTAGCGTGATGAGCGAGCTCACCAAACACAGAGCCTTCTCGAATAGTGTGGAAGGAGACGTGGATTGGGAGACTTTGGAGAGCCTACCTAAAGTTGTCCTGCACCCTCCCGAGGGCGAGAGTGAGTTCCGACATCTCCGATGCTTGTGTTCCTTCAGCTGACCGTGCAACTTGGCAATCAGACACCAGCTCGCCAATCAAGCTGTATCCCCCTACTCCACCCCAGCAGCATCCTCGAGGATCGATGGTTCAGCTCCCTGCATCCGTGTCCAGGACGTATTCTGTGGCCGAGTCGGAACGGTCAGTACGAAGCGAATCGCGTAATACCTGGGGCGGCATGGACAAGGGCTTTTCCCGACCTGCACCTGTATTCCGACGCGCCGGCGCTCGAGCTTTACCCCAGGGGATCATCATGCCAATGAAGAAGGCCGAGCTGGTCAATCACATCGAAAGGCGAATGTCAATAGCCAACCCCGTTGGAGGTCAGCACCACGAGGAGACAGATCCGAATTGGGACACTCCCCCATCCCGACGTTATTCGGAATCTCGATCGGTCAATTCACCGCCAATGTCCCCTCTGAGTCGGATGAATGCCGCTTCTCAGGTGCCCATACCAGAGGCATCAGAGGATGAGGAGGTTTTGGACATTTACGATCAACTGCCGCCTCGCCTAGAGGACTTTGCACCAGTCGGACGATTGGCAACTCCTCCACCTCGATCCGACTCCCTATCGCGCTTGTCGAAACAGCTGGTTCATTCCGATTCTTCCCCCGCGATCTGGGCCAGCCCTCCCATGATCATGATCACCTCGGAGACCGACGCGTCCTTGTTGACGCAGACGCTCCATCAGGAGCCTGAACAGGTGGAACCGGTCGAATCATTGGAAGCCGTCCCAGACGACGCGGAAGATCCGCCATTCGTCACCCCTAGCTCTTCGATGGACGAGATCGCAGACAAGGTAGATCCGGCAAGTGAACACATAGAAGCCGAGGTCGACTCCCCGGCCTTCTCGCTGCCCATGTCGCCAGAGTCTCCTCAGGTGGCCAGTCCATCGGATGCTCTACCTGTTCTGACGCAATCGATGCCGTCGTCTTCTGCGCTATCGATCGAGAATGAGCTGGAGATTCTGAGGGATGAACAACCACCTTCCCTTCCAGCATCACCTGTGACCAGCCCCGCTACGATCACTGAGGCCGTCTCGACATCGCCCATTACACCAAGTGTCACGAGAGGCATTCCAGCCAGCACCTCGGAACGCAGCCGTCGAACTCTGTCTCTCGGTAGCATGGCCGATGTCGTCCCTTCACCACCAGGTCCAACGCCGATCGTCGACTACAAAGCGGAAACGCCCAAAGTGATCAAAAAGCAGAAATCGCTCAAGAGCTTCTTCTTCTTCCACGAAAACTCGGCAAAGCACGACCACGCATCTGTTCCCCAGATCCCGGCAAAGTTCGCCGAACAAGCGAAGTCCAAGTCAAAGGATTCAGCCTCTGCTCCTTCCGCTCCCACGACCAGCAAGAGTGGTTTCTCCAGCATGCTCTCGAGACCGAAATCCAAGCCGTCGCTCAGGATCGATGTCAAGCAATCGAAGATCTCTGATGCTTCGTCTTCATCTCAACCTCGAATGCCCAATACCGCATCTTCGACCTCGTCCACGGAGGAGCATTACCCTCAAACTCCAGCATCAGCTTCGACGAGCAAGACCAAGGCTCACGCAGCGGAGACGCCGAAGGCTGAGAAGTCCGAGAAAGGGGATAAGACTGAGAAGGCAGAACCTTCGAGAGGACTGAGCAAGCGGTTCTCCTTGACCAACATGAGCAGCGCGTTCAAGCGGGCGAAGAAGGAGGCTACGGCGGTGGTCCCACAGGTCCCCGAGCTACCCCAGGCGTACAAAAAGGACAAATCGGCCGCTACGACCAGTAAGAGCAGCAAAGGGTTTGGCAAGCGAAAAGACAAGGAGAACGCGGACTTGCTCGGGCAGTCAAAGTCGAGTCTGGTCAAAGAGAGCGCTTTGCCGATACCGACTTCACCAAAACTGGCCAAGGAGCCCTCACCGTCGAGTCCGGCATCTCGAGCAAGCAGCAGGTCCGCCTCTCCCGTTGCACCGGTCATCAACGTCAAGCACAGCTCGCCCACTGCCTTCAGCCAGTCCCCGTCTCCGGATCAGAGACCGCCTACAACCCGACCTTCTCCGGCCGACTCGGTGTCCGTGGTCTCGGAGGGATCTAGCTCGTTCGAGCTGGAGAACGAGTTGACCAACGCTCAGCTCGTCCTGGTATCCCCTCATACCAGACGCAATCCCGCGGAGTCACTGCAGGATATACTGGGCGTTGGACCGGTTTCCCGGACGAGCGTACTGGTGCAGTTGAACCGAAGCCAGTCGAGGAGGAGCGTAGAGGCGATCGTGCTTGGACCGCTGTTGATGCCGGATCCCAGCACTGCCGGCATGACGCCTCTCATGGAAGATGAGATGGATGAGCTGGAGGACCTGAACGACCAAGTGGAGCCTGTTGAGGGTTCGGCGGGAAAGAAGCAGACCCCGAAATCTTCATCGGAAAGCTCGCTGGAGTCTCTCTCACGCTCTTCCACCTCGTCGGACCCCTCGGAGGGACAGGTACCCGTCACACCATCCTCTCCACCTGACACGATGCGAATGGAGCCAGCTCCACCCGTCCCGACCGGCACATTCAGTGCTCCACCAGAACTACCGCTGCCCGCCTTGCCGTCAGATTTGGTGTTGGTGGACAAGCCCTCCGGATCGGAGTATGAGCACGGTCATCAGGAGGAGTACTTGGCGCAGACGAACAACTTGAGTCCTCAGTCCACGGAGACGGTCAAGGTGAAGAGGAAGAATAGCAGGAGTCCAGAAGGCTTCTTCAGGTTCCTCAGCGGTAAATCGCATTCGCCCAAGTCTACCCCAGCAGACCTACCCCCCTCGACGGCCCAGTCACCTGCGTCGGAGACGGTGCAGTTGCCCAAGGAGGAGAGGGTTCTGCATTCCGAAGTCCCGCTGCCGATGACATCGGTTCAGGAGGATACGGTCAAGACCAAGGAGTTCAACAGTCTCAGCGATGAGATCCAGCTTCGATCCCTACACTTCGAAAGCCTGGGTCTGGGGTTGACTTTCGAGAACCTGGCTTGGGACGATAGCCTCGTGACGAGGAGTTAAGGGAGTGCAGGGCGAGACAAGAATCAATGGAACTGGATGAAGGCGGGGAGGTGTGGAATCAAATAAAACATCTGAGAGACAGAGTGACGAACGGACAATGATATCCTAGGGAACATGGACAATGATCGACGTGTCTTGTAGCATCCGAGACGTTGTACAGATGCACTGCAGTAGCAAGCAGGCCTCTCAAGATCGTGACCCGGTGGAGTCTCGATCGTCAGAGTCGTTGCCGGTAGAATGACCGAACGAGCAAGTCCATAGCCTTGGAGTAAACTTAAGCAAGTAGAGGTGGTCGTCGTTCCGCTGACAGGTCAGAAAGTAGCATCAAGCCCAACCTTGTTCTTGCTCACCCCATCATGTATAAGTGGATCGAGGATCGATGCATTGAGTGAGCTGTCTGGCTGATAGCAACCCTCAGCTAGTGACCTTGATGCTTGAGTAGTTATCACGATCAGAAAGCAGGATCCTAGGATGTCAGCAACCTGGATCCGGTCTTGGACGATGACGTCGAATTCACTTGGCCCTCGTCTCCATTCCAACTGCTCCTTCAATCGTACATTCACTTCAACATGCTTCAACACACAGAAGCCGCCATTGCTCAGATCACTGCCCCTATCGCGCACAAGCACGACCCGGAGACACCTTGCATATAGCATCATGCCATCGGATCAGAAGCCATCGGTGAAGATGATCATCCTAGAGGTGGACGAGGCGCACCCGGATGATGTGGCCGAGAAGGGCAACTATGGAGAGATACTGCATCGGCACTTTGTCAAGGCGGGCAACAACCATGACCCACCACTGGGCATCCAGACGGACACGCGGTTCGTCGTCCCGGAGAAGGGCGGGAAGATACCCAGGATTGAGGACTTTGAGGGCGTGACCGGTGTTTTGATCACCGGCAGCACGTTTGACGCTCATGGAGATGATGAGTGGATCACGGATCTAATAGCGCTATTGAAAGGTGAGCATGAGTTCCTCCTAGATCCTAGTATCACGAGAGCCATATGGTCAAAGTTCCGATGTCTTGGCCTGCACTGACACTTCGCAGAGGTTTGGACGAAACGACCCGAAGTGCACTTCTCCGGTGTCTGCTTTGGTCATCAACTCCTGTGCCGGATGCTAGGGGCCAACGTACGACCTGAGCCATCGTCAGAATGGGAGATCGGACACTCTCAGATCAACCTACATGACATTGGGAAGAAACTATTCAGGACGACCGACGACGAGATCTTCCTGAATCAGATGCACCAGGATCAAGTGGAGTCACCCCCAACGTACGAAACTGCAGGCGGTCTACTGTCGAAAGACCAGAAGATCGAGGTATGGGGACACAGCCCGCACACCAAAGTTCAAGGGGTCTACCTCATGAACAGGCTGTTCACGTCTCAAGCCCACATGGCATTCGACCCACAGATGGTCAGGCGGGAGATTCAGATGAGGATCGATAGTGGTGCGCTGCAGGATATGGCTCTGGCAGAGGAGGCAAAGGGGAATAGTCATCTGGAACACGATGGGGAGGTTTTGGCGGCGGCGATCCTCCGCTTCTTCCATTATGAGGATGATGGTCTGGAGTAAGAAGACTGATCGCGTTTCACTCTAGGATGCATCTCCGTCAAACAGTGGGGGTGTTATCTGTCACAGATCGTCGACTAGCTCGCTTCTCACGTTGCAGCCCCTCTTCGGAGCACGAATGGTGAACTCGTTGGTGTTTCGCTCGAACTCAGCTCGACTCTGGTCGACGAACGTGCAGCCTATCCTTTGTCACGACACTTCGATAGGCAAGTTTCGTGAGGAGAGCCAAGATGTCTTCACTTACGCTGACTTGATTACACGGCATCCTCCTCGCTCATGGATGTATAGACTTAACGGAATCAAGCCGACATGCACACACCATCCACTGAAGCCACAACACCCGCGCAAGATACCCTGGTGGGGAGCTTAGCAACAAATTTAGACCTTTCCGTGTCGAGACCGACGTCTCTCTCACCGGTCATATCTGATATCCGCCGTCACTTCGATGTGCTTTTGAGCACCGATGGGAAGTACCTCAAAATCTGGGCTCAGGCCACGGAGCCTGATGCCAATCTGTCGATCCTGGAGCCCTACGGGGAATCAACGGGCAGCGTCCAATCGATTCTCGACAAAACCAATTTCGGTGGCATGGCCAGGAGCAAGGAAACATACAAATTGGTGCTCAACAAGCAGGTCCAAAGGCTGGCGGACACTGTAGTGAGCAAATTGAATGATATCGGAAGCAGGATCGAGTGGACGATGAGCGGTGACAAGAAGTCGCAGATCAAGTTAGCGCAATACGGGACCACGGAATCTCAGCAAACCACTATACAAGACGCTGACAGAGGTGAAGCCAACGAGGCGCTTCAGAGCTTGCTGGAGGAGGTGGCGAAGGAGACGAAGGAGGTCAGAGCGTTGATGCCAGCAAGGCCGACGTCCACTGCGACGGCGTGCACCTGTGCACCTGCGACTTTGCGAGCCAAGTACAAGTGCTAGGACCGCTGGGAGCCTGACCCAAACACCTTTTGGTCTGACACTGCACTTACTCATACATGCAATGCTTGCTGAGACTGAAAGAGATTCGGCCTGACTGACAGGTGATCGGCTGTACGGGATGTCGAGTTGACGCCTCAGTGATGGTGATCCCACGTGGGTGATCAGGCAGCGGGTGAAACGCTTCAAGTTGTTGAAACGTCTGGCGTTCAAACATCAAATTCCAAATCTAACCCCTTGTTCGCCAACACAGCTTGCTCTCAACCTCCGCTTCAAGGATGATCAGCTGAAAGGATGACAACTGCGATTACAGATAAACAAGCACATATTGCCAATCGCGAGCGATTCAACCGTTTCACGCGACATCCTCCCTCCTCCTCCCACCCAGCGTTTGCACAGCGAGGTGTGAAATCTTTGACGCAGTGAGCTTGATCTCCGAATAACGAGTGCGTTCCCTTGAAGGAAACTTCGGCCATCGGTCAGACGGAGTGAAGCTGAGTCAGACTGTCTCACACCTACCCGTGAGTCTCTGAACGACCCCATATGATGCATAGACGTGATCGACGCTGAAGTTAGACGTTAGATTCCCACATCCCTCAGATATTTCACCTGACGATACCAACATGGAGCCCCACCCCGACGCAAGACAAACCACACCTAGATGCTGGTTGGGAGAGCGATCGATCGCTTGCGTCACAGCATTGCGAAAGGGTTTTGGACGATCTCAGTTCGTTGCTCACCCCAGGCTCCGCATCAAGGACAGGAAGTTTGCCAGGCTGGCCGGATGTGCGTCTCGAGGAAGTGTCCATTGCTCGACAGATAGGACGGGTCTCTGGCACCTCTGTCACCGATATCTTTGACCAGCACCTCAACCCGCGACTGTCGAAGTCTTCAGATGCACTCGCAAAACTGCGATACGACATCGTCACTCGACAAGCCGAGAGTCAACGTACTGATGTCAGGTCACTAGAGCGATCCCTCCTGCAATCGACCTTCGAGAAAATCAACACCAAACTCAGCGTCGGGCCGGATGATGAGAGTGACTGGGAGGGACTCGTGGCGGATCTTGATAGGCTACAAGGTGCTGTTTACGCCTACCACAGACTCAGCAATCCATCCGAGGAGGGCGAGTACTAATAGTGCAGACGGGGTCGAGGAGGACGGTGAAATGGTGGAGCTTAGTGTTTTACACAGCTGAACTCTTGATGCACGGGTCTCAGAATCGACATTCCCACGCGAAATGCAGGAGCTTACTTCTCACATTTGTCTCACATCATGGTGCGAAACCTCTCCCCCACTTCTCTTACTTGTGCAACGCAGAGCTGTCATACCTCCCTTGACACCGCGCCCCGTGTGCAATCCCAGCTGACCAATCAAGTAAGTGGGGATGAAAGGATCCCTCCAGCTTTGCCTATGAAGACCACCTTCACGGGTATAAGACCGCGAAACCTCTCATCCCTCTTCTTTCCCTTCGATATCTCCCCCAACAATCACCCTCATCACCTACACCACCGTACGACCAGATCGAATCGAGTCATGTCTGAATCCGTCAGCGCTTGCGAAATGGTGTCCAGTAGTGCCAAGGTCCGCAGGCTGAGTAGTAAATACGCTGACAACGTCTACAACGGTACCATGACAGTGGCCGGAACTCGAGAGTTGCTGCTGGAGCTGCAAACCCTCAAGGCGGGGTGGACGTCGCTGGGGAGTGCCGAGCTTGATAGATGCTGCCACAACATCGGGCGCCACAGCACCATTGCGGATCTTTTTGATGATTTCAGTACGGCTGCCGAGCTATCAATCCTCACCAAGGATGTGGACCAGGACGGTTTCATCAGCGACGCCGCGAAGGTGGTACGTCTCATCGCCCACTACGAGCACGGCCTTCGTCGAGCCCTGTCCGAGGCGACACCACCTTCAGAAGCTCACGCTGGAGCCGAGAAAATCGAACCCAACTGGTCTATCTTTTGAGAGGTAGGACCATGAGCCACGAGCCACGAGTGTGGTTGCCTCGATCAATCGATGTAGCGAGAATGCAAAGCTGAGCCTGGCAAACATCTAGTGTCTACGGTGCAGCCGGTGCAGGTTTAAGCAGTCCCTGTTGATGTGAGCCAGGGTGGGTTACTGTTAGCCAGCAAACATCTCCAAAGTGTTCAAGAACGTGTGTGCGAGGCCAAGCGCAACTGTTCACGTCCACAGTCGGTCCGAGATCCATCTATCTCAACAGCCCTTCGTCGCCTCGTACTTCCCCTGCCCTCATGTCGTTTTCGAGCTCTCCCTCGTTCAGACTACCCCGGCCGAGCAACACTACCGCTAGGCGACTAAGTGATCAGGATAGAATGAACTCATCGAGGCCCAACCCCACTCGCACTCTGCAGAACGCGCGAGCATGCTTCTCGGACAGCTGACTGAAACCTCTCATCAACTTCTGCTGCTTCTGCAACGCAAAGCTCAACCGCCTCCTTTGACACCGCGCCCCGTTTGCCAGTTGATGACCGATCAAGTGGGGATGAAAGGACCGCTCGAGCTTTGTCTACGAAGACCAATCTCGAGAATATAAGGCTGTGAAAAGTCCAATCCCCCTTCTTTGTCTTCGAACACTCCCCTAACAACCACATTCACCAACAACTATACCGTCCGGTCATATCGCCTCGAGTTATGTCTGAATCCGTCAGCGTGGCTGACTTGGAGAACAGCAGCCAAATTGCTATCCAGTTGAGCGATGACTACGCTGATTCAGTTGAGCACCGTAAGACCTCGTTCGCGAAGACTCACGACACGCTGAGGACACTGCAATGTCTCAAAGCGGACTGGCTGTCATACGGCAGTGCTCAGGCCAAAAGTGGGCACCTTGGGCTTGGACCGCACGACATCATGAACAATCTGCTGCGAGACACCGCTCAAGCCAGTCTGAAGTCGATTCAATCCTCAGGTACGACGCCAGCAAGTGGCCTCAAAGCCGCCACAGAAGCGATAGGTGTGATTGAGATGTACGAGAAGAGTCTCAGCGAGACTGTGAATGATCTGCAGCGAGCTGCCGGGGATCAAGACGAGGACGATGGCGAATCACGCCAATTTGAGGGCTTCTAGCGGTAGAAGTAGTCAGACACAGAACTTGATGTCGTTGGCAGTGAGTATGGAAATATGCAAAGCTCAGTGAGGGGTAAGGACGCCACCGAGGGGGAAGGATACCATGGTGAAGGCTTGAGTTGTCCCTTTCGATGACAGCTAAGCTCAGCCAGCAAACATCTCCGAAGAAGGTATGTTCATGCGCATGCCCACATTTACACTCTACCCGAGATCCTCTTGAACAAGCTCTTCTTTCCCTTCTTCGCCTCGATCTTCCTTCTGACCTCTTCCTCGAGCTCTCCCTCGTCCAGACTGCCCCATCCGTACCATACCACGGTCAAGAAGCCAATCAAGGCAGTTAGGATACAGCCAGCCAAAGCTCCAATAGCCTTCGGTGTCCAGCCCTAATGAGAAGTCGTCAGTGTAGAATCGGTTGAGTGATAAGGCGGTACTTACCATGACAACGGGGAATGGACCCCATGGTTGGCCCTTGAAGTCTGTGATGGACTCGGTCCCAATGATGTTACCGCTGGTAGGCAGGTCCCAGTGCTTGCAGTGATCGTAGAAAGTCTGAGGGATGGTCGTGTTCTCCTGGAACTTCTCTGGCGCCTCGATGAAGACAGCAGCGAGACCACCTGGCGAGGAGGGTCAGTGAATGCTATCTCAATGCGACAATCACTACTCACTGCTCATGTGCCAGTCAATCTAATTATCATATATAGATCAGTATCGGACTACCATACAGGCTATGTCCCACTCACGTGGCAGTGGAACAACCAGGCTCCTGGGTTGTCGGCTCTCCATCTCAACACAACGTTACCGGTGGGAGGAATAGTGATAGTGTCTCGTCGAGAAGGGTTGGCCTGACCCTCCCGGACGGGTGGGTTGACCGAAGTGTCGTTCGAGGTGACATCAAAGCTCTTGCTGATCACCTGGAACTCGTGACCGTGCAAGTGGAACGGATGGAACCCTGCGTCCCAGTTGTACACCGTCAACTGGATGTTGGCCATGTGTGGGTACGCGAAAGCGCTGGTCTGGTGGCCGTATACCTGAGGCAAGAACGAGTTGTTGCCCATTGTCAATGCGGTGAAGATCGATGGCGTCCTTGGCTCTCGGTAAGTGATGTTGTTGAACGAAGCTCGGTTGGTTCCGTCGTCGTAGGTGTCGAAGAAGACGTCGAGTCGGTATTCAATATCAGGGAGCGCAGCGGCAGAGACCAAGATGGGAATGAATTCGGTGTCGTCCAACATGGGGTATTCGTCAACAACGGGAGCAACGGCTTCGGCATTGGCAGAAGAGTATACGATCTGAAGGGTGTTATTGAGAACAAGGGCTTCTGGGATAGCATCGTACCTGAACAATTATGAGCGAATGTTTCAACGACGCAGAGAAAATTGCTTACATGTCCTCGCTCTGCATGACTCCAAGGGCATAGTTGGTTCCAGTTTCGTTCTTGGCTTGGACGAGGAGGGCATATCTCTGAGCGACGGCGATGGTGAGGATGTCGAGAGGGTATGGCTCGACCTCGACACCATCGACCTCGATGACCGATACCTCGTGCTGGTCAAAGTTCAGATAGAACACTGGATCGCGTAGCATGCATCAGCTTAGATGCAGTGAAACCGGAAGTGTGGCTCACTCGATAGGGCGGCCATGTTGATGACTCGGACTTTGTAGGCTTTGCCAGCTTCGAAGTCGAGTTTGGCGTTGTTGTTGACGGCTGAACCATCTGAGATCGCTTGTGCTGAGGGGTAGTATGTATCGTTCTTGAGCACGTAGATCGCAGCGGAATCTAAGGGGAAAAAGTCAGTCGAGTCACTGTTGGGCATCGAGATCAGCGTACCTGGGACGGGCTCAGCTCCTGTTGGGTTCTTCCACGACATGAACTGCTTGATCAGGACAGAATGTTCGTCATTGTACCTGCGGACCCATCAACACGGTCTTCCGAGCGCTGACAATGACCGATGTTTCTCACCAATCCGAGACGACGATGGTGTATTCGTCGTCCCAAGTGACGTTGTCGCTTCGTCCAGTGCCATTCTGGGGGAGAATGATGGAGGCTGTTACAGAATCAGCGGACTGTCTAAGTGAAAGAGGCCGGAGTCTACTCACGGGTTCGCAGACCGTCCGTGTATTGACCGAGGTAATGGC
This sequence comes from Bullera alba, assembly GCA_001600095.1. Classification (NCBI taxonomy): domain Eukaryota; kingdom Fungi; phylum Basidiomycota; class Tremellomycetes; order Tremellales; family Bulleraceae; genus Bullera; species Bullera alba. Next base: position 2,042,839 of record BCIX01000003.1, read on the forward strand.
CGTGGATCCAGAATGTACCAGTCTAGCAGTCGGTAGTGAGTAACAGACAAGTGGACTGCCAAGAGTCAGCTCACCTGCTTGCTAGTGTCAATGTCGTAAGTCAAGGTTTGACCGCGAGGGATACTGCATTGAGTGACGCCGACAGCGCCGTCATAGTGGTTCGAGTTGTTGAAGAACATGCCGTGCGAGTGTAGCGATGTTCCGACTGTGTCATCACCTAGACCGTTTGTGGCGTGGATTCGGATCAAGTCTCCCTGGTGGGAGAATACAGGTGGTGGGCTGGTAGAAAATTGAAATCAGCGATCGCTCGAGGGTTTGGTCGATTGACATGGACTCACGGCCATGATCCGTTGACACCAATGACTCTGCGTTCTTGCAGCTGCGCGCAAGTGTCAGTACATGTTCTTCTTTTGGTACCCATTCATGGAGGGTAGAATTTCAGGACAGACACTCACGCCTGTGGGGTTGCTGTTGGCCCAAGTAATGTTCCACCAGTGTTCGTGGACGACAACGGCAGATGCCACCGAGAGCAGCGACAGCGACGAGATCACAGCGTTGATGAACATGGCGCGGTGGTGGTTGTGGCTGAAGACAGATGAAGTGAGGCAATTCTGTAAAGCCGCAGGTGCCCAATCACCCAGATATAAGCAGTTTCTAAATCGCCAGCCCGGCCGTCTTCGCTTTTCTCGGATCGGAGCACCTCTTTATCAGATAGGCGAGACCGTTTGCTCCTTGACGTCTACCTGAGGTAAAAATTCTCCCGAAGCTAACGGTGTACGCGAGGAGAGGGGTTCGTGAGAGGCCAGAGGTGGACTCTGTCCTACTCTGTCCCCTTGATGATGGCTTCCGTTCCTTCTTACACCACCGAATATTCTGCTGCTGTCCTACTGCTGTCCTGCAGCGTTGCTCCTCCGGCCGTGTCGATGAGATCTTGTGTAGCGCCACCAAAGTGCTAAGGTGATAGATAGTTCGGTCCGATTCTAAAAACAGCTTCGCAGGACCGGCCGATGAGAGCGAGTTGGCCTGAGTTGGCGTACTCTAGTCGTACTCTGCGATGGAGCGATCCTCAAGCGAAACTCCACAAGGCGTGTGTGGGCGAGTGCTCCCGAGTATGATGCACTTTTGCAGATCTCGGACAAAGCGAGCTGCGAGGGGGGAAGCGGGAAGCGACTGTTCCGGCCGTCGAGGGGAGCGAGGGGGAGCGATGGGGGTACGAGAGGGAAGGTACGGTAAAGGGATCTCCCAATCACTCTTTTTTCGCTAGCCCATCGCCTGGCTTATCAGATAGCTTAATTTCCCCTCCACTCGCCGCCGCCACCCGCACCATTTTGCTCCCGAAAGATGGGAGAAGCTTTCGGCCGGTCGCAACTCGTGACCCGAGACCAGCCTCGACGAGCTGCAGCCCGCTGAGGCTCCGAGCTGCTGCAGCGTTGCAGCGTGCCGGCTGCAGCCGTCGTGGGAAAGTAGTGGTCCTGCAGCGTGGCCTGCAGCGTCGTGGAATCATCGCAGATCAAGCTCAAGGAAGTCCTGTCCAAGAGCATACAGACCTTCAGATACTTGCACTTGAAACTGAGTCTGACAATCATCTTCGCTACAGATACAGTTCATACGCCATAAGTCATAAGGTGAAATATTATACAAGAACGAATCTGGCTCTCTCGACCTCGTTGCGAGAGACAACAGCATGGCCATCCACACGCGCGGAAGAGGATTGTGGTGGGGCTAGAGTAGGCTTCTCTCAATCCTCCCCCGACACAACAACAACTAGTCCCCGCCCTTGTTTGGTCCGCTCTTCTTGCCTTCGGGTGCGTCGCCCGATTTGCAAGCGACAATCTTGATCTTTGGCGCGGTGACTACCTCGGATCTGCAAAGACGGTGATCAGCGAATGACACTCAAAAGACCCTGTCACATACCCAGCGCCAGTCCCCTCCATCTTGAATTGTGGGTCTTTGATCACAAACGTCCATACATCATCACAGAGTCTGTAAGTGGATAGATGACCCTGCAGATTCAAGCCCGGTGTCAGCTGGCTATCACCATGTGCCATGAAGCTGATAGACAGACCTTTACTGTCGTTTTGTTCTTGACTCCTTTTTGAAGCGTTTCGGTCAACGACTTATCGAACTGGAACACAGCAGCGTCAGCTCAGGATACGAGTTGTATTGTAGCTATCGCACTGACCTGTTGAAGGACCCTCATTGCGAGTTGAGGGGGGATGTCGCCTTGAGTGATCAACTCGTCTAGCGAATCTGTCAAGGCTGTTCCGATACTACAGGAATAATCAGTTTCGAGACCCCGCCTTGTAGCTCGCATAGCTGATAATGATAGCTTCCGGGCAATATTCACCTCGATCCTCTGTAGAATTCATAATACGTCTGTCCACTGGGAGCGGTCATGATGAATCACGGGCAATCGCGCTCGACACGATGCGATCTTGACACCGAGTTTTGTACGAAGCCTAGTGCGATCACTCTCTGGCTCTTGATGACCTCTTTGTACCTATACTATCGAGCTGGATGCATGACTTTGGGTGTCGGAGGAACAGCAACAAAGGACGCGGTGGGAGCGTGAGTCAGCGAGTGGTTTTATATGGCACGAATATCCTAGGTCACGAATTTAGACGTGTTTTATCCTGAGATACACGTCCACCAGTGCCCACCCCACCCCCGCCCTCGCCATGATGCAACTGTCCAGCACCCAGCTCTAAGCCACCTATTAAGAGGTTCTGACAGCGAGAACAGACTACTTAAGCTGATCACACGGTGCTCTGTCAAATCCCAGTGATAGGGACTAGCAAGATACAAACAACGAACGGATCGAATCCACTCGCCATGATCATACCACTGGATCCGAGCTCGTCGACCTCGCACACGACATCATATAGGATCAAACGCGGGACAAAGGTGTCTGTGAGTGACGATCTGGGTAGGAGCGATCGTCTCAACGCGTCATTGACAACCAAACCTAGGATGTGCATCCTCAGCGAGATGACCCGGTGCCTGGGCTTGCATCATCCGACGGACCTTTCCAGCTGTCCGAGTACCTAGCCCTCAAGATCAAGCATGATCCTCATGATATCAAAGGGTTGATCGAAGTGCCGAGAGGAGAGGAGAAGGATGGCAAAGAGTCACAGGACCAGAACATAGTGAGTCAAGTTGATGTTAGACCGAAGCTAGAGCCCAGCTCATACAGAGACTCTGCAGTGGATCTATGAGCACCTGCGGTGCGTGACTGGCGTCAGGCTTGATGTTCCGGCGTGCTGATAGCTGCTGGCATATAGGCGACTGCCGATCGATCTTACGCCACTGCTCAACTCCCTTACGATGTCATGTACAAAAGAAACCTGTCCGGAGATGAAGGCGGATCAGTGGCTATACTTCTGTTCAGCTCACTCCGCAACATCGGAATGCTGCGCCATAGACTACATCCTGCACACGTGAGTGCGAGAAGCTGAATGTTGCTAGAAGCGACAAGCTGATATTCCGCAGCGTTGACTCGACTATCGCCTTGCTCAACTCATCACAGCAATTTCCCTCTAGGTGAGACACTTGCCTCGACTGTGCCCGGCTACACAACTGACGCTCAGTAACAGACTCGTCATCCCCCGAGCCTCGTACACCCACTTCCCCTCGATATTCCGGCGGCTATCACGGATATTCTCTCACGCGTACTTCCACCACCGAGAGGCATTTGCATTGTCTGAATCGGAGACTTCGCTATATGCGCGTTTTGTCGCTCTATGTGAGAAGTTCGAGTTGATTGGACAGCACTTATTCATCATACCGAGAGAGGCCGTCGGACAGTTCGCAAAAGGGTCTACGTTCGATGACTCGGAGGAGGAAGAGAGCGAGGAGAGTGAGGAATCGGAAGAATCGGAGGAAGATGACGAGGATGAGGATGATGAGGGCTCCGAAGGCGATGATCGGGGTAGAGGGGATAAGAACGTCGAAGGCAAGGGCGGGCAGAGGACAAGGTCGCTAGACCGGCATCCTCATTCAACGGTCAAGTCGCCTGATATACCAAGAGGGCCCAAGGCAGGGTCGTCTATATCACCACCGTCGAAATCAGAAGCGGCAGAGGTCATACCTGAAGAATCGGACGAAGCTCAAGATCCATTCAGGTCGGATTCGACTCCGTTCGGATCGACGCCTCCCGTCAACACGGAAGTCATAGGTACTTCCGCTGAGACATCACCTGGTCCCTCGTCTGGTCAAGACAGACCTGTGATGAAGCTACCCTCGAGGCAGAAATTCGGCACCTTGGGTCGTGGCAAACAATCTAGGGGAACGATGCTTTGGACATCAGACGAGTCGGCCCTGTCGGATACGGCGACTATCAAAATGCCATCGGTACCTGATCTACCAACGACGAAACCGGACACATCGGCTGGAGAAGCGGGTTATGTGGAAGGTGCTGAGTTGTCAAGATCTGAGAGCTCCCAAACTGCGATATTGATCGACAATCTCGAGGCACCATTATCCACCGACGAGGACGTCGAAGACGCCGAGGACGACGTAGAAGAGGGAGTCGATGCTTCGAAGGCGACCGAGGCCGTGGAGGACTTTGGGTCGACGCCAAAGGATGAGATCGAGTTGTTAGAGGAGAATGGAGAATTGCCCGCTATATCGACGGAACCCGCGGAATCGACCACTTCCTCCCCACCGACTGATCCAACGAAGGTGGAGGAAGAAGCGTCTGCGAAGGATGACTCGGAGGTTCTGACCGGAGAGTCCACCGAGAAGGAAGCGCTGGCTCAGGGGATGGAGGAGGTCAAGCTCGATGACGAGGCGGAAACGGGTGATCAATCGAAAGATTTGACCTCGGCTTCAGCACCGGCAAACATACATGAGCCATTGGACAAAGAAGCCGAGGAAGTGAAGGACGGCAAGGACAAGCAAGAAGCTGAGGTTCCGAAGAACGACGCTTAGGCCTTGGAGCATGGCCACGACAATAGGGCAGTCCGTCGACTTTATTTGTATCTCCATAGCTAGGACGCCATCAACAATGTCATGTGGTATCATGTAGCAGCATGTAGCAACGAAGTCCAACGAAGCAATCATCAGCTTGTAGTCCTTAAGATCTCTGAGAATGCCCTCTGATGCCTTCTGAAATCTGATGCTTCTGATGCCCTAGCGACCGATGACCGATGTGGCTCAGTTTCGGTCCGATCGGCGGTCGAGAGGTTTATGGTTGGCGAGGATTAGCGCGATTGGCGCCTGATTTGTTTCTTCGCGTTCTTCGGATGGGTCATCTCGCATCTCATAGGCTTCGGTGCCTTATCCTGCACATCTCACTCATGCGCTCATGGGCTCATGCTCTCGCCGTCCGCTGTGAGCTTTCGGGCCTCGTTCTAGACTCTACATGTGTCCACCCAGCCCATTGAGGTAGATCACCAGCATCACGTAACGTTGAGCTTGAGACAAGAAAGAGTAAACAAAGCTTTCGTCCTCGACTTCGTTTTTTGAATCATGCGGTTGGCGGAGCGCTGTATGATGGTGGGCACAGGCTCTCTGCTGTTGTCTGAGATCAGTAGGATCTCCAATGCATCTCCAACCTCTTCATCCTCACTGAACTTCATCCACAACTCGACACGATCTCACGACATACGACACGACCCAACGGCCCCGTGTCGATCCACCTTACACCGTTGACTCACCCTAGTAATTCTTTACACGTCCGAGACATCCTGCAGCCCAGTCGGATCTGAGATTGTGGTACAAGCACTAGTGCACTGTACCTCTCTGAAGATCGACAAAACACCCCTCAGGTTCCACGTCCCTCGATCATCACCATCTTCGACCAAGTAGGCACTAGGCATACCCAGGCGTACCCGTGCTTCATCGCATCACGCAATACTCAGTCGCAACGACCGCCCAGAACGCCTTGACATCCACCACTATTCGGCTCGGTACAAGTCGGCGCACTCACCTACTGCCGCTGGCCCCTGCTCACCCTTCCCGCCCAGTCAACCCTGACACGCTGAAACGCAAGGCGTCGATCATTTACCAACTCCGAGCAGGACGAATCGATACTCTACCTGCCAAGTGGAATCCTACATAAGATAAGGGATACACCGGTTCATTCCCACCAGATACCTTATGCAGTGACCTCGACTTCCTCAGCATCCTCCGCTAGATCAGCAACCACACACTCATTTACAACACACTCGTTAGAATACAGGAGAAGTAGGGAAAACAAGAGAAAACAACATCAAATACGATACACAGCATCAATCTTTCATTCACCACCAAACAACTACCAACTCCATCACCTATCTTGCCATGTCTCCCAATCGACCCAACATGCGGATCCAGATCCCTCGAACTCCCCCTCCAGTCTTCTCAGCCCAGATCGTCTCTTCCCCCGGTTCCTACACTCCCCCTCGGCAGTCTTGCTACTCGCACGAAACGCCCCGAAGCAGAGAGATCATCATGGGAGGATTGGTATCGAGACAGAACAGTCCAAGGATACCGACCAGCCCAGAGCGGGACATGGAGGAGGCATGGGAGGTCAAGCGGGTCGACAGTATAGAAGTCCCCGGGATCATCTTGAGTGAGTTTGAGTGGAGCGACGTATGATCGGTCACCATGAACAGATGTGCTGATCATCGATGCGTCTCCAGCCGAACCTATGCCAGATCTCCCACCTAGATCACCCTCACCCCCACCCAAGCAGATCATGCTATTACCCCCCGCATCGCTACCTCTACCTCTTCACAATAACACCTCCTTACCTCGACATACCTTCTCGCCAGCCTTTTCCGCATTCCTATACGGCTCGCCCAAACGGCCCAACAAGTATCTGGCAGCGATGAGGAGCTTATTGGCCATCTTCGCCTTCTTGCTGGTGGTTTGGCACCTGTATCGGGTGATCGACATGGGCAACTTTATCGACGACGGCTTGGTCGAGGGGTTCTAGGCGACAAGTTAGACGATCAAATACCGCGCGCGAGAGTGTCAGCAGATGAAGGGGTCAGAAGTGTATATGGACGGGCCTTGGAAACCCGCTTAAGATACATAGGCAAAAGCCCTCGAGACGGGAGAGGCAACGGACAATTTGGATATGACCCATCTTTGGATGTCGTAGGCCGCGACGACTTTTTCACGACATGCAACGATCACTTCGAAAGCTAAGCAGGCTAAATGTGCGATGCTGTTCTCAAGGCGTCAACGGTGCATTCGCCATGCTGCTTCTGAATCTACTGTCGCCAGCATCACGGTCGTCTATCGGTTGGTGCCAATGACGTCGTTGTCGCCTGGTCTGTCGGCCTCGGCCTGTCTGACTTTGTCCTCTGGTCCGCCTACACCTTCAAAGTCATTGGCCTTGGTTTGTCTGTCGATCTCGTCAGCGTCTGCACTTGAGGCCAATGAACTAGTTGCTCACCGCCCAGTAGTCTTGGACTGCTCGCCTCCCTCTTCGTCTGGGATAGTGGGGTTTTCACCTCGCTTGGTTCCTCCTACTTGAACGGTAGAGCCTGGGAACTGTGAAGTGACATTCTCATTCACTCCAGAGTCTGCGGCTGGAAGGGGTCAGTGATTGTGCTCCTGCTTGCGATAGCTAGCCTTAGTCAGTGATAACCTGTGGGACTCGATCTCGGTCAAGTCCGGCGCGATCTCATCAGGGCCATCTTGTCTCAACTCTCCCGATCGTGGTGGGAGGTGGTTGCTGAAGCACAAGACAGACAGTGGGAGGAAGGAGCTCACCGGAATCACTCTGATGACCAGTACCAGATTTGGCGGAAGACGAGTTGATAGCCTGCTCCGCTTGAGCGATCGACGCGGCCGTATCGTTAGACATCGTGATGGGTGCGCTGGCGATGAGAGGTGTGTGCGATAGCGGGAGAGACAGAGAGAGTAGTACGAAGAGTAGGAAATTCAGCTAGCTCTTACTTATGTACGTCCATCTGCCGTCCAGAGTCTCGATCACGCAGAGGTGTGACCGATCGTGACGTCAAAGCAGGCCGAACTGGCATGGCGACATCGGGAGCCGACTAGCCGGTGGTCGCGTCTCAAAGTCTCGGCATGGCTGGTCAAGAGAGATCGTACGCGTCAATCTTGCACCCTCTCACCGTAACACGTGATAGAGACCTGCAACGACCTGCATACGGTAGAGTGCTACAGTGAAGTTTGTATGAGCGGTCGAAGCCTCTCATAGCTTCTCAGGCGAATCGCAGGCAGTGTAGACTACCTTGTTCGTCTTCAGTCTCGACGTTAGTGATGACACGCTGACCACATCCGCCGAGTGAGAAGGTAGAGAGGATGTACGCCTGCGGATCGAGAAGCATCCTCAAGATTGCAGCTCCGCTTCAGCTATCACATATCTCTATCATCTTCTTCCCATATCCCCCTCCTCGGCGTCTGTCTGTCTTCTTCGGTCATTGCTCACGGTCGCCGCATCTGTGGGGTAAGCGGGACGGTTAGCAGCCTACTCGTCATCGGCACTAGGCTCTGAGTCAGGATATCTGGGTTGAAGTCAGCTTCATCATACTACGACCGACCTTGAGGCACTCACCCGGTCCCGAAATCCGCAGCGACTCGTCGCCTGATGGTGTTGGCCGAGAAGTCCACTCCCGCTACGAGCTTGTACAGCTCGCTGATATTGGCCGTATCGTCGTGATTGTCAATCTTGGCAGAATTGAGGAAGGTCTCGAGGTCAGACCTAATAGCCTTGCTCTTCTCCAAAAACGCCCCGATGTCATCGAGATCGGCGACACGTCCCCGGGTCTTCTCCACCAGAGAGTGGGCGATGGCCGACATATCGCTGCTAGCGGTCTGGAGGTCTGCTATGTGTTGGTCGCGAGAGTCATCATCGACACTGGCATCAGTGGCTCCCTGCCAGTAGATCCCGATGGCGGTTTGATAACTGGCTACTTCAGCGAGATCTTGAGTCAGCTCTGACAACAGTGTATGGGGGATGATGGAAGTCATAATGGCTGTATTCGATGAAATTGTGCAGTATAATCAGGAGATCAAGAGATGTGAATGAGTTGGGATATAAGGCCAAGACAGTTCTGCGAAGAATAGGCAGTAATCGAAACCCCATCAGCACGAAGATACCGTCAGCCGTCAGCTGGGTTTCTCGAATGTACTACAGTACGAGTACTTCTACTAGAATATTCGATCTCCGCGGACCCAAGTTTTTCCCGTAGGGATCTAAACCGCCGACATGACGTGTTGTACGACGTGATGCTGGAGCTTATCACATGCATGAATATGCTACTAAGCGCGTATCGGGACCATCCCATGCGCTTACACGTGACCGATATGAAACAGGCGGTTGATCCATGCGTCTTCTGGGTGTCTTCTCACTCTCGGGTTGAATCCTCATCATAGTCATAGCTTCACACGCCGACTCCTACTTCGTACGTCCTTCGGGGGGGTCAAAATTTTCTGTAGCGCTGCGTTTCAGCCCCAAGCAAAGGCTCCTAGCGCTGGCCGAGGTCAGACATGCCTTCAGTTGCTCGTCCGATCATGCTCACCATGGCAAGTGTAACATGTAGTATGCTCCGGCATGCTTTAACAGGTCCGAGGCTGCGTTGTGTGCTAGACGACGATTAGTCGTCCCGTTTGGAGTTACCGCATGAGGCACTTACTCCCGTCCCCGGAGGGACACAGGGCGTCGACACTCAAAGACAAACCCTACCATCATGCAACGCTCTCACTCTCCGCATTCGACCTATCGCTCGACCTTTTGCTACTTATAGGTTGAACGATCTATCCCCTCCTCCCCTCCTATACACCTTCCGCTCCTCGCCTCTCCAAACTACCCGTATCGCTCTTGAGTTCGAGCAACCGACCCAGGTTGCAGAAAGAACAGGTGAGTCAACCAGGCGGGAACGAAACTGGAGTGCTTTTCACCCAAAATACGTACGCGACGAACATCACTTCATAGTTCATCACCACTTCCTTCGTCTTCATTCGATTATACCTTCCTTCTAGAGCCTCAACAACGCCTCGCCCGGACACCTGCTGACAACTCTTCTCTAGCACATCCACCAACATGGCTCCACCGAAGGGGGCCACGGCGGTAAGTGACACTCAACCTCTTCCTAACGACGACTGGCTGATCTCATCCCGCGCCAGGCCCGAGGCCAAGAGGCCGGAGGAGTCAAGGGGCTGGAGTCGATTTTCTCCGGTATGAAGCTCGAGGGTGCTACCGATGGTGAGTGATGCGAGCGAGCGAATCATCCAGTCCATGCATCCACTCGACCCAGACATCACGTCAGCCACTCATCAGTTTCTGGTCTCAAGGAAAAGCCAATAGCCTGTAAGAGGAGTGCCGGCGGAGATGCTACTGTCGTCCAACATTCATTCCGCACCACCCACCATCCGTCTCGTCGAGACATAATCGATGCACACCTTCCTCCTACTTCAAGCTTGTATGAATTGTCTAAATTCTGCGCCAAGCATTATTTCCGTTGTCGGATCAATGAGTATGCTGAATGACTGACCAATCCCGCAGAGTACCACCCTCGACCTGACTTCGGAAAGGCTGGTAAGCCCATTCCAGTCGTTGCCAACATGTACAAGGTTCGATTTAAGAACCAGGGCAAGGAGGCCAACTCGGTTAAGTGAGCATGACGATTGCACATCTTGACTCCACATACTGACTATGTCCAGCCATTACGATGTGGAAATCAATCCGGTCGTTAAAGTTGCCAACCAGAAAAAGCCCAAGCAGATGCTCTGGGAGATTTGGAACCAAGCCTGCGCCGAGGCGACCGGCGAGGTCAAAAAGGTTCTGGACTCTGCTGCTTACGATTCCGTGTACGTCTTCAAGCATTTGCTCACGCCCCAGTGTGCTGACCACATCAGAAAAAACATGTACACGCCATACGGCCTGCCGACTGATGGTCCCAATGGCAACGTGTGTCGCCTGCTTTCTGTGTTTGGTGCACTGCTGACATCTCATAGTTTGAAATCATTGTTGCCCTCAAGGAGGCTGGCGGTGACAAGGCCGAGAAGGGCGACAAGGGCAACGACGATCGTCGACGATTCAAGATTGTCTTCTCCCTCGCCAACGTCATTGACCTGAACACGATCACCGAGTTCTGCAGCAAGGTCCCGCAGACCGAGAAGACCAAAGAGATTGTCGTGAGTTGAAACTTGACCGAGCAGTGCTAAGTCTGTCAAGCTTGTTGCAATCCAAGCCATGAACGTCCTCCTCCGACAGGACCCAACCAACCGATTCAAGGCTGTCGGTGCCCAAGGCCGTGGATTCTTCAGCACTGGTGAGTATCATCCGAACAGTCTCTTCTGAGCAATCTGACAATGTTGAAGAGGGTGCCCAACCCATCCCCCTTGGTGGAGTCGTGTACAACGGATTCATGCAGTGAGTGACAACTAATTTGTCCCTCTACAACCTCTTATGAGCTTTTTAGGTCCTTCCGATTCACCAACTCTGGTTCCCCAGCTGTCCAGGTGGGTTTGCCGTCACACGGCTTGTCACAGTATTGACCCGATGCAGCTTGACACCGCCTACTCGGCTTTCGTACAACCTGGAAACCTCATCGTGAGTCGCACACACAGCCGAGTAGCGTGATGCGGTGCTTACAATCACCAGACTGTTGCTAGCGGCTTGCTCGGCGCTGGTGGTGGCGGTGGCGCTCGTGGTGGTCGAGGTGGCCCCCGAGGCAGCCCACCAGACAGGGGCGGTCGAGGTGGTGCCAGAGGCGGTCGGGGAGGACCTCCAGGTGCGGGTGGTGATGGCGGTGGTGGTGACCTGAACACGCTCAACCCCAGTCAAGTCGGAAAGCTCAACAGAATCCTGCGAATGGCTAAGTTCAAGGTCAACCACCGGTGAGTCACGCAAGGGCAGTACTTCCACAGCGCTGACCTTTCACAGACCATCCGAGCGAATCTTCACTCTCCGAGGCTTGACCACTAGACCATGTTCTGAACTCAAGTTCAACCTTCAAGGCCGAGATGGTGCCGCCGACCGAATGGTGCCCGTTGTTCAGTACATGAAAGGTGAATTAGGCGACTATTGGCATCTATTGGTACTGACAATTCCGCAGAGATGTACAACTACACCGTCCGAAAGCCAAACCTGCCAGCCGTCCAGGTGAGTGCCCTCGAGGGTAACACTGAATATGGTTGATGAGACTGGAACCGTAATAGTACGGCAAGAACTTCTACCTGCCGTGAGTATCAAGGCTACTTCCATTCGATCAGCGCTGACTCTAATTCAGAATGGAGTGTGCCGAGATCATCGACTTCAACAGCATTCCTTTCGCCCAAATCGCTTCGGACCAGGCAGCGGCCGTGAGTCCATCTCACTGTCTGGCATTATGTTGCTCATGAAGACTAGATGATTACCATTGCCGCCAAAGCACCTCCCGAGAGGCGAAAAACGAGTGAGTCTACCTCCATCGTGATCCAGTCTTTCGACATCATTGCTGATAATCTTCCAGTCGAGCAATGGCGAGGCAAGCTGGCCTACGAGAAGCTCCCCAAGATCAAGGCCTGGGGTGTCGAGGTTGTGAACGAGATGATGAAGGTGCAAGCCCGTGTCCTCCAGCCACCCAACGTCGTCTACGGCGGCAACGGACGAGCTCGAGTTCAGTTTGGGTCAGTCCAGCTATCTATCGTTTGTTGAGAATAATGCTCACGTCACGGAATACAGTGGATGGAACCTGAAGGGTACCAAGGTGAGTTGGGAGCTTATTGCTGTAGATAGTCGCTAACTCGTCCCAGTTCACTCGTCCAGGACAGCCCCTGAAGTGCTGGGCGGTTCTCTCTTTCGACAAGTTCGTTGGCGTCCCCATGTTGCGTGAGTTGTCACTTTCCGGCCTGGAGTCATTTACTAACAGGCGACTCACAGAGGGCTTCGTTGGCCAGTGAGCAATTCAAGATTCTGAGATGAGAGAGTGAAATACTAACCTCAATAGATTGGTCTCGGTGCTCAACGGTGCAGGTGAGTTTCGCATCTCGCTTCCCGCCTGCAGAACGATACTGACCCATAAACAGGATGCCCGGTCGTCAACCAGCAGCCACCGCTGTCTCAGATGAACCCTCACCCTAACGGACCATGCTCCGGTGTCAAGATCGCTATCCAGGAGGCTTGCAAGGCTGCCTACCTGCAGAGCAAGATGGATCCTCAGCTTTTGATCATCATCCTTCCCGTACGTAGCGACTCCTAGCACTTGCCACTCGCACTGCTAACTGCGTTCATAGGGCAAAGAAGCTATGATGTACCAGACTATCAAGCAGATTGCCGGTGAGTGCCGACTACTAGCTTCCAGCATCAGCTCACTGACTTGAATTTGCGCAGCCGAGACCCTGCAGAAGCCTCTCGTCACACAGTGTCTACAGGCTGCGAAGATCAAGTCGGACCGAGGTATCGATCAGTACCTTGGAAACGTCTCGATGAAGATCCACGCCAAGGTAAGTCCTCGACTCAAGTGATCGGCTTCATCTGCTGACATGACACAGCTGGGTGGTGTCACTCACGAGGTTCCCCTGCCACAAATCGTGAGTCACGGTAACCCTGTGCTTTGAGATCTCAGTTAACACGTCCCATAGATCGACAAGAAGACCATGATCATCGGTGCCGATGTGAGTGATTCATAGACGACAGTGTTGCCTTTATGCTGATTGCTTTCAGGTCACTCACCCTCCTGCCCGAGGAGGTGCCCTGCCACCATCGATCGCCGTCACCGTCGCTGCCACCAACGGAGACAACGTTCGATTCATCCCAAGCATCCGTCTTCAGGAGGGTCGAGTGTGAGTTATGAGACGAGGTGGTCTGGTCATTTGCTGATGAGATCGGTGTAGTGAGATCATCTCTGACCTCGCCAACATGTTCCACGCGCAGTTGCTCGCGTTCCAGAGGAATTCCAAGGCTTTGCCCGAGAAAATCATCATGTTCCGAGTAGGTCCTTCGCCTGATAAAGATTCTGCCACGTACTGATGGTGAACGAAGGATGGTGTCTCTGAGGGTCAATACGCACACTGTGTCCAGTGAGTCATGAGTTTGTCAACGAGTGACGAACGCGGCTGATAGTGCGACCACAGGGAGGAGCTCAAGTCTATGAAGGACGCCGCCGCCAAATTCCCTAACTACAGGCCCAAGTTCACCTTCGTCGTCTGCGCCAAGCGAGTAAGTAAACGTGCGCTCTTAGCTTGATCTCGCGCTGAATACCTTGGTTTAGCACAACATGAGATTCTTCGCAGAGCACCAGGCAGACATTGACCGAACTGGTAACTTGCCACCAGGTCAGTCACTTGGATTGTCGTCTACCCCTGACACCAGCTGATGTGGTCTATCATAGGAACCGTTGTCGACAACGGTGTCACCCACCCATTCGCCTTTGACTTCTACCTCCAGGCCCACGCCGGTCTCCAGGGTACTGCCCGACCAACTCACTACATCTGTGTCGCCGACGAGAACGGCGTAAGCTTCCACCACTATCATACCGTGAAGTTAGCTGACATTCTATCGATAGTTCACTGCCGACAAGCTGCAGGGTCTCTGCAATGCTCTGTAAGTGGCACGTGATCTAATCGATGCCGATGCTAACTTTCCACTTTTACAGGTCGTACACTTACGCCCGAGCTACTCGATCCGTCTCTGTGAGTGATTGTTGTTGGAACGATCCAAGATGCACGCTAATCCTCCTCGTAGCTGATCCCGGTGGCCTACGTACGTCGAGTGTCCCGATGATGACCGTTGCTCGATGCTGATTTTGATATCTCCCTTCGTCCTCATAGTACGCCGACGTAAGTGAACTCTAGGACACCCCTTACGAACGAAGCTGATCTTCCATCTTCAGATCATCGCTACCAAGGCTCGAGACTTCGTCTACGGCGAGGATGACTCCGACGCCGTGTCTATTGCTACCGGCTCTTCGGGCCCAGAACAGAGGATGACATTCAACCCAACTCGATTGAGTGAGTCTTGAGCTGTACTTTCCATTGTCCTATCCAGCTGACCCAGTTTCTCAGGCTCCCGATTCGACAACACGTCGTGTGAGTATCTGAATAAGCCAAGCATGACTGGGATTACCCTTGCTGACCCACCCCGCTCGCCACAGTCAACCAAGTCGCCTGGGTGAGTTGCATCTCCATCGACTTATGTGATCGCTTGCTGACCATCCCTCTAGTACATGTAACCCCCGAGTACGCTCGAGGATGCCATCGCCTGTCCAAGAATGCTTCGTTTCTTGTTCTCGCATCCGGATACTACCGATCGCAAACAACATCGCCGGACATCAATTCTTCCTTCCTCCCGAATTACCGTCAGCCTGGGCGCAAAAGTGGATATGTACTCTCTCTCGTACCCTTTTTTGTCCATAGGTTTGATAGAAATGCACAGGATGATCCGTCCAGTCGGGAGTGCAAGTGCGAGCGCAGCGAGCCAATTGACATGGAGACCAGGCTCCACTAAAAAAACGCCTTAATATTCACTGGAGGACGGAGGCGACGACACACTTCACTTCCGTCTCCACTGACCCAGTCGTTGACTATCCCTGGCGATGTACGAGAGACTGATGTCAGGGAGATACTTGTGATAGAAGTGATAGAATGCATAGGTGGCTGTGATGCCTGTCGCCCTCGAGGATCGGGATGTACAAAAGTGCTACGAGGCGGATTAAGTCAATCGCGCATGAGGTTGTGGCTCCGACTGATCGACTGGTGTCAATGCAGTCTGGCCTACTCTATCCTGATAGCCAAGACGTAGGAGTTGGGGAAGAGGGGAGAATGTCAAATGTCCAATCTATCCATCACTGTCCATGCGGTGCTAGCGACCTCGAATGTCCAGTTGTATGCGGGTGTCCTAGTGATCCGGCACCGTTGTCGTCCTTCCTTTTTCATATCTCGTTTCGTCCATTTCGTGCCGGCTCGTATCGTTACAGCGACCATCTATCCCATGCTTCAAGCGAATTACACCGTGACTCCCACCATAACCGCCAACAAAACCGACAACGCCAGTCCTAGACTTAGGCTTGGAGGGGTGACCAAGCTCGCGCCGCCCGTTTGGCTGGGTTGTGCCGCTGCGCCATTGACGCCCGAGCTAGAGTCCGAAGGAGCCGGTGCGTCGACTGTGACTACGTGTGGAGCCGCCGTCGAGAGTGCGCTCACTCGCGTACTGGTAGCAGAGGTAGAAGTTGCGTTTGGCAAAGCGGACAATGCGGTCGGAAGCGTTCCGTTATTCAAACCCAGCGTGAGGCTTCCACTGGGAATGGGAGGGAGGGAGTTTGATGCCGAAGCTGAAGAGCCAGCTGCGCTACCTGTACTGGACCCCTGGGCCTCCGAGCCGGCTAGCGCGGCGAACCCAATAGAAGGCGGGTTGAAGCGATAAATCGAGTATACGTTTTTCAGGGCCGTGTCCCCCACGATCCACTGGACGGGCGAAGTCGCCGGTAAGTCCTGGATGAACACGGCACCAGTACACAACGAGGCGTCGGTAGAGTATCGGCCCAAGTTGAAATCAGCGTCGGTGATCCGGATAGTATACCCGCCAAACGTGAGGGCGAGGTTGATCGAGGTCGAACAGGGGTATTCGTAGTAGTTCGAGTATGAACCTGTCATCCGTCTGGAACCGGGGATCGAGGCGAAGATGTTGGCGACGATGGAAGCAGGTCCGCCAATGAGAGTTGTACCAGTGTCAATAGCGGCGAATGAGGACGAGCCGATATCGATGGTGGTGCCCTGGATCGTGAGGCCTGCAAGCGTGTCAGTCAAGGACGAGCAGATAGAAGAAGCTCGACTCACTGGACATCTGTGCTTCCCAGTATTGAGCATCTCCGGGAAGATCAAGCCATGTGATGTCGCCAGTGTAGAGTGACGAGTCTGCACAATCGGATCAGCTGGAGCCTTCGTTCACTACAGTTTCAGCTGACCCACCCAGATAGCCGAAGTTCGCCTGACCGCCGTCGTCCTCTTTCGCCTGAGCTCCAGGTACGTCCCTGTATCTCTTCATGTAGAAAGCGAAGAGCGGTTGCGACCAAGAACCCGATTGCACAAGAGTCAACCACCAAGGCGTGGCTACGAGCAAGTCAGCTCGAATCCAAGTTCAGACACCCCACCAACCTCCGGAGAACGCGAGCTTCTGCCAGCTCAGACCCATGATACCGCTCAGGGCAGAGGTGATGAGACCAGGGGTGATGACGTCGCAAGCGGCAAACGTCTGCGATGCGACAGAGTAGCCGCCCATAGTGACGAGGTCTTGGGCCAAGTGGCCAGATGCCTGTCCAGAGCCATAAGAGATCCGGAAAGTGGTGTTGAGTCTACGTCGGTGAAGTCAGACACAGCTTTCCTGTGAGGACTCGATCAGCGCCGCACTCACGCCACGTTGGTCCTCGACTGATCTGCGTTGTACTGCGACATGGTGGTGCAGCCAACGGAGCAGTCGGACGAGGCGATCCACAAATCGGAGGAACCGGTGTCGAGCACGACATCGAAGGGTTGGCCTGGAGTGCCGACGCTCACAGAGCCAGAGTACGAGGCGTCCAAGTTGTGGTTACTGCAAGGAGGAAGCAACAATCAGTCTATGCCAAGAAGTAGTGTAACGAGCAGCTTCACTCACGCCAAGCTGTAGCGATCACAAAGGTAGCACAAGAAGTCGTCAGTGTTGTCCAACTGAGACCAGACACAACGAGATGCTCACTCGACCTTGCCGTTCTGTCTCTTGCCCAGCTCCATGGCCAGGAGAGCACTGAATCCACCTTGACCGGCATTGTACCGAGTATCAAGTTTCGCCTCTTCCCTCAACAGCCAAGTTTGATCCGCTGCCTCTCTCTCTTCCAAGCCGAGACTCCGCCTCACTCGCTTGACATGACCAGGGGTGTGTCTAAGAGCCACGGCAACGGCGCCTCCGGGGTTGGGGACAGGTGTGGCGGGAGGGAGGACGAATGGCTCGGGGTTGGCGTTGGGCAATGGATTGGCGAGAGCGATGGGTGAGATGGACAGGAGGTACAAAAGAGCGAGAGTGAACATGGCCATAATGACTATGGCTTTTGAACGGTGGGGAAAACTACGAGAATGAGAGAATGTCAGTGTCGACACCCAGGCATGAGGTCAGGACCAAATCGAGAAGGCGATGAGACGAGGAGCGATGATGAGCGATTTGAAACCAAGAGCAGTTGTCAAAGCGTAACACTGAGTTGCGCACTCAAAGGACAGTGACGGTGGTGATCTCGACAAACGAGACCACTTTGATCTGCCCGCGCCCGAGCCTGCGGAGACTGCGGTTCTTGGAGGAGTTTGAAAGGAGCCAAGCTCTGGGATGGGGACAAAGGGAGGGGAGGGAGCGGGATACAGCGGCACTTACAACTACCTTTGACGGATTTGAGTGGACGATGGTCGATCGATGAGGTGTTTTATCTAATCCTGGGCGAGATGCGATGTTGGTGATGTACAGGTCACAGTCGAATGCGAAAGGGTTGAGTCACAGAGAGTCTAGGCGGATAACACTATTTGCTCGATCAACGAGACTTGCTCGATCAACGAGGAAGAGTGCAGTGGGAGAAGTTGTAAGGGAGTCGGACACGAGCTCGATCAACGAGTCGTAGATGCGGGTCGGAATGGGTTGAGTTGTAGGAGGAGATTGGAGCGAACTTTTGAACAGAGCTGAAACGACGAAGTCAATGGCTGGCAGGGGTCGAGGCTCTCCCAGGGCGCTGGGTCTGTGGATGACTGTCTAGTCTGTTGGGTGCACGTCGGCGGAGGTGGGTGAGGGTTAAGTAGGATACGAGAAGATCATGGTGACATGTGCCATCCGATGGGCGTTGATGCTCTCGGCGGGTAAAGTTGCTTGAGCTTAGGGTTCCCGTCGTCACCTTCAAAGTCTCGCACCTTTTACCCCTATCAAACACACTCTGATGCACGCAAAGGGAATGTGAAACGTGCGGGGCACAGGGAGAGGAGAAGAGAAGAGACGCGACTGCGCGCCGCAGCTGCTGACAAGTCTGTCATTCAGCGTCGATCAGTGACAGAGCTGGCTCAGCCAAGTGACCTGCAAACGTTGGAGCAGGCTCTGCTGGAGCGAAGCTTCGAGCAGCATGCGCAGAGAGAACACATCTTCGGCACGACCTTCATGAATCGACGATCCCAGGGTGAAACACTTTGTCAAGATTGACTTTTTGTGCTTTTCACGCTATCGACGCGCCGGGAAAGGCTAGCGCGAAACGCATCGATCTCTTGCTTTCTCTTGACTGGCTCGGCCAAGCTAAATTGCTCAGATCGAGAGTGTGCTCACTGCTCGCTGTCATGTCGATCGTTAGGCGCAGACGGACAACAAGAACGCGGTCCATATACTAACCTGATATAGACCCAAATGAAGTGGACGGCAGCAAGCTGAAGCTCTGTGTTCTGACCCAGACGCGTCGGGAGCGCAACGCGTTGACCTATATCCAGACTTCTACAAGCTCAAACGGGATGTCGAACGATTCTCGAGGTCAGGAGGTGGACGCCTGTCGTTGATCACGGGAGCGAGCTACGTAGACGGCAGCTCGCGGTACCCGCTGCAAGAGGCTCAGTCGAGAAAGGGCATGCGCAAGTACAGCCATGACGACTCGCGCACATCGCCTCCCGAACAAGCCCGAATTCAGGTCACTGTAGTCTGTAAGACTCTCGAGCCTCTCGAACTCTCCCAATACACAGAACAAATCGTATACTGATGCATCTTCTTATGATGAGGCACTGCGGTGGAGACGTTATTCCTTGGATCCTATGTAGATGAGAAGACTGCAGCTAATGTTGTCCTCAAAGTCCCAGCGTTATACTCTACATCGATCATAATTCACCAAGTCGACCGAGGTACGCCCAACCAAGCCCCTCCTGCTTTCCCCCTTCTTCGAGACGAGGGCACCTACGGCCAAGCCCCGACTAACGATGAAATACAGGAGGGCCTTGGTTGAGCCTAGCCCCAGTGCGATCAGTGCGAGGGTCGAGTGCAGGCAAGACATCGACCACCGGGGGTTAGCCTGGATGCAGGCGACAGGGGGTCGAGCAATGGAGCACTGGAGGCATGGGAGAACGGCGAAGGTACCGTTCCTCTCAATCTCGTCGGCCTTGCGCTTCCTCCAGCGACCCTATAACAGTCAGCACTGCTCAACTTGCTCAACGAATACAACTCACGGAACGAGATAACGCGCCAAAGTGCTGGGCCGCCTGGGGCTGCCGTGACTCGGTGTACAAAATGCTGTAGATGCTTGGAACTCGTAATGCAACTATGCTTATCCGTACGGGGAGAGTAGAGTTTCGCTCTCCCCTTTCCTCCTTCTTCGGAACGGCCTCCACACGGGCGTCGGAGAAGGGCTCGCACGATAGGCATGAGCTCCTTATCGTGAATGTGATAGTTGATCTCCGGACCCTTGAACTTGAACGAGTAGAACGCAATCGGTCGTTCAACACCAGTCATCGGTTTGGTCTGGGCGATCATAAATCCCGCCGCGAGGTGCGAGTCGTCGGTGTAGACGGTGGTCTGGAATGTGGGATCGAAGTGTGCGAGGCATACATCGTTGCAGAGAGCGTCTTTCAAGCTGTCGAAAGCTTGTTGGCGGACGTCGGACCGCTTGTCTTTCACGTCCTTTTTGGTCAAGTCAGTTAAGACCTCCGTTATCTCTGAGAATCTCGGGACGAACCTCCGGTAGTATGAGAATAGGCCTAACGAACTGCGAAGTTCCTTCAGGTTTCGAGGAGGAGGGAAGTCGCGGATCGTCTGTAGTTTGTCTGGATCAGCCTTGATCCCATTTCGTCCTATGACGTGCCCTAGAAAGGACACCTCCTCCGCTTTGAACATACATTTCTTGGCCTTCAGGAAGAGAGCATGCGCTCTCAACCTCTCCAGTACCTCTCGAATCAGTCGGTTGAGCTCGTCGACGCTATCGGCGAACACTAGAATGTGGTCAATGCAGATCCATATGCCTTTGCCGATCAAGTCACGGAAGATGTCGTTGAGGAAGTGTTGGAAGGTGGCTGGGGCGTTGCACATGCCATCCCGCATAACGAGAGACTCGTACATACCTAGTGGGGTCCTAAATGCACTCTTCCAAACGTCACCGTTGGCCATGAACGCGATGTGGAAAGGAGATGCGACAGTGTGGGTTGGGTCGAACCGCTCAGCCGGATCCGACGAGTTGGCGCGAGTCTTCTGGGTGCCAAGGATGTTCCGATAGGTCAACCAGTCTCCGACTATCCGAAATGCAAGCGTCCTTCCGCGTTTGGTACAAAGAAGCAGGGCGAGCCATATGGGGAAGTGCTGGATTGAATCCGTCCCGCCTTGGTTTCCTTATCCAGGTAGGTATTGAGCGTGACCAGTTCCGTGGTCGATAGTTGGTATACCGGTGCAACTTATAAACGAAAGTCAGGAACAAGTTCAACCCGGCGATCGTATACGCGGTGGGGAGGTACAGTAGTTCGTCCGCTCCCTCCTTTTCATGGAGACGTCGGTATAGTCATGACACTCACCGGGACCAGCGCGAGGCAATGCTCCTCTTTGGTCTTTGAGTTTCCTGTTGTGCGCTGTAGCGTTGCCTGGCCGTAGTAGCGATTTCCAGACTACGAGCCCGATTCGCTTGGAGGTAGGATGTTGATTGTGGATAGCCGTACTTGCAGAGCGAAGTCGAGTCGAGCTGCCTTTCGCGGTATGGGCAGTGCGTTCTGCCCGCGGGTCCATAGTGGCCCATGGACAATAACGTTCCTCAGAGAGCCAGGACCCTGGGAGACGGCGAGATGTTTGCGAAAACTAAATTACCCAGTCGTCGGGCTCTAGGGTGAGTGAAGCTGTCTCGTGAGTCGGTACCCAGCGATGCCGTAGAAGGCCAGGATGGGTCGAGCAATCGAAGAGAGATGAGCAGGGTGCGTAACTCGAGATGAAGCAGGAGGAAGAGGGAGGAAGCTGGGCAGTTGTGGTATCTGGAGCTGGGGGCTGCTCTTATCTCGCTATTGTTGTTGCCATGTTGCCCATCTCCCGTCTCCCAGCTGACGAAGCGGCCCGAGCGATCTCGGTCGCCGAACCGAACTCGACCGGAAGTGGCAAAATTGGCAATAGCTTGGCGGCACGAGCTAGACGTTAGGCCAGCAGAGCAGGTGTGCTTGCGCCTATTTCTATCTCTGCCCGGATGAACCGGATGAATCTCGCTCGAAGTGGAGGGCGTTCGTCGGGAATATGATGCCGTTGATGCGAGATTGGTATTCTGCGTTGGAGCAACGGTAAAGATTGGAGCAAAGTCTGAAGGATCGTCCTGATATCTTCCCCAAACACTTCACTACTTTCAGAGATCAACACCGAGAATAAATCTAGGATCATGAGTGAACAGGCTTACTACATTGGCTTCGACGTGTGAGTTGAAAGCGCACGATCAGCGAGTGGAGCGCAACCTCTGACCTCCCATCAGTGGTACCGGCTCCGGAAGGGCTTGTCTCGTTGACAGGTCTGGAAAGCTTCTCGCCGAGCATTCCGGTGAGTCTCAGCTGCACTCTTCCTCTCCTCGAAGTCAGCTGAAAATATAACTTGATAGTGGCCACTGCGACTCACCGCTCAAAGACCGATCACCGGATTTTCGAGCAGAGCACCGCCAACATCTGGTCTTCCCTCGCTACCTCGTGTAAAAGGATCCTGGAAGAGTCTAAAATTGACCCATCCTTGGTCAAAGGAGTCGGCTTTGATGCAACTTGTTCCCTCGCCGTGATCAACAAGTCGGGCGAGTCGGTCAACATCTCGAGATCGAAGCCCGGAGAGGCAGGAGCCAAAGAGAGCGATGAGTATCTGGGCCAAGTCGTCTCTGGCGGAAAGGATGCCTGGGACGTCATCCTCTGGGCGGATCACAGGGCCGAACAGGAAGCGGAGACCATCAATGCTACGGGAGAGGGCGTGCTCGGTTTTGTGGGCAAGACGATGAGCGTGAGTCCGGGCTTTGGGTTGAATGATGGTGTTGTCAAGACGAAGATCGGGGAGGGCGAGGGGACTGTGGAAACGCGATATGGGCATAATGATCCCCTTGGTCTCGTGCTCACGTGTGGCAGTTGGAAATGGAGATCCCAAAAACCCTTTGGCTCAACAAGCACATGGCGGAGGACCGATTCAAAGACTGCATGTTCTTCGAGTGAGTTACGATCGTGCTTTCCTAGTACCCTTGCTGAACTCTGTAGCCTGCCCGACTACTTGACATACCGAGCGACTACCTCCACCGCTAGATCGACCTGTTCGCTCGCTTGCAAATGCTCCTACGTCCCACCTGGGGCGACTATGACTCACGACTGTGATGGCGGCGAGGAGGAAGTCAGCAAAGACGGCTGGAGCGCCAGGTTTTTCAAGAAGATCGGTAGGTTCGGACTCCAGCTGTTCAATTCAAATCTCTGATAGCGTAAAGGCCTCGATGCTATGGTTGAGAACGACTTTGAGCAACTTGGCGGTATCCCAGGCAAGAACGGTCTTATCCTGACAGCCGGACAACCCGTCGGAAAGGGTCTCAGCAAGCAGGCGGCCGAGGAGCTCGGTCTGTCCGAGGGAACAGCCGTTGGCAGCGGTGTCATCGATGCGTGAGTCAAGTTGTAAATCATATCACGTTCGGATTGGAAGCTTACGCTTTTCAGGTATGCCGGATGGATAGGTACCGTCGCCGCGAGCCATGCTGCCCCTGGAGAATCGGAGCAAAGCCCACAGCCAGCTTTGGAGGAGGTCGGCACGAGATTGGCAGCTATTGCTGGAACGAGTACCTGTCACATCGCTCAGAGCAAAGATGGCATTTTGGTTCCAGGGTAAGTCATAGCTCAAACCTCGACAAGTTCTCTGCTGACTGTTTTGCAGGGTCGTAAGTAGTCTCCTGCAAGTAGATTGTATATCGTCTCTGATGAAGTCGTACAGTGGGGTCCGTACCGAGATGCCGTGTTCCCCGACTGGTGGATGAACGAAGGCGGTCAATCGTCAACTGGACAGGTAAACAGCTCTCATTCTGTGCTGGACCTCGAGCTGATCTATCATAGCTGATCGACTTTATCGTATCTACGCATCCTGCATACCCGGAGCTGGTGGAGCTGAGCAAGACAACGGGCAAGAATACATTTGTGCTACTGGGCGAAAAACTCGAGGAGATGATGCAGCAAAGAGGCGCTGAGACTCTGAGTAAGCCGGCTCTGCCCCTTTGCGCTTCGTGACACTGACCGAGCTATGTAGCGCATCTCACCAAGGACCTGCACTTCTACCCCGATCTTGTGAGTGACCGTACACAATGAGGAGCATCATGGGCTGACGATCTCGCAGCACGGTATGCTGGTTGCTCTAAGGGCATTGAGCTAGTCGCTGATGAACGCAGGCAACCGATCTCCTTTGGCAGACAACAAGATGAGGGGCATGATCACGGGTCTGGCGCTTGATGACCATTTGACCGACCTTGCGGCAAAGTTCAACGTGACGCTCGAGGTGAGTCTAGTGGCTTCACGAGGTCTTATCACTGCTAGCAGTACCGCTAGCTAGGTACGGAGAGCAGTACTGATGATCCGATGTGCTTAGGCCATCGCGCTGCAGACTCGTCATATCGTCGATGAGATGAATGAGAAGGGTCACAAGATCGACTCTATCTACATGTCTGGTGAGTGGGCATGTGTATCGAGTTTACAAACGTTGTGACCCGTTGTTCCTTCCACCGCTTACATCCACTCCAGGCTCGCAAGCAAAGAACGGACCTCTGATGCGACTACTGGCCACTGTCCTCCAGATGCCAGTCATCATCCCACCTCAGCCTTCCGCCGCTGTTGTCCTCGGATCCGCCATGCTAGGCCGATTCGCCCACGACCTCACTACGTCTCGATCTGGCAAACCGATCCTCACGCAGAATGACGCCGAAGAGGCTAGGAAGGAGGGAGGCAAATTGTGGGACGTGATGGTTGCCATGACCAAACCCGGAGTGAGGATCGAGCCGAGGGTGGGCAAGTTGGGTGAGAAGGAGAAGAAGCTCTTGGAGGTCAAGTACAAGGTCTTCAGAGAGTCGGTGGAGATTCAGAAAAAGTGGAGGGGCATGATTGCCGATGCTGTCAAGGACGAGTAGGGTATGAGACCCGGGTGTGCTGTCTGAATTGTGCATTTGTTTGAGTAGGATGGCTAGAATGGACTTTTGCATGGAATCAATGGGAAACGTCTGTCCTTGGGGTTGGGTTCTCTCTAGATTTTGAGCGCAGATGCGCGCTTGAGATAAGAACGACCGCAACTGGATGCTCGGGACATGGTGGATCTGCAGATGCAGCGTTTTCATGCTATGCGGCAGACTATGCACTGAGTATCGCAGATCTCACCATCCCACCAGAGACCGTCTCCATGCATCTCCTTGCACAATCTGCTGTAGGATTGCTGGAGCTCAGCATGGGTCGCATGGCCGGATGCTGGAACTAATGCCTCCTCGGGCATCAACTCGTATGTACAGAATTCATTGACAGTCGACTCAGGGTCTATGAGGTATTGTAATCAGGGTTCGCCATTCCATTAAGAATTAGAAATATTTCTAATTGTCAGTGCGGAATCAAAAAGTGAAGCCCACGCTCCATCAAAAGGTCAGTTGACATTTATCTCAATACTAGCCTCGGCGCGGGGCGCCTCGGTTCACGTATATTGTCGCCACCCCGAGGATGTGTGACTGTGCCGAAGATGACAGGACGCTTGCGCGGCAGGGGTGGCAGCGGGGATCGCACGGTAGGCCGCAACCCGTCGACCGCTCCGTCCTTCCTTCTTCTTGTCAGATTGCGAAACTCTGACGTCTGGGAGATAAGCTGCGAGCAGCGCAGCCAGAGAGCCTGGAATCAGATGCATGCATGATAGGGTACGATCGAATGACGGACTTGTTCGGGCTCGATCCGAGGTTGGGACCTATGAAGTAATTTTGGGTGGAAGCCTGGAAGCCTGGAAGCTGAAATCGAATATTTGCCGCCAGCAGAGTTGTGGCCGAGGCCGAGCGGGTGATTCTAGCACCATCACTCGGGAGACAACGATATACAACTCACACCTCAAACCTCGGTCCATAGCTTGCCCTCCCCTCGTCTCACCAGCGTCTCAATCAACCTCCAGCAGCAGCACCACATACAATCACATCGAACCGCTCCTCACCGTCAACCTATAACTCACTCCACCGGTGGCAATCAGATAAGGTAAGCCTGAAGCCAATCGATCCCTTTTCGAGGACAATACACACCATCCCCGTTCCACGACGACAAACACCCTCGCACCACCCCAACGCCACGAAAGGCACTCCAAGCCCGTGTGGGCCGTGTGAACACCGACGGGCAAAAGCATCTAGGATCTAGATTACACGCTTTGCCTGGTCGTGTTTACAATCCCTTCCTTCCTTTATAGAGCACAGCCCGGACTCTCACCCTGTTCAAGTCCCCAAGCATCCTTCTCGCGTCAATCCCCATTCACCACATCTTCTCACACCTGCTCATCACTCGACGTCCACCACATCATCACTCTAGACTTCGAGTCGTACCTGCCTATTCGATCGTAGCTTATCCCATCGCTCAGACCACCAACCCACAATCAGACTCTGACCACCATGCCCGCCTCTCACACCGACGCGCTGTCACCCGCCCTCACAGCATCGTCCTCGACGACAGCGTACAACGCCCTCGACAACAACGAAGGAAGAGACAACGACGTGTCGATGGACAAGATGCAGGATTTCAACGAGCTGTTCGACTTTGACCACTTTGAATCGTCAGCATCGGTGAGTGAGAGTGATCCCCTCGGCGCCTTCCCTCCTCTTCTCAGAGTCATTCACTAGTGGACTTCCTTCAATGCTGACGTACCCTAGTCACACTCGCATTCTCCCAACACCATCTCCCCAAACCACACGCCATCGCCACTTCCCAACCCCGGCTCGCCGTTCATCCCCGCCGACTACGACTTCTTCAACCAACCTGCTGCGCATGGCGATGAAATGGACTTCGGCTTCGACTATGCTCCTTTGACAGAAAAGGCCCCACCGGCACCTTTCGTCAAGCAAGAGCCCGTCGAGTTTGGCTTCCCTCCCGACCCTTCCCTCGCGTCTACGTCTTCACTGTCGCAGTCGCCCATCGTACAGACTTCCCTCCTCCAGCAATCACCACCTCAACAAGCAGCTACACCAGACTTCAATGGTCTCCCTGCCGATCAGCAACTAGCACTTCAGCAACTGCTCAGCAACATGATGAACTACCAGAAGCAATTCGGATTGGAACTTCCAGGAGTCGGTACCACTCCAGCAGTCGCACCTACCCCACAATCACAGCCAAGCACCATTGAACCATCTCTGGTGTTCAGCTCAGCGCCATCCACTTCCACCACATTCTCGTCCACTGCACCATCCGCTGCGATCTCTCCTATCGCTTCAACTTCCGTCCCGGCGGCCAAGGCGTCTCCTGTCAAGCAAACCGCACCACTCGCCGTGATCGACGAGCAACACGAGGATCACGACCACGACCAGCTCATCTCTATCGAGGACCACGAGCAGCCAAGCCGAAATGATAGACAGGGCTCAATCATGTCGTCCTTCAGCCTCGGCGCTGACGACATCGACTCGAAGCTTGAGGCTCTGATTCCTTCCTCGGCAATCTTCTCCGCTGGTCGAGGCAAAGGTGGCAAGAAAGGCGGTGGCATGTCGAGCGTTGTCCGAGGAGATGACGAGGATGTGGATGACGAAGACTCGTGGAGACCCTCGCCAGAGGAGTACAAGAAACTCAGCAGCAAAGAGAAGCGACAGCTTCGTAACAAGCTCAGCGCGAGGGCTTTCCGAAACAGGAGGAAGGATTACATTGGTACACTCGAAGGTCACATCAAGGACCGAGACACTGTGATCGATGCTATGCGAGCGGAACTCAGCACAAGCAAAACCGAGAACCAGGATCTGAGGTGAGTAGTAATGACCTTGCTAGAGAACGTTCACTGACTGTCCGCAATAGACGCGAGCTCGAAGCGCTGAAAGCCAGCACCATGTCCATTCTCCACCCAGAGAGTGCCAAGTCGAAGGCGCAACCACCTTCAGTGCTCAACGCCTTCACTCTCCCAGCGACCTTCCCCGCCGCTACCCCAGCCCCACGCCGAGCTCCTTCACCCAAGTTTAACCCCCGCAAAGATCTACCTTCATCCTCGGCCATGTTCGAGACGAACCGTGGTTTCTGGGGCAACAACGACCCTCTTGGTGGTGGCGGCAGCACGACCTGCCACACCATGTTCACCCCCGATCTCGTCCTGCCAGAACAAGAGCTCAACCCGCTCAAAGGCATCGACATGCCTAGGTACAACATCAACCCGAGACTCAACGAGCCAACCGCCTCCACCAGCCGCATGCCAGCTTTGTCCGCCCAGGGCAATGCCAAGGAGCTGGGTGACTCGTTTTCGAACTGGTCCGAAAGTACGCCATTCACCTTACGATCCATGGATTCGTACAGGATTCAAATGTGGTCCCGGCTGGCTCGGGAGGCACAAGCCGAGAAGAGCGGTATCGCCGCAGACCTCAGGCCAAAGTTCTTCACCGAGGCTTCCTCAAGCACCACATCGTCAGTCGACCCTGCGACGGCTCAAGCAGCGGCCGTGGCTGGTCTCGCGGCCGGACACATCACTTCAAAACTCGCCTCGTCCTTCTGGTCAGCATTCTCCAGCACCGCCGGCGGCCTGGACGCCGACAAGCTCACCGCGGTGGTCACTGGAAAAGCGAGGCTTCGTGTCGTTGAAGACGATACGGATGCTATTGCCAATGCGCTGAGCGGTCTCCGTATCCAGAGCGGACAGGCTATCCAAACTTCGAGCAGTGGTCTTGGAGCTGGATGGAGGGTGAGGGAGAACCCACTCGGTGCGCTGGGTTGCTTCTTCAAATGCGCAGGACCCGTCTCGACCTAGAGAGGGCTAGAGGGAGCAGAGCAGGGGAGGTACTGGGGTTTTCATTCCTCGAGAATACACCGCGAGTGGTATCCTATAATGGTGTCGTGAGATCAAGCTACGCCACGACATGCCGCCACAATCAACGAGGTCGAGTCCTCAACGGCGATCGATCACATGTCGGTAGCTGTAGATGAGATCCGTGCGCTACGATCGCGACATCCAACTCTACGTCACCATGGTATTCCACACCCAGATCATATCGACATGAGCGATAGTTGATGGACGAGACGAGGAGAAAAGAATAGAGAGTGAGAAGTGTACAATGAGAAGTCAGTAGATTGTAATCAGTGTGTATATCCAGCTGTAGTAATTAGCAGTATCATGAGCGTATGAACCTCTTCTCCCTGACTCGAGCAGCTTGCTCCCTGATCCCCGCTCTGGCGCTTTGGTTTTGCAGTAATGCATAGTCCAAAACAGCGTACATGCCACGATCCACCTCTCCGATCCCCCTCTCGTCCGACGATGCTTTATGCGTAGTGGTCGATGAGCGAATCTCGCATCTCGTTGATGACGGCAGTACTCGTCTGTCCCTGCAGCCCTGAGAATCGAGTGGGTCAGTGAAATAACAATTGGGTTGATATTGCTTGACTCACTGAAGGTGGCCTCGATGACGGAGACTTCGGTGGCGGTGGTGTCAAGACCGGTGAAGGCGCACCAATCGTTGACGACGAGTCCGGCGCCAATGACCTCGGATCCTCGGTTGACGGTTCCGGCAACTAGGGGGACCTGGAGCAGAGAGGACAGTTCGTCGAGCTCGGCTCGAGGGGTTTTGGGGTGAACCAAACCGCCCTAGGTCCGTCAGCACCAATCAATAGTGGTGTGATTTGGAGAAATGTGAGCTCGCTGCTCACCTGATTCGACAAGGCGCAATAACTTCCCACGAGAACGTTGTTCGCTATTGTCTGCCTGAACACCTCGACCTTCAACGTATCCGCAATGATCTCCTCTGTCTCTCTGTCGATATCCGGGTGGACGAGCGCGACATAGTCGTTGCAGACGATGACGTTGCCCAGCGCACTCAACCGCTCTTCCACACGCTGGATCGCCACGGCGGGGGGTAACGAATTACGCAAGTGCTGCAGCTCTTGGTCCGTCGTGGTGGAAGGGACGAGCAGACCGTGTCTGTTTCCAGCGGTCAATCGGCCGACTATTCGCGTGCCTGCGATAGTGGTGTGGATGATGGGGATGACATCTGCAAGCTCGGACTCGAACACCGAGTAAAAGTTGGTCGAGGAGGCGAGCGCAGTCAGGCAGTAGCTACAGCAGGTCAGTACAAGTCCACGAATGGCTGAGGAGCCGCGCGGGTGTCGGGAGCGTACTTACGAGTTGGTGAGTTTGGAGAAGACTCCGATATCAGCAGAGTTTTCGAATTGAGCTCCTGAGAGGCAATGCGTCAGAGATGGACTCCGGTGGAAGGGATCGATCTTGAGCGACTCACGGACGGCCATGGTGAGTGATCTTTTGTGTTTACTCTAGGTTTAAGGTGTAGGTGGCTGCTGTAGGAAGTCTTGGGTAACTAGTCTCAAGCGTGTAGTGATGTGTTGTAGAGTACTGGATGATTGTTGACAGCAGATATAGACTTGTGCACCACCCTCACTGACTCACCCGCATCGTTTTCGAAAACCCTCGCGGATCCGAAGGGAGAGGTGGAGGGGCAAAGGTGAATAGATGGGGGTACTGGATAAATTTGACTGGTGTTTCAGGTTGCTGCTGGCCTGCAGCTGCTTGCTGCTGTCGTCGCTGGCTTCGCTTGATGCAATGTTGACAAGATTCAGTATAACAAGAAGCGATTAGAACAGCTCGGCCATGAAGCTGCAGCAGTACATCAACTCGTTCATCGACCCACTGCGGTCAGAGGACCCCCGACAATTGATCCGCTTGCTCGATAATAGGAACAAGACCGCCCGAGGTCTTTCAGACACAGTCGGTGCTATCGATGTGAGCAGGGCTACTCACATGTCGGATACTGGGTCTGACTTGGTTATAGGATAGACGACTTGAGAATCCTGGGGTCAGACATCTACCGGAGCCATGGGACTCGATAGCTCTGAGGCACTGCGCGGCCGTCGCTGCCATCTATTCATTAAGAGATTACACCGAGGCGTAAGCCATGTCTTAGCTACCTTGTATACATCAGTGCTCGTAGCTGAGGTCTTCGCACAGGTATAAACATCAGAACGCTCTTTTGGTCTTGTTCTACAGGTGGTTCCAGGATCAATCGGCGTGGGTGCTGCCGGTGCTGTACCTCCTCCTGGACGACCTTCGGGAATTGGCAGTACAGGTGAGCTACAGTGGGCCTTTTCAGGGTATACGAGAGTGTCAGCTCACTCTATATTAGTCAGATTCTCTGACATATTCCTCGACGGGCAAGATGCCCGCTTTGGAGGAATGCACGAGGACAGTCAGCAAGGCGTTCTCGATGTGCGCTACGGATAGGTGAGCCACTCTCTCAACTGGGATTGGTGTCCACGCTTCCCTGCCTCAGCCACCACTGACTTCCCGCAGAACGTTCAAAGGCCTAGAGTCTAGACGGAATGGAGTGTACCATGTCGCTTGTCTCAGTCTAAAGTGTTATTTCAAGGTAGGAGAACAGCTACCTTGCTAGTGACCGTCGAAGCTGACCCGACTTGTAGGTCGGCAAACCCAACCTCTGCAAGAATATCGTTCGGGCAGTCACCTCTGACCCCAAGACGCCGCCTATAACAGAAGCCCCTCTGACAGATCAGGTGGGCTAGCTACCTCCTGAGGATGTTTTGCTGTGGTAGCTGATCAAAGACAGGTCACTTGGCACTTTTACATTGGCATGCTGGCGTTCCTAGCCGGGGAGGACAAGAAGGTGAGCTGCAACAGCGTCCCTCGACATATGCATGCAGCTGACTTATGTTGATTAGGCCGACCAGGAACTGTCATGGGCACTGGCCAATTGTCCCCTCGAGTCCAAGCGGAATCAAGAGTGCGTACCGTGTCTCCAGCCCGTCGTTCCACGTCAGGATTGTGCTGACCAGCCTTTGCTCTTGCTTAGGTTGATCCTGTCGTTCTTGATTCCCCTACATATGCTCAATGGCTCCTTCCCCTCTGAAGACCTATTAGCCCTTCATCCACGCTTACAGCTCCTCTTCACGCCGTTCATAAAGGCTATCAAGGCGGGCAATGTGAGGTCGTATGACGAACGGCTGGAATGGGCACAACCGCGGTTGGTC
Source organism: Bullera alba (assembly GCA_001600095.1). Classification (NCBI taxonomy): domain Eukaryota; kingdom Fungi; phylum Basidiomycota; class Tremellomycetes; order Tremellales; family Bulleraceae; genus Bullera; species Bullera alba. The sequence continues at coordinate 2,074,888 of BCIX01000003.1, forward strand.
GGGATGAGCGTGTATCTCACCGTCGAAAGGGCAAGGGAGGGGTGTTTGCGGATGCTGTTCAAGAAGGCGTGAGTATTCCCCCGGCATCGGATTCAGTGAAGATGCGCAGCGCAAGAGAACAGTCAGCTGACACCGATTAGCTGGATTGCAAGTGACAAATCGTCGAGAATTCCCGTATCGACATTCCAGACGGCACTCAAATTGCATGGCATAGACGTGGATAGCGATGAGGTCGAGTGCATGGTCGCAAATATGATCTTCAGGGTGAGTCCGTCGTATAGGGAGGTGAGATACGGTAGGCTGACGCGAGGTAGGGGTATATGAAAGGGTATATCTCGCATGAAAAGCAGATGGTGGTCTTGGCCAAGAACGGGCCGTTCCCGGGGATGCAGAGTATACCGCGGTGATCGCGTCAGAGGTATTGGGGATTGAACCGGAGGACGGAAGCATTGAGGGGGCGAGATCTGGGAGCATCAACCAATTTGTATAGTAGGCATGGATGTAAGCATATAAGGGCTCGAAAGACAGCGAGTCGCAAGGAGCATGCTGGTATCAAGACTAAACCAGCGGTTACAGTCGCTAGGCATGAGGACAACGGGACGTCGTAATGTTAGCAAGAGATTCATTGTGTACTGCTGCTCGTCATCTCGTCCTCAATTCATTTGCATTTCATGTACATCATAGCTTCATACGTCATCGTCACGCTTCCACTTCTTCCCACGGTTTTTTAAGTCATCATTTCCATAGCCAGGCACCAAGTGCGCTGACATCGGACGTCTACTGTAAGAATTTGCCAGCCTGCATCCAATCAGCACATCTCCCTGCAGCCTTCGGACGGCCACTCACCATGCCCATGAGCGAGCTCAGTCCGCCAGACTGGCCGCCTCCCATCATCTACGCCTAGTCAGCACATGCATACACCTATCCGTTTCAGGAGGTTGACTCACCCCAGAGACTTGGTTCTTCAGCATCAACTTCATGATGGTCTGTCCGGCGCTGGTCATGGCGTCTTGCTTGTCGCCAGAGGCGGCACCGCCAGATTTGTCAAACATCTAAGCGGGGTGAGCACTGGAAGCGAAGTATTCAAGGCGCGAGGCCCACCTTGGCAGCCTCGGACATTGCCATTCCGATGATCTAGACACAGTCAGTCGGCGCTCTGGAGGGAAGAGATCCTGCTGAGGTGGGCTCACCTTGCTCTGCATGTTGCCTCCGCCGCTGGAGGCAGCGGCTCCGCCGCCTCCAGAGGTGAACATCTTGAGGGCCTGCATGGCAGCGGCGCTATATCATGGATCAGCTGTGCACCTCACCTGAACGTCGCAGCTGGAGATGCCCTCTCGCTTCGCTCGAGTAGGAGGGTTACTCACCTGCCAATAGCGCCCGAAGACATGTTGCTAGCGTTGCCCTTGTTGTAAGCCTCGTCGTGCTTCCTCTGCACGTCGTCCTCGTCGACGTCGGTGTCGTCCTTGTTCATGTTGCCTAGGAAAGACAGGGCAGAGGAGAAGAGAGACGAGTTTTCGTTGCCATTACCGCCGTATTGATTCGCGCTCTGGATCGCAGCGTCTTGGTCGACTGACAAAGTGTCAGCTTGTCGTAGAACAACAACTACGCTTCATTGAGCTGACTCACTGTTAGGGAGACCACCCCCGCCGCCGCCGTACGAGCCTGGGCCGGAGGAGCCGTGTGGGGCGTTGTATTGCGATCCGCCGGTCAGGCCGAAGCCACCACCACCACCACCGCCACCGCTCTGCTGCTGGCCGCCAAAGCCACCGAACCCGCCGCCGCCGTTGTTGTTGTTGCCGCCCTCGTAGAGACCGGCATTACCGCCGTTGTTGCCGTGGGAGTCGTTTCCGTAGCTCTGGCCTTGGTTACCGTAGCTCTGGTTCTGGTTCTGATTGCCGTAGTTCTGTCCCTGGTTCGAGTTCGAATTGTACCCCTGATCCTGGTTCTGGTTCTGGTTGTACCCTTGGTTCTGGTTATTGTTATGGTGACCTTGACCTTGGTTCTGATTGTTGCCTTGACCTTGGTTGTCGGAGACTGCGTTGATCAGCACGCTGGTCTACGGATACACGAGAGTACACGGGTCACTTACACTGCTTCTGGAGCTGCTCCTCGGCGAATTTCTTAACAAAGTCCATGATGAGTGATGTTGTGGTATGCGAAGTGTGAAGTGTTGTTGTGATAGCTGGGCTACGATACTTGCTGCTTGTAAGTCAGATAGATGGGCGATGAGTAGAAAGTCGAGGAATGGGATGGAGCTCAGCCTAGCTCAGCGTGTCATGCTGTCCACCGCCAACGCTTCTTGTGCGTTTCACATAGCGTCACCGGGGCTCCGGGTTTGAGCCACATTACGTCAGCGTTCAGTGTGGCGGCCGGCGTGATCATGAGCCGGTGAGCCTCGGTGAGCCCTGGTGAGCCGTTGAGCGGCCATGTCATGCAAAGGTCGCGACCGGGTCATCAGCGCATCAGCATCATACATTGATGTGATCATCTATCTGCCCGCTGTTCTCTGCTCAGCGTTTGCGGACAGTCGACAACCATTCGCAGCCACTCAGGAAATTCCCTCCAACAAGGGTCCGTGCAACGATAAGGGCACACAGCACATCATTACAGCACGTCCAAGTCACCTTCATCTAGTTAGTCTTAAGTCCGCTTCTACGACATCCCGAAGGTGCGTAACATCAACCTCTGGGATTTATGGGAGTCGGAGGATATCGCTCGCCTTCAGATTGAAGTGGTTAGCCTGATTGAGGTTGTACTCGCTAACAGTCAGCGCGGCCTCAAAACCAAGGGATGGTGCAACTGTCGTCAATGCTCTGCCAAGAAACCTCGAAAGCCGATCACCGTGGCAACGTTTCACGAGCACATGCTGCTAGAGGATTTGATCAGGAGGGAGGACGAAGAGGAGGCAGCGGAGCTGGAATCCCGGCGGTCCCGCGGACATGTGCAAGATGAGACGTGAGAGAGCCTGAGAGTTGCTCAGGCGAGGACTTGTATAGAGCACAGTAAGACATAAGTTGTAATACCAACCGGAGTAGGAATACGGTCTCTCTCTTCTTGGCTCGCCTGACGACCAAACGATCAGTACTGCCATTCCACTTCCCGTATCTCCAATATGCTGTGTATCGTAGCTAATTAACGTCGGTTCGTCGTCATGGACTCGTGCTGATCGCTGTGCTTCATATTCACAGACCCACGGTTGTCGAGGAAGCGCGGCGTTTTGTTATAACCCCGAGCTGTGATCCCATTAGCTTAGAATCACGTGACTCGTCTAACCGGTGCGGTGCGTCACACCCCTTTCGCGCGCCGCCCTGAGTGTGCAGAGCGTTGGCTGGCTGGCAGGAATTCATCGAGAGACCGGGGGGTTGATTCACACTGTAGCCATTCAGATCGACTGCATAGACCATCGCTCAACGTCTCGTCTCGTCGTCCGTAGCCAGCCATGTCCTCTCGGTAAGCCTCTCCCGACTCACGCTTCACGGTCCATCACGGCCTCTTCACCATTCATCACTTGGCCAACTCTTCACTTCGTCTCTCGACTTTGACGCGCCAAATCCCAACATTACTTTCCAGCACTCGCGACGTTACAGACCAGCTTTCAACGCCATTCTTCCGCTGCGCCCCTCTTAGCACCCCTCAGCACCACTTAGACCCCTCTGCACACCTTCCATTTTAGTATAGACGCGCCATGGCCAGCGGTATCCCCGTGAGTAACGACGCCGGAATCAAAATCTCCCCCTGAAATCACACCGTGCTTCCTAATGTCACACTTTGACTTTTGGCGACGCGATGTTTGCCATGTTGGCACTGGTGTAATCCTCGCGACGCATAGTCTCCTTTTGCGCAAGGGCAGTCGTAGTGTTGGACTCTTCTACCCTCTTCCTCGCACTCGCCTCACGATAAATACGACTCGACACGATACATAGAAACGAAAGCTGACAACCTGTTTCCCTCGCCATCCCCCTTCGCTCCATCACTCAACCCTATCACTCTTCCTCAATATCCCCTCGCACCATGTCCTCCCAATCCAATCAGACCCGTCGCACACGTCGTGCCGACGAGAATGCCCCTCCGATGACCCGAACGCGATCCGCCGTCACCACCGCGACGACAGCCACCACCCAAGCCAAAGCGCTCGCGGATGCCTCGAGTCGAGCCACAACAGCAAAGACCTCGACCAAGCCAGCAGCCTCGTCCATTCCGGTGATGAAAAGGGCGGCCTCTAGCACAACGGTGACAAAGGGCACGAGCGGTACTGCCAGTAGATCGGCTCTGGGCGAAGTGACCAACGCAAAGTCGAAACTGGGCGCCAAGGGGAAAGAGGTGTCGAAAGAAGGAAAGAGCGACAAGGCATCTGGAGTAGAGAGGAAACCACTGGCAAGCACCGTTGGAACCTCCCAATCACAGCCCGAAACTAGACGCGCCGCTACCGCCCGAAACGCCCTCGACGCCAAGTTAGTAGAAACCGTCAAACCCGCGACAAAGAGGAAAACCACGGCAACCTCGACAACCTCGTCACGCCCCCTGGTAGATCGCTCGCGGTCCAACACGGCGTCGACGTCCACCGTAGCGTCCACCTCGACCTCGAGAACGAAAACCGGTTCGAAACCTCTGCTAGACAAGGCTTTCAACTTGAAGGAGGAGAAGGAGCAAGCCGAGCCAGCTCGGAAGAAGAGGAAGACTAGCTCCCCAGTCCCTCCTGCCGTTGATGACGACCTCGTTGACGAAGCCAACTATGACGAGGATGGCACGGAGATCCTGCTGTCAAGTGGAGGCCGTGCGGTTAGTCTGAAAAGCCCGAAGCGGGTCCGAGCGGCGAAGGATGAAGGATGGGAGGATCTAGATGCCGAGGATGAGGGTGATCCAAACATGGTCAGCGAATACGTCGTCGACGCATTCAACTACATGATGAAGCTCGAGGTGAGTCCTTTCAACCCGATCGATGACTTCATGGCTGACCATTGTGATCTAGGCAACCACAATGGCGGACCCCACGTACATGGACTCCCAGGCCGAGCTTCAGTGGAAGATGCGCACGATCCTCATGGACTGGTTGATCGAGGTCCACTCGAAATTCCGTCTACTCCCCGAGACCCTGTTCATCGCCATCAACCTGATTGACCGATTCCTCTCGGCTCGAGTGATCTCGCTGGTCAAGTTCCAACTTGTTGGCTTGACGGCATTGTTCATCGCGGCAAAGTACGAAGAGGTCATCTGCCCCTCGATCACCCACTTCCTGCACATGACCGACGGCGGTTACGGCGTCGAGGAGATCATCAAGGCGGAGCGATACATGCTCAACACTATCAGCTTTGACATGTCCTACCCCAACCCACTGCACTTCCTCCGACGAATCAGCAAAGCGGATGGGTACGACATTCAGGCTAGAACCGTTGGCAAATTCCTCATCGAGATCAGCGCCATCGAGCACAAGTTGATCGCCTACCCCCCGAGTCTCCTTGCCGCTGCTAGTATGTGGCTTGCCAGACTGTGTCTAGAGCGAGGTGACTGGGTGAGTGATCTTTGTCGCACATCGTAGTAATGTAAGCTGACCACAGTATAGACTCCCAACTTGATTCACTACTCTGGCTACGCTGTTGAAGAGCTTATTGAGCCTGCGCAAACAATGATGGACTACCTGCTCGACCCAGAGCTAGACACCTCGTCGTCCTTCTACAAGAAGGTGAGCTGAACCGTGTATGGTTGCGGGTACTCAAGCTGATGATTCCCCAGTATGCTAGCAAGAAACACATGAAAGCTTCGTGCTTCATGCACACATGGGCGACGACACGCTGGCCGGCTGGTGAAGAGCCAGAAGTCGCTGGTGTCGAGGCGTACATCGAGGCAGGGATCGAACCTCCCAAGTGGCGCCTAGAGCGTGGTTCCTCCAAGGAGCTATGAGCGGGAGTTGCTTGTGGCGAGGGTGGAGACGAGGGATCGTTGGGATCGACCATCGACTTGTGAAAAAACGACAAAACCAAGATCGAATCAACAAATCAGCAATGGACGATCGAGAATCTGCATCGCCTGTCATGCTCAAGGGACTTGTTGATATTGCAATATAAACGACCGGTACGAGTATCGGGATGCGCAGAGTAGAGACGATATTGGTGCCAGACCAATTAATGAGAGACGAAGGGATGATTTGATTCAATATAGCCTGCTAAATGAGCATGGAACGCAATTTCTGTAACTTACCTAGCCAGTGACCAGTATGCATTAGTCGTATGAGAGTGAATCGCCGGAGTGGCGCATGCTAAGGGCTACTCAGTGAGAGAACACAGTGCCGGTGGCAGTCGAGAGACGACGGGAGGGGAGAGCCTGGCAGAGGCATCTCATCTGGGGAACGGGAGCGATCGAGGGTATGGATAACGAGCTCGTTTTGCTACTCTGCCTTGTCCACTGGATCTTCATCACCTGTATAAGATTGAGAAGATGCGAATGTCTTGGATGATCAGCCGATAGCCCTACTTTGGCTCGATCCCATCCGCGCGGCCCAATGGCTGCGAGCCTGGGAGAGGTCAAACCATCACTTTCCTGTCGTCAGATTGGTCTCTGAGCCTCCTACTTCGAAGAGATCAGCCTGCTTCGTCGAGAGACATCATGACTGGAGCCATATTAGTGCGATCACCTTGATAGCGATCGCGTAAATCTGATCAGTATGAAGAACACCGTGCTTCGATAAGAAACCCGCTACATGTCCTTGTCGTTTAACCCATCTACGAGCCCCTCTTGAGCTCCTTTGCGCGTCTCTTCCTAGCTTCGCTCCAGACCACCTTCCCAAAGAACAAACTGACTCCACTTATACCCACTAGGAGTAACACTGAGGGCAAGATGATGGCCCACTTGCGCCGAGGGAAGAGTTGATGGATAGGCGAGAATGGGTCGAGGTATGGGTCCAAGAAAGGCTGTCAGGCGGCCAATTAGCATTTGTCCCCTTCCAACAGCCATCAGATCTCCGAGACGGATTCCAGTGGACTCTGCTATGCCGAAGCTCCCACCTCCCGGACCGATCAGCTCCGTACTTACCAGGAGAATCGCCCAAGCGGTGTAATAGGCGAAGACAAATGCGGCCACCGAGAGCATCAACCCGCCGAGCAGCTTGTCCGATTGAGCCTGGATGTCAGTACTAGTCTCCCTGAGGGTGCTCACCATCTTGCCGTGTCTGCTCTGCCAATACTCCCGGGCAGCAGCTGTATTGATACCTTGAGCTCGAGCACTTTGCCCGGACCACAGCTTGATCTCGAACAGCTCCGTCTCAGCGGAGCTCGGCACGTGGAAGCAGGCGTTTGTATTCAGACCCCCCATCTATCACGGCCCCGGAGATGTCCGCGTTCACGTGATTCCGGCTTCAACTGTACCCGGGTAATTGCCCGAAGTGGCAATTTTACCCTGTTTAGTGGTGAAAGGCAGACTTTCTGGTTGGCTCTCTTGATCACCGCCAAGTTGACCGGGTTGTATCGCTCCTCCCTTCTCATCGATCTCACCCTTGCTCGTTCTCTACACTCTACACGTGAAGAACACTCCCAGCTAGATAGCCATCTCACAGATCGATACCGTTCTCGTGGTCGATCTACCCACAAACCCAGCAAAACCAAGTCTGCACCGCGCTTCGGCACCACCGACGTGTTCTAGCCACCTGAACAAATCGCCTCGCCTCCCGTCCACACATACACCTCGATCATCATGTCTGGCTCTACGAAATGCATTGTCGTTGGAGGAGGACTCTCGGGTCTTAGGTGAGTACCTCCATCAATGGAGCTGCCTCGAGCTGTGACGCTGATCATCGCAGTGCCGCGCACACCATCCTCGAGCGAGGAGGTAACGTCGTGAGTGATCCCTCTTGCATCCGCAGGGCAACGGAGACGTGATCGAGCTGTCGTCCGTCTATCGACACGTGACGCGTCTCCTCTCGGTGTCTCGATGTCCTTCTTGGGTTTGTTCGACGCGCTGACAAGTACACTAGCTTCTGCTCGACAAGAACAGTTTCATGGGCGTGAGTGGTTCAAAGTATCACGCGATGAGCCCCTTCTGACTCGTCTATCAGGGAAACTCCACAAAAGCTACTAGTGGTATCAACGGTGCCGGCACCCAGGCTCAGGCGGTGAGTAGTATACCTTGTACTCGGGAGTCACTTCTGATCGCGTAATTTCTGCAGGACCTCGGTATCCCAGACACAGCCGCTAAATTGTACGTATTCTTAGTCCAATCTGTCGATCCTAGCTCATCTCTTGCAGCTTTGCCGACACCAAAAAGTCTGCTCGAGAGCTCGCCCGAGACGACCTGATCAAAGTCCTCACCCACCAATCTGGTGATGCCGTCAACTGGCTCGTCGAGAAGTTCAACCTCGATCTATCCAAGGTTTCCCGACTGGGAGGACATAGCGAGCAGCGAACCCACCGAGGTGGAGCTCAGTTCCCCGGTATGACCATTACCTATGCTCTGATGGAGAAGGTGAGATTTCAGCTAAATCTCCCTGCCCCAAGGACAAGCTGACCTTTCTTCAGCTCGAAGATCTAGCCGAGAGCACGCCAGACAGGGTCAAGATCCTCAAAAAGGCCAAGGTCACCAAATTGATCAAAGAAGGCGAGGCCGTCACCGGTGTCGAGTACGAGCACGGTGGCAAGTCGGTGAGTACAAAGCTTACCGATACCGGACCTATCGGCTGACCGATGACTTCCAGTACACCGAGCATGGTGCCGTCATCCTCGCTACTGGTGGTTACGCCGCCGACTTCACCCCAGACTCGCTGCTCAAGAAGCACAGACCAGAGTACTACGACCTGCCAACCACCAACGGTGACCACTGTACCGGTGACGGACACAAGATGGCCATGTCAATCGGCGCCAAGGGTATCGACCTCGAAAAGGTTCAAGTCCACCCAACCGGTTTGGTCGACCCCAAAGACCCTCAAGCCAAGGTCAAGTTCCTCGCTGCCGAGGCCCTTCGGGGTGTTGGTGGTCTACTTATCGACAACACTGGTAACCGATTCGTCGACGAGCTGCAGCACCGAGACTACGTCACCAACAAGATGTGGGAGAACAACAAGTTCCCTGTCCGACTGGTTCTCAACGGAAAGTCCAGCAAGGAGATCGAGTGGCACTGCAAGCACTATGTCGGTCGAGGTTTGATGAAGAAGTTCAACTCTGGTGAGGAGCTGGCCAAGGAGATTGGCGTCTCGCCAGATGTCCTCAAAAAGACTTTCGATGACCACAACAAATACGCCAAGAACCCCGGAAGCGACCCCTTTGGCAAGAAGTTCTTCTCTGGTGGTGAATTCAAGATGGACGATCTCTACCACGTCGCCCTCATGACCCCTGTGCTCCACTACACCATGGGTGGTCTAGAAATCGGTACCGATGGTGCTATCCACGATAGCAACGGCAAACCTATCAAGGGTGTCTTTGCCTGTGGAGAGCTGGCTGGTGGTGTTCACGGTGCCAACCGATTGGGTGGTTCGTCACTACTGTGAGTCTACCTCCAAACCTTGCACGGGCCCTTTGCTGATGTTCATACAGGGGATGTGTCGTCTTCGGACGAGTCGCTGGTGACTCTGCATCATCCTACACCCTTTCTCAGCTGTCCAACGAGCGAGCCGCCAACCGAGTCGCTACCGTTGCCAACCACTTGCTCGAGACACGAATCCGAGTCGACCCATCGTCCAAGAACGTCAACCTCGAGTTCTCCTGGGCTGATAGTGGATCCGCATCCGTATCCGCTGGCTCGGGCTCGAGCGTCTCTGCTTCCGCGGCTGGTGGTGGCGCTTCCACCGAGACTCCTCCTGCCGAGAGTGCGCCCGCCAAGGAGGGCGACAGGACCGCTGCTCAACTTGAGACTGAGCGATACCCCGACCCAGAGACCAAGAAGAAGGGTGAGACCAAGGGCGAGTACACCATGGAGGAGGTCGCCAAGCACAACACCGAGAAGGACTGCTGGGTCGTGATCAACGGTGAAGTGTTGGACGTGTCAAAGTGAGTACAGTTGTTGAGCTTGTGAGGGTGTCAACTGACATTGGCTTAGCTTCTTGGAGGACCACCGTAAGCCGATCAACGCATCTGATTACCTACAGAATACTGATGATTTCTTCAGCCGGAGGTGTCAAGGCAATCATGCTATACGCCGGTCGAGATGCCACTGAGTGAGCTGTCCTGCATTTCGTTTAGTCCTCGATAGCTGACGCCATTCGCAGGGAGTTTGAGATGATTCATCCACCCAATGCCATCTCCAAGTATGCCCCAGACACTGGTAAGTGATTCCGGGAACGTTTCTGCTCCTTAATGCTGACCCTCGACCAGTCATCGGCAAGGTCAAGGCTTAGGTGGCGGTGCATTGTGACTGCTCATCTGTACATGCGCGTTGGATCAGAAGAGTTTATTGAAATCGTTCTCGGCAGTCCCGTCTGCTTAGCTCCTATGTTGTCACTGGTTTCCGCGTTGTCTCTGTTACTATACGTCGGGTGGCTCTTTTGTACCGATGTATCCTTGACTATATGCTGCAAGTATGCTGTCAGTGACTGTCGAAACGGTGGGCAAGCTCCAAGCTAGCTCACAGGCCGCCGAGTTCAAGCTGGGTGAAACGGAGTTTCCCTTCATGTCCGCCCACACTGTGTGGGCTGTTTCATGTCTGAAACTCGCGTCTAATGTTGACCGGCTTTTACAAGTTACCGCATGATCCACCATCATGCATGCATTCATACAGTCAAATTGCCCACTGAGTATTCCGTAGTTTGTACTTCAGATGACTTTCCATGTACTGGTGAGCGACGACGGGCTCCCAGAGTATGCGAATTGAGCATGCAGCGGTGGGCAGCACTTGCGACGAGCTGGATGCGGAAGCATTTGTCGTCCTAAGTTGTCTGACCACCACCGCTATTGCTATATAAGTCTTCCAACATCCCATCCGTCACTCAACCCTGATACTCCAAGACAGTTCCACCAGCTCTCCATCACCACAAGAGGCCTCTTCCACAAACACCACACACAACTCTTGACCCCCTGCGCCCCACATTCTCCTGTCGCAGCCAGGGGGTCCTCAGGCATGCCTCGAACATCAGCTCGCATTGCCGCCTCCATCGCCCTCGACCCAGTCACAGAGCCTGGAGAGGCAGAAGATGCCGATGACGACCGTCTAATCCGCATCTGGGAAGTGTATAGGGCTAGAGGTTTTATCCCAACAGACCTCAGCACAGAGGAGGAACTTGCGGTACTCCACGAACTTGGTCTACCCTTGCTCTTCCCTGATTCATCGACCTTCCTCGATGGTGTCTTGGTCCTAATGATATTCCCCTCCACTGTCTCCTCTCAGCACCATACCGTTGTCAACAACGTCATTAGCATCAAGCCAGGCGCTGTTGGCGACGCTACCGAGATGGAGGAAGATCTACTTCGCATCCAGTCAACACTGGGCCTAGCAAACTGTAGACGGGTACTCACGAAATACATCCACGTAAGTGACCACCTTCTACCTCTTTCGCACCGTCAGCTCATTTCGCTGATGATGTCCTCTAGACTCTCGGTGGTCGAGCTTTTACCATCACACAATTCAATGACTTAAGGGACTCCTATCCTCGAGGCACCTTCTGCGTACGACTGCCCCATACAACACTACAGATTCCTCACCGGTTCGAGGTCCCCACCTATTCTCTTGTTACCTTCGCCCAATACGTCGCTCAGAGCCCCGCTCCGGCACCATTACCCCCTGTAGAGCGTCCCGGATATCCTCAGACCCCGAACGCCCAAACAGCATTCAGCCCCGCCGGCTCAACATCGTCCCGTTCCCACACCACTAGCTCCACCTCGACACCCACATCTCCGGAGCCAACTACCATCTCTCAACCGTTCGGCCCCGCACCATACATCGCAGTGTATGCTTCATCCATGTATCAGAATCCGAGAGGGGACCAGGAGGAGATGGATTTTGAGCTGGCAAAGGCTATGAGGAATGTGTACGGCGCCGAGCTGAGCCCTGAGGAGAGTATGAACAGTCTGTTCGACTCGATCGATTGGAAGGCAATGAATAACAGCTACTTGTGAGCCCCTTCTCTTGTCTCCATGAGCTCGACGCTAACGTGATATCATAATAGCAATGCTTAGCACGCCTTGTTCACCTCTGCCGTCTCCACTTTGGTTTGACCTAGATGTTATGTAGCATACTTGACCGTTGACCATACTTTGACTTAGTCTTGTTTTCAGTGTTGTTGAACATCTCCCACTACAGTACTTTATGCATGTGATCTGTTACAATGGTCGGATGAGTCGAGACATGATGATAATGTTGATGCTACATATGATTATCCCGCCGAGTACGCTGACCGCTACAGCATCTGCAAGAACGCCTCCCACTCCTCCTTCTTCATCCCATACGTCTCCTTTCCTATCTCAGGGAATGAACCATCCCTCACTGCCTGAGCGTAAGCCCTCGCTGCTCGTCTGGCCTCGGCTCCGACATTGCCAAACTGCCTAACGAATCGGGGTTGATTGACGGGCGGCGCCACTGCCGAGCTGGTTCCAAGAGGTATGTCGTTCGATGTGACCGAGGTGGAAGGGGTGATGTTGGTGTCGCCTATCGGTGAGGGCACAACAACTTGAGCTTCGATTGGCGGTGTCGTAGCTGTCAATGGAGCTGGATCGGGAGCGTAAATCCCCATTACATCCGTGATGACGAGAACCTGCCCACTTGTCTTGGGTCCTGCACCTATACCGATAGTGGGGATGTTGAGAGTCTCGGTGATGTGTGCCGCCAACATATGTGGTATGGCCTCCAGTAGGATCATGGTCGCACCGGCCTCTTGCATGGCCATCGCAGTGTCCCAGACAGTTTTGGCCTTCTGAGCCGTCCGACCCTGGACCAGGTAGCCAGATAGGAAAGTCGCTCGTTGGGGTTGTAAGCCGAGATGGGGGACGACCGGGATTCCAACCTCCGATAGCCTCTTGACCAGCGGGACAATCTCCATCCCACCTTCCAGTTTAACTCCGTCGATACCGCCTTCTTTGACCAGTCTAATCGCGCTCCGCACACCCTGTTCGACGGAAACCTCGAATGAGCCGAAAGGTAAGTCGGCAAAGGTGAAAGCGGTAGTGGCTCCTTTTGTCACCGCTTTGCAGTGGTGAATCATCTCGTCGAGGGTGATGAGTGTCGTCGAGGTGTGTCCTAGAGCGACTTGCGAAGTCGAGTCGCCTACCAGTACCATGTCGATATCGCTTGATTCGCACGTCATCGCGGTTGGATAGTCGTAAGCGGTAAGTACCGTGATTGGGGTCTTGGCAGCTTTCATCTTGTTCAGTTCGGCAATGGTGACTTTGGCTCGAGTTTGACCTGCAAATTCCGTTAATCATCATGGTTTACGTTTTCGCCCTACGGTTGTGCTCACCTGAAGATGACGACCGTTCTCTGGGCCGCACACTCATAGATCGCCGCGAGATCGGCGACCTCCCCGTGATACCAAGTCCCAGTGGTGGCTTCGTCATCGTGCTGAAGGAGCGTCTCCCGGTATCCTTTGCCTCGAGCTGTTGTAGGATTGTGGCGAAACTAGACACCGGCCTCTTCGACCTTTCCTTCTCCACCTTGGCCTTCTCCGCCTGAGCACCCTCGAAGCCGGCTCTCGGCATTCGAGTCGATGCACCCTCGGGGTCGAATTGCCAGAGATTGTGGTAAACTTTGGATCGCTCCACCATCCGTTTACCAAACTTGCCCACTTCTTCAGCCGACTTCTTGCCCTTTCCTTTACCCTCAATCTCTTTTCCGGGCAGTTTGCCCTTTCGCTCCCTATTCTTGTTATCCCTGTCTCGGGCTTTGTTGGCTTTTGTCTTCTCTTGTATCTTCTCCGAGGTCACTCCGCCGCCCAAGTTGAAGACAACACCCCAGTCTGTAAGATCCTTGAGCGTCGCCTCGTCTTCCTGGTCGTAGGCCTGCAGCTCATCCTCGTTGGCGACGGGCTCGGCAGGACCAAGTGATTTCGGTCGGGTGATAGAAGTGGGCGAATTGAGATGTCGTATGCCGCGATGCCGAGTCAACACCTTTCCCTTGGGCTCGTGCGGGAAGAGATCACCCCAGTTGACCTTTCGAGCATCATGGTAACCCTGTTTCGAATGGGATTTGGGAACAGTCATCCGCTGGATATCCCCTTCTGCGGCACAGACGTCCATGACCACATGTCCGCTTCTCTTCAACGGTGGTGCAACCAGTCTAGGCCATTGGTAAGCCTGCACTCGTAGCCTTTCCGTCATCGCTGCCGTCTGTTCCTCCGACAAGCTCAGGCCGTAATCCTTTTGCGGAACTGCCACTCCCTGTTCCACGTCTTTCAGGTTTTGATCCAACTGCACGGCCATTTTGCCTTCTGCACTTCCCCCTTCAGCTCTGATCTCCGCCAATGGTATCATCTCATATTGAGCATCGGCTCCTGGTTTCCCACCCTCAACCTCCACCAAGACCGACTTGCCCTCCATCCTTCGGATATTCCGCCTGACTAGGTCCTTGGCGACTGCGCCCATTCTGCCTTGCTGGAGTAGATCGGTGAGGGTAGGGAGATTGGCGATCTGTGTTGACTCGGCTGTGGCCATGTCCATCACCTGGGGAGTTGATGTTGGTCGAGGTCCTCTTGCGATCACGAGATAGGTGTATCTCTTGTCCTCTTCGCCTTGCTTGTGGTTCTTGACCTGTCGAGTGAGTCGAGGGGTGATGTATCGTTGGGAATAGCCACAAACCTCTCTGGTGGAGAGTAAAGGGCAAGCTCCATCATGCGGACACGGAGCCATGACGTGAAGTGGGTTCGATTCGGTCGAGTGCGAAAGCAGGAAAGCTCGGGCTCTCGAGATAGCCGCCCAGGCGTCTGGGGAAGCGTGATCGATAAGGACTATATAGGGAGTGTTTAATGCAAGGAGCTGGCGCAAGTGGGTTTGCTGCGGGTGTGCTGGGACCGAAGAGAGGTAGAAGGAGGAAATGGCGAGAGTCGGGTTCTAGTTTATGTTGTCGTAAGTCAGTGTCTTCAGCGAGCAAGGCTTAACTCCCACTCACAGGTATAGCATTGTCGCTCGTCAAACCCAGCGAAAACGATAGGTCTAGCTCTCCTTCCGGTATCTCTGCGGCGGAGTCAGTGATTGAAGGCACTTCGGACGGTTTACTCACTTGCACTCAGTCCTTTCACCAGGTCCAACGATTGTTTTGTGGGATTGATGAGCTGATATCTGATGGGCGGTGAGGCGGTGCCGGTACCGTCGGACTGGTCTTCCTGCTCGAGCTCCCTCAGAGCGCGCCGAGCATCAAGCGTGGACCTTGAGACCCTGTCAGCTTCCGAAGAATTCAAGTATGGAGGTACAGCACTCACCATAGTCCCGGACCCATCGAAGCAGTGATCTCGATGACTCCAGGTACCGCACTCGTTGCGGCGGCCTGTGATGATTCTCCTTGTCCTTCGCTAAGTCCTTCACTCGATGTACGACCAGTTCCAGAAATCTGCTCTTCACTTGATTCGGCTGGTGTCGCTGGTTTGGTCTCTTCTACAGACTTCGCCTTTCCCTTGTCGTTCGCCTCCGCGGCCCTCTGCAGCCATCCAGGTCCCTGCCGCCGTTGCATCTCCAGTAGTACGTTCTTGACTGCTGCATAGTGACCAGGTAAGAAGGCGGTCAAGCGAGCGACTGCGACTTCGGCGTCGGTCTGGATTGAAGCGGGTTTGTCCTTCTTCACACGTAGCTTGTCCCTCGTTTTGGATTTTGGGTCGTTGAGTAGGTCGTGATAGTGTCTCCTTACTTTGGCTGGATCCGATCCTAGCAAGAAGATATCGTCAATACCGGTAACAAGAATCGTGTGGTAAGGTGTTCATATAGACAGATGAAGTACTCACTCTCGAAAACGATCTCCATGCCTTGTATCAATTCCTCCGGCAGAACCGCATTGTTGAGCCTCTTCCTTCCCAATACAGCTGCAGGACTGCTTCTCTGCTCTCTACCGCCGGTACTGGACCGATCAAAGTCATCGACATCATCGTTATCATCGTCACTTCTCTCCACTTCTCTTGGGGGCCGCTTTCCGAGTTTGCCTATCCTGATGATCTCCCTCGTCGGGGCGGGAAGTGACACATCCTCCTCCTGTGACGATTCGACATCATGCTCCTCCAAGTGACCCATGCCCTCATGGTCTACAAGGTCATCATTGCCCTCTTGCTCGGCCACCTGGGCTTGAGCATGTCTGGTGCTAGAAGTCGAGATGTAACGACGAGGAATCGGAGTCGTACGAGTGGCGGTGGTCGAGCTGGAGAGTCGCTCAACGGTAGGATGCGACCATACTTTCGGTAGAGTGTATGCCTGCTTGAGTACCCTGTAGGGTCTAGGCAGTGGCATCGTGTTGCCCTAGCTCACAAGATGTATGCTGGAGTACGATCTATTGACAAAAGTCAGAGGTCAAGGTCAAACGTCAAAAGTGTTTCAAAATATCCGACTTGTAATTGGGTGGAGGGACGGAGTTGTGTTCATACTCCGTCCGGCTAATGTTGGACCGGTGGCCTACGAAGGGATCAGTATAGCATGGTCCCTCCATGGTGGATTCTAAGCCGAACCTCATGACCATGTACTGTACTTGACTACTCGAGTACTCTGCCATCTGAGGCATATCTGCGGCCTGGGATTGGGGATTTCGGGTCTATAACACGATAAGCCTACACGGAGTTGCGACAGGATCTGACGGAATTACTGATTGACCGCCGAGCCACCTCTCAGCTTTCTGGTGGCTGTGGCTGCCTGGAACCATGCTGTGATCAGTATCATACGGTAACTACGGTCAAGCGACTGGCATACGGCTTCTCGTTGCAATGACAGATCACGAATCTAGTCTACCAGTTGCCACTCGTCCAGAGCTATGATTTATCGCGATCGTTTGTCAGCGGCTCCAGGAGTCCAGTATGAGAGATCGCATCATCACATGTCGATGAGATGAGGGTCCTGCACGATTCGTTCTGGTCATTGAGCAGCGTCGACCTTGCGGATCGATCGATGAAAGTAAGTTGAAGAGACTTCGAGGTGGATGAGGCGTCAGCAAAGGCTCCCACGCATGGACAGCGATCGGACCGTACAGCGTCCTAGATAGCACCGATCGAAAGGCATCAGTCGTCAGGTCCCTCTCGTGGCCTAGATCAGTCTACAGGGGCGTGTAGTCCTGCGCCTTGGCTGAAAAAGCAGGTTGACGATCAGTCTTACCAGCGATTTTGATGTCGACCGAGTGCGTCCTGCCATTCGCTACGATTGCAAACACCCCAAAAGTGAATACCATGTACTTCAAGAAGCGATACCTGTAGGCTGACTTGTGCGCCGGGCCACATGTTCGGTTCCTCAATAGGAACCAGAAGCTACGGACAACTGTATGGCCGTTTGCTAGTGATTGTACACTCTGATGAGACGAACCGGGACTGCCCTAGGCGCCCGGGGACAGTCGGTGCAGGGCTGTTCTCCTCGTGGAGGAGATGTACATGCGTATCGATCGAGCCGATATAGCACTCCGTCATTTACACTGCATAATCCGTGGCGAGGCCAAAAACAGGACTTCTTTTTGTGACTCACTATTGAATTTGAGTACTGAGCATCGATGGATCGTCGAGCTGCGTGTACTTGCTGCATTCAAGTTGGCCCATACACGCAATTGCATCCAGTCCCACGACGGCGGGGAAGGGCACTAGTCGAGCTCTGCATGTAAAGATCGGCGATGGGCAGGTTCAAGTTTCAACAGGTTGTCTTCGAGCCGCATCGCGAGTTGGTTCGGGAGCGCGCCGTGGGTAACCAAAGTCGAAAGCGGGCATCCCCACGGGCTCAATGCGAGTTCGCGAGGTCACACGAGCAACAGCAACAGCCATCAATCACTGTGTTCTAGACAATTTTGGAACAGCCAGACAAGGCCATATCTGTCATAAAAAGGGATCGCTCTGATTCACTCCTGGAGGATCCACAGGTATGTCATACCATTACTCGCTCTTCGAGTGCTGAGAATCTACAGGCATCAAGGGACTGCTACTTCATCAACGGACATCAACTTGCGTCGCTCGCAGTGATCAGTCGGACATTGTGCTTTGCGAGTCTACAGGTATGTCGTACAATCACCCCATCATCCAAATACTGACATCTTGCAGGCCTCGACGCAATCTTCCGTCGCTTACAGTTGGATACAGCATCAGAAGATCTACCGGTATGTTTCGCATACAGTCTCTCTTACAGTGCTAATATTACACAGGCCTCGATAGACATTCTTGTCCGTTGCTCACATTGGAATTTTGCGTTCTGAGGACCTTCTGGTATGTCATGAGATTAGGGCACATGCAACCAATCCCTCTGCAAGTGCTGATGATGAACAGGCGTCAAAGGATATCCAAACCCATCACTCACTGTCCAAATCTGTCTCATCATGCCCATCATCGACATCTCCAAGGATCTGGCGACTCTGTTTGTGCTACAAGCACGGGCAACGCCAGATGCCATCGCCCTGGAGGATGAGGCTCGAGCATTGACCTACGCCGAACTTGACCGCGAGACAGAAAAGATGGCCGACTATCTTCGCCATCACTACCATGTCGGACGGGATAGTCTTGTCGGCATCCTCATGAACCGAAGCGCCGACTATGTCATTGCCGCCCTCGCAGCACTTCGAGCTGGTGGAGCCTTCCTCGTTCTCGAACTCGCCTATCCATCCGGCCTACTTCGAGATGTCATCGACGACGCACGACCTGCTGTTGTCCTCACACAGATGGCGCATGCTAGCCACATCAAGTCGGACGTCCCAGTCGTCTCCGTGGACGAGCCAGAGGGTTACGCTAGATCCAACGGCTTTTCGAATGGTACAAACGGCTTAGATCACTCCCAACTCCCTCGTGACGATGATCTCGACAGACTGGCTTTCGTATCCTATTCCTCCGGTACGACTGGACAGCCCAAGGGTATCGCCAATCCTCATCGAGCCGCCGTTCTTTCTTACGACTTGCGTTTCCGTCTATCCGATCTCTCGCCAAGCGATAGGGTAGCATGCAACGTGTTTTTCGTCTGGGAGATGTTGAGGCCACTGCTGCGAGGAGCTACGGTCGTGGCGATCCCAGACAGCGCGAGCTATGACCCTACTGCTCTCGTGAACATCCTCACCTCGAAACGCATCACCGACACTCTCATGACTCCTACACTTCTATCCACCGTTCTATCCCGATATCCCAACCTCCACCAAAAAGTACCCGACCTCAAATCTCTATGGCTCAACGGCGAAGTTGTCACTACGGAGCTGTGTCGGCGTGCGATGAAGGCAATGCCTGATACTCGTTTGTTAAATGTGTACAGCGCCAGCGAAACGCATGAGATAGCCGCCGGGGATATACGGGAGTTCATCGACCATGAGATGAGAGTTTGTCCGGTAGGCCCGCCAATGGACCCAGAACACATCTACATCCTCGACGAATCAGGAAATCGGGTCGGCAAGAACGTCAGCGGTGAGCTGTACGTCGGAGGGGATCTGCTTGCTCGTGGCTACATCAATCTGCCCGAAATGACCGCCAAGGTGTTCACTCCGGATCCTTTCGCCGGCAAGAAAGGTGCTCGGATGTACAAGACGGGAGATCTTGCGAGACTACTACCTTCGGGACTGTTGGAGATTACGGGGAGGGCGGGTGGAATGATCAAAACTCGGGGATACACCGTTCAACCTGGAGCTGTCGAAACTGCCATCGTCAAGTACCTCGCCGTTCGAGATTGCGCTGTGACCGCTCATGGTGATGGACTGGAGAGACAACTTGTTGCCTACGTGGTACGAGAGACGGAAGACAAGAGGGACAGAGAGGAGCTTGACATCGACGAGTCTGGATACAGCCCTTCAGCCCGTCGTGCTCTCGCAGCGCACCTCGCTCTCTACATGCTTCCTGCGCTTTGGGTCGAGATGGAGGTTCTACCCACCCACGGCGTTTCCGGCAAAATCGACCTCAAAGCACTTCCCGCACCGCCAACGCCAAAGATCCAAGTCAATGGAACTGAGAAAGACTCCAATACCGAGGTCAAGATCGAGACTGTCATCAAGCTATGGGCCGATGTCCTCAACATGCCAGCTAGTGCGATCAAGGAGGAGCATGGGTTCTTCGACATTGGTGGACATTCGCTTGTTCTTGCAATTCTGGCCAGCCGCTTCGCCAAAGAATTCGGTTTCCCCGTACCACTCGCTCCACTGGCCGGAAATCCAACACTGCAGGGTCATATGGAAGCGATTCGAGACGCACGAGATGGACACACTGCCGCCGTCCAGGCCGACCTTCCCGCTATTCTTCGTGCCGACATACAGCTCGACGGAGATATCAAGTCGAATGGAACATCAATGCGTCAGCTCAGCGAGGCTAAGACTGTGCTTTTGACAGGTGCTACCGGTTTCCTCGGCGCTTTCTTGCTCAAAGCTCTCATAGAGCAAACTTCGGCCACCATCATCTGCCTCGTTCGATTCACGGATCCTCGCGATGACTGCCGACCTGCTGGATTCGCGCGTATCCGAAAGAACCTTGTCGATCTTGGCTTGTGGAATGACAACATGCTTGAGCGGATGGAGGTCCTCCCTGGAAACTTATCGGACACACGACTTGGTCTCTCCGCCGAGTCGTTCAAGGAGATTGCATCCCGCATCGAAGTCATCTTCCACGCTGCAGCTACGGTCAACTTGGTCTACCCATACGCAGCTCTTCGCAACGCCAATGTTGGGGGCACGCGAGAAGTTCTACGACTCGCCTCGGTCAGCGGTGCCACTCTGCACCACATATCAACCAATGGTGTCCTGGTGCCCTCAGTGGAAGGCTGGTCTGAGGATGCAATGGTCGAGCTGGACGATGTTCCTGAAAAGCTGCTGGACGGTTACGGGCAGACCAAGTGGGTAGCTGAGATGCTCGTCTGCGAGGCATCTCGTCGAGGTATGCCCGTCAAGATCTACCGACCTGGTACAATCAGTGGACATAGCGCTACCGGGTCAACCAACACCTACGATCTCCTGAACGCTTTGGTTGTCGAGTCACTTCAACTGGCGTGTGCGCCTTCCATCGAGCAGTGGTTCGCAGAGATGACACCGGTTGATTTCGTCACCGATGCCATTATGACACTGGCCGACCATACCGAGACCGATCAGCTCGTCTACCACTTGGGTGACTCCAACCCCGTCTCTGCAAGAGGTCTGTTCGACTCGCTCAACGAGCTCGGTTACAAGACTGATCGAGTGCCGTGGGACGACTGGGTCTCTCTGTGGACCGAGAAAAGGGGTAATGGCAAGGTTCGCGACGAACCCTTCACCGTCGACATCCTTCGTGGCGGTATGCCCACAGTGGAGGGTCTGCAATCTGTGACTGTCCTCAAAGACGATGCAACGCGAGCTGCTCTCGGACTATACGGTCTTTACCGCCCGCAAATCGACAGCTCCCTGCTCGAGACCTACACCCGGCACTTCTTTGCCAGAGGATGGTTGAGCCGCCCACCTCGCAGGGTTGATGGTACCTCCAAGGCGCCCACCTTGGTCAAGAACAAAGGCCGCCTATCAGGCAAGGTGGCTGTCGTTATCGGGGCTTCTTCCGGCATCGGTGCTGCCGTTGCCATTGGTCTAGCCAAAGAGGGGGCCAACATCGCCATTGCAGCCCGCCGTACCGACGCTCTGGAGGATGTCAAGCGCAAATGCTCCGACTACGGCACTCGGATCTTGACTCTGAAGACGGATGTCACCAACAAGCAACAAGTCGAAGACCTCGTCTCTAAAACCGCGGCCGAGCTTGGGCCGATCGACATCCTCGTCAACTGCGCCGGCGTGATGTACTTCACCATGATGGCCAATGTTCAAACCGAAGAGTGGGATCGAACAGTCGACGTCAACTGCAAAGGACTGCTCAACTGCCTCTCTGCCACTGTTCCGAGCATGCTCAAGCGGGAGACTGGTCACATCGTCGTCATCTCCTCCGATGCAGGTAGAAAGGTGTTCCCCGGCCTTGGTGTATACTCGGCAAGCAAGTTCTTCGTCGAAGCGACACTACAAGCCTTACGGGTCGAAACTGCCGGAACAGGCTTACGAGTCACGTCCGTTCAGCCGGGCAACACGGCAACCGAGTTGCTCGGCATGTCAACCGATGCGGAAGCGATCAAGAAGTATGGAGAACCGACAGGTGCCAAAGTGTTGGACGCGGATGACGTGGCGTCGGCGATCGTGTACGCCGTTTGTCAGCCGGCACATGTCGCTGTGAACGAGGTGCTCATAGAGCCAAGGGATGAGCCGATCTAGGCATGTGTACCGGGTTTCAACACTCAAAATTAGATCTATAGACACATACATGCGATTCACGATTATAATGCCAGGGTATCGCACTGATTCTCATTGATACGCGAACGATCCAGTAGTGATATAAGGTAGAGGACGCCCGTACGGTGCAGCGAAGCAGCTGGCAGTCGCTCGTCGGGCGGAGCGGACTTTGCCGAATCTCCGCTTAGCACCAACCAGGTTTTTGTTTTCGTCAGAGCATATGAGCAACTTGTGAGCTTCCTCGCCCCTCATATCATCGCCACAACACCTGCATATCTCACCTGCGTCATGCCCAAAGCCACCTCTTCGACGTTCACTCAGCCGACAGCAGCGTCAAAACGACCTTCGACCGGTCAGCACAAAAATGGCGAGAGTTCTTCAGCTGGAGGAGGTGGAGGAGCGAGGAATCATCTGTTCAACACAGAGCGGTTCGGACAACATATCCTGACCAATCCTCTGGTCGCACAGGGGTATGTACAGCTCTCCCAGGCTCGATGAAACCGCTCTGAGCTGATAATTTTGGATGAATCTCAGTATTGTCGACAAAGCCAATTTGAAGCCCTCGGATATCGTCCTTGAAGTCGGTCCAGGAACGGGTAACTTGACAGTGAGAATCCTCGCCGCCAGTCGGAAGGTCGTCGCCGTGGAGATGGACCCCCGGATGGCAGCAGAAGTTCAGAAGCGTGTCCTCGGAAAGTGAGCATAAGTTCGATAATTCATACAAGTTACAGCTGACCTTCTCAGGCCCGAGCAGAAAAAGCTCGAGCTGATCATTGGTGATTTCGTCAAAGCCGACTTGCCCTACTTTGACGTGTGTATCAGTAACACTCCGTATCAGGTAAGTGTCCATGCTCGGCGTATACACCTGCCTGCTGACAGGGTACAGATCTCATCACCTCTGGTGTTCAAACTCCTCTCGCACCGACCTATCATTCGTACTGCCGTTCTGATGTTTCAACGTGAATTCGCCCTACGACTCGTCGCTTCGCCCAATTCGAACATGTGGTGTCGGTTGGCCGCCAACGTTCAGCTATACGCACGTGTGGAGCACATCATGAAAGTCGGAAAGGGAAACTTCAGACCGCCTCCACAGGTCGAATCGTCTGTCATCAGGCTCAGTCCGAGGGATCCACCACCACCGATCCGGTTCGAGGAGTTTGACGGTTTGAACCGAATCATCTTCAGTAGAATGAACAAGCACACACGAGCGTGCTTTGGGGCAAAGGGAGTCAAGGAGATGCTTGAGAAGAACTACAGGACGTGGTGCGCGGAGAATGGCAAGGTAAGTCAGAGCCTTTCCCGGTCTAGAATGCTGGAGTCTATTATCGGGCTGACCCTTTATCAGATCATCGAGGACGACTTTGATATGAAAGTCAAGATCGAGGAGATCCTCGTGGAGTCAGGCTTCGCAGAGTCCAGAGCAGCAAAGATGGATGTGGACGATCTGTTGAAGTGAGCTGCCGCTTGTTTTCTCCATCCGAATCAAGCTGATCGTACGCGCAGACTATTAGCGGCATTCAACGTCCAGGGAGTGTGAGTATCCTCCTGCCTAGTGCTTGTCGAGTCGGTGGCTGACCGGAATCTGCTCAGTCATTTCGCATGATCCTGCGGCCCATTCACTACTGCTATCGCATCTTTTCTTGATTCTGGGTACCCGTACAAGCTTGAGTCCACCGTTGTTGTAAGAATATGCAACTGTACACATCCGAAACGCAGCGACCGAGAGACAACGGCACGACGTGCATGGGCATATGGCATCCTGCATGGCTTCAGATGCAAAGTATGCAGTATATACTTATATCTCCCCCTTTCTCTGCCTCTTACTCGTCTTTATCGATGTACTCTTATCCATCATTCTCGCCGTGGCCCTGGTCGGGGCTCTGTCTCAAGATGATTGATTTGGGGGAAGAATGCCCGCGGTGGCTCATGGCCTATGACCTATGCACAAGAAAGTTGGTTCGAAACAACTCGCCGAGAAGCATGCGGCTGCGATGAGCTCCATGAGGGGAGCAGGGACGAAAGTGACCGATACAATGATCGTGTGGTCTTGAAGGCGAAACGACGAAGGTGATATGGAAAACTGGACAAATCGAAGGAGACCAATCGATGCGACAATGAACCGGTGAATGTTGTGATATCGAACGTGAAAGTGGAATGAATTGAATATGAAGAGACCCAGATGATAAGCGTTTCTTGTGATCGTCTCGTGTGCTCGTCAAGAAGAATTGCAGGAAGCGATCGTGATGCGTTGGTTGTTGTTACGGAATGATGATCATCGAGCTGGCATGGTGAGATGGGTCCACTGTCAAGCAGTGGTTCGCCAGACTTGTCGGTCGATATGCCATGAGGTATTAGGCAAGTAGCCTTTTGGGTGAAGTCTACAACTGGATTTCTTCGTCAGCACAGCTGACACCCATGATTCCAGGCTCTGGCTCACCTCGACTTCTGGCTCAATCTCCTACTGGCTCGATTCGACCTCTTTGACCTCTTTGACCTCCTTGACCTCTTTGACTTCCTCGTCCTCCTTGTCTCCGCTCATACTCGTCGCCGGAGTGACAGTACTTCCATCGCCGCTTTTGTCCATGCTGTCGTCACCGGCATTACTGACGCTGACGCTCGAGCTCGCCGGTACCGATGCCGACTTCATCAATGCGTTCTCCACCCCGCCCGGCTTGTACTCTCCCTTGTATGTCGGCAAGCCTCCATGACCATGGATATCCTCCATGCCTAGACCGGGCAAGCCGAGCGATATCTCGGCAGAGAGCATCTGACTGTCATAGTCGTTACTGGTCTGGTCGAAATCGAGCGGATGACCATTTGACATTTGACTCGATGTCGATTGCGCCGCTGCCGACTCGGATACTGCTTTAGGCGAGGAAGGTGGGATTGTCGATGGTTTGGCGTCGGGGAGTACCCATTTCTTGTGGTCGTGCGTTAACCGGACCTTCTCCTCCTGTACTTCCAACAACGAAGAGAGCATCATCATCTCCTTTATGAGAGCAATGTCCGGCGAGAGCGATTTGAGACGGTTGAACGAGGCAATCATCGAGATATCGATCCATCCCTCGGAGTCCATCTATTTAAGTGTTAGTGACCTTCCGTGAGGTATCGTCAACCTGACATACCTGTTGTCGGAGGAAGAAGTCCATGGCGAGGTTCTGCATACTGAAATAGTACTCGACCTAAAACAGACATCAGCTGAGCCACCAGACTTTGTACGCTCCCCAGCTGCATAACTCACCTGCCCGAGAACGTAGAACCGCGTCATGTCCAGGCCCTGCACATAGCTCTGCGGGAGAGGTGCTGGTGGCCCTTGATTCCCTCTGTTGTAGTTCTGCATGTACTGGACCTGCACGGCGTCATACTGCCCGGGTCCAACCACCTGCGGCATGTGGCCCATGTTCGAGTGGTAGTTGTAGCCCATGTGACCTCTCGGGTAAGCTCCATCCACCGATGGCAGTCCATTCATTCCCATTGGGGGCGACATCAATCCCTTCATGTGCTGCGACTGTGACCTGAAGTTCCCTCTTCCTCGACCGGTGGAGAAGGATGATCGAGCATCGCGCATTCTGCCTGTGCGAGGCATTGGGTTTGGTGGGATACCAGCACCATTGGCTTGGAACTGGCCTTGGATGATAGGAGCGGTGACCGAGCCTACCAATGGCTTCGAAGAGGGACCGGAAGCCGAAGGTCCTTGAGAGGGCGAGAACGAACTTGAAGCCGGGTCGAGAGGTGTACTCTGTATCGTGGGACTGGGCAATGTCGATCTTGATTTCCTTGGCGAAACAGCGGTACTGCCGTTGCCGAACTTGGACTGCCGACTGGTCTGCCTCGACAAGGGCGCACCGATCACACTTCCAGCGTCAGACGTAGGTCCAACTGTACCAAAGACAGGCTTGGGACCACCACTGTTCCTCCTTGAACCAGCTGGCATGGGTGGCAATCGAATCTCGCCCGATTGCGACTGGCTCTTTCGTCCGTCGATGGACGCCTTTCGCGCCTTGGTCTTGGCTGGAGGCACCGAAGATTCTGCCTTGATCCTTCTCTGTGCCGCGGCGACTTTTCGATTCTGCTCAGCTACCAAGTCCGCAGCTGCTTGCAGCTCGTCGGCGGGTATTGCCGTCCACTTCGGTTTCCCTACACCAGCAGTGTGATCAGCGTTGTAAATACAACCAATGTTTCTGAACCTACTGCCTGTTGGTGCCTCCTCCACAGCGGGCTCTTCTTCGGCCTCCTTCTTCTCGCGAGCGGCTTTCTCCTTCTTCTCCTCTTCCTCTTTGGCTGCTTTAGCGGCCTGGGCGACATCTGGCCACATGACGGGATCGGCAATTGCGGCGACAGTCGAGTTTGGCTCTGACGATGCCTTTTTCTTCTTCTTCTGCAGATTTTTGACGTCACCGTTAAGAAGAGGGGCCGTGGCGTCTTGAGCAGAAGGTGCTGGAGCGGTCTGTTTCACTGCAGGTCTCGATGCAGCCGAGGGCGTGGGGTCATTCGATGACACACTTGGCGTACTGGTCGATTGTCCCATTGCAGTCTTTCTCGTGCTCCAGACATTGACAGCCGGAGGTGGCGCAGTCTGCCGCGTTGATACGGGCGTCGGGGTAGGTGTAGCCTTCGCTGGCTTCTCTGTACCATTCTCCTTGGACTTGGCCCGCCAACTGCCATCTTCTTCCAACTCTCCTTTGATCGTCGGACTACTCACTGCAGTCGAAGTCGATGGCGTTTCAGCTGTCAAGATAGGCGAAGCTACTGATGCTGATCCAGTCGTAGAGCCATTGGCAACCGTGGAGCCATTGAGAGAAGGCGAAGTTGGCGTGACTGGCGCTGCTGCCGTTACACTAGGCTTGGAGGTCGACTCCGGCCTTGGTTGAGATGTACTTGCACCAACGGCTGTCTGGGCTGTCGACTGTTTCGTCAAAGGATTGGCTGCACCCCAAGCGAATCTTGGAGCTGTTGCAACTGGTGCTGGAGCGGCTTTTGGTGCACTCGGCAAAGTGGAAGGGACAGGGGTTGGTTCAGCTGTTGAAGCCGATGCTGCCGGCGGGGGACCACCAGAGACTGCAGTAGCTGAACTCGATGTTCCGAGCTTCTTTGCTGATTTCGCCCCCTTCCCACTACTACTCCTGCTCTCTTCGTCTCTCTGGTTGTCCTTCTCCTTTTCCTTTTGCCCTGGTCTCTCTCGCCAATTTCTCGAGCTGCTGCCACTGCTCTTCTTCTCCTCTTGTCGTTCCGGACGAGCTTTGCTTCTTGCCGTCTGTACCGTTTCCCAAGGTCCATCGTCCACTTCAGCGGATGCTGGCTCCTCTTTGACCGGCACAGAGGCCTTCTTGCCCTCGCTGACCTTGCTTCGGCCGCCACTACTCCTAATAGATGAGGTAGTCGCCGACGTCTCGGCAGGTGTGGGTGATTGGGCCGCCTGTGAAGGCGTTTTCGGACCGTTGCTCATGCTGGCGGGTCTGATATTCCCGTTGGCGTCTTTGATACGATCTGCGTATGAGCCAAGTGCGTTGAATACTGATGTTGATGCAGAATTGATAGGGAGCGACTGGGACATGCTGCGGCCTGGGCGCTGTTCGTGATAGGATCGGGGTAGTCGGGGAAAAGACGAAGAGGGAGGAGAAAGCTGCATGGCGAGCATCATGGGCAGGAGTGTGCGGTGGGAGTGGATGCAGTGGGATTGGGGGTGGACAAGAGGCGGAGCGATGAGGGAGAGGTTGGCGGGTGATGAGTCGAAAGAAGATGGGCAAGCGTTTATCAGCTGGTTTTCTTGACCGAGTGAAGCCGCAACACTTCGGACCATGCCCTCCCTTCACCACCCGCGAGACGAGTCGGAAGGTGGTAGTAGAAAACGCGAGAGTCATGACGGGAGACGAGTTGAAAGGAGCAAAATTCGAAAAAGGTTTAGACGATCATGATCATTCGAAAATCAGGCTGATCATCGACTTGACACATCGATGTCTCCTTTGCTTCTCCATCCCCGCGAGATATCACATCGCCACCGAAGGGCAGAAAGAGCTTGAAAAGAGGGCGACACTGGGGCATGATGGAAGAGAGCAGAAGGTTGAAACGTCTTGCGATAGATTGGCCGGATGGGCGGCAACCGGCGGCGTGGACAGATGGACAAAGGTTGGAGAATATGGGACTTCGCACTCACGAGCAGAGTGTTCCAAATGCAGAAACGTCTCCTCGACTACTTTTCCTGCCTTCCTATGGTGCGTACACGTCGACTCCTCGGTGATTCAAAGAAAGAGCTGGATTATACCTGGAAGACTCGTTAGCGTTTTTGCCGATCCTTAGATGCTGCAAAATTCGGCTTACCCCTCTGGACGATGATCCTTCACTGGCGTATCTCCCTCCTTGGACGCTCTAGCTTCACTGTCGATAGGTCTCCCAAGGCTTGGTGGCAAAGTCAGAATAGGCAGTAGCGTAAGAGCGAGTCGTACCGAGCAGCGGATCCGAAGCTGGTCGTCTGAGCGTTGACTGAGTGATAGTCGTAAAACGGTGATACAGCCGAGGTTGAAGGCTCTGTTCTTGGTGCAAAAGCTCCTCCCAGGTCTGATGTTCCTTCTCGCTGGTCTCTCTGTCCGACTGCGCGACGAGGCAAGGGGTGTGCAAGGGGGGATGAGAAGGGTAGAAGACGAGGCTGCTATCAACATTACGACGACCATCCTACACTTTTGGCTTCGACCCTCGTACCAAGCTAGCGTCGCTGGGCGGCCAACCCATTACCAGCTTTTTGTAATTCACCCCTCCACTTTAAATGTACCAGCCTGGGTGCACCCTTCGCTCTCGCTGAAAATTGTTAGGGTGACAGGCCTATATTTGGTTCCTATACATCCACAAAGAGACCATCTTCTCACCCTCTATCACACTCTTCAGCTCCCTCACCAAGCTGGGATACTGTCGATAGGATGAGGAAATTAAAACATCATGAGCAAAAGTTGCTCAAAAAGGTCGACTTCCTGAGTGTAAGTGACGGATGGCAGTTCCGAGGGAAGCCGATCTGACACTTCGGCTATAGTGGAAGCAGGATGCTTCGCAGAGGGAGATCAAGGTGATGAGGATGTACCATATCCAGGACAGAGAAGACTATCACAAGTGAGTATCCCTTGCTTTCTGTGTTCATACGCTGACCCACCGCCTCGTCAGGTATAACAAGATATGCGGATCATTGAGATCGCTCATCCACCGAATTTCCCTTCTGCCAGCAGACGATCCGTTCAGACAGCAAAGAGAGACGGAGATGTTGAACAAGCTGTATGATATGGGTATCCTGGGTGAGTACGCATATGCATCTCTGCATATCAGTCTAATCCGAACTGCTTAGACGTCGGGTCGAAGCCTTCGGACATCGAGAACAAAGTCACAGTATCGTCTATCGCTAGGAGGAGACTCGCAGTGGTGGTAGCTAGGCTCAAGATGTCGGAAACAGTGTCAGATGTGAGTTGGCCCTACGTTTTGTCAGCATAAACTCATGACGACACAGGCCGTCCGGACAATCGAGCAGGGACACATCAGAGTTGGCACTCAACCGATCACTGACCCTGCCATGCTTATCACCAGACATATGGAGGACTTCGTGACATGGGTCGACACGAGTGCCCGAAAGAGAACCATCATGAAGTACAACGATGAGGTGAGGCGGCTCGGAACAACGTGCAAGTGAAGTGTGCTGACATAATTGCCTGCAGCTCGATGACTTTGACCTGCTATAATTGTATATCTACCGCCACTGCTCGACATTCCTGTATACCCAGCACATTGCCGCATACCATGTATCATCTACTGGCTCCACGCTCGTGCTCTTCAGTCATATCCTAACGCTCTACCTCTCTTCGACCTCTCCCCGGTCTTCCCTCCGGTCTCAGCCTGCGATCACAGCAAGTCTCTGGGCCACGGGATGGGGTCTGGGAAGCGAAGAGGCCGAGGCTGGATGTTCGTCGCCATATTCGACGTATTGCCTTGTGGCGATTGCTCGATCACGAAGATGTTGTTCAAGAAGGAATTGATCATTGCCGCTCCTGTCGCTCTCGCCTTCTTCTTCGCATGCGCCACTTCCTCGGTGGAGTAGTTTTGGCCAGGGAAGTTGCGCTCGAGCGCCATCTTCGCCTCATGGTGAACCATCAACAACAGATCATTGGTGAGTGCCTCTGTCGACCTCGCGTCGTCTGTCGTGACAAACACACGGAGCACGGTCTCGAGTGGCTTTCGATCGAATCCCCAGACTTGGTGATGGAGGAGTGATGGTCGGATGCCATAATTCGCATCGAGGATGATCCGTGCCGTCTGACCAGGCTGCGAGCTGTCTATATTGAGGTAAGGGATGATGATGTCGTGTACCGCTGGGAAGGTCTTGATCGGGAAGAACTGATAAATCTTCTCACCAGATGACGGATCGACACGAAGTACGAGGGGGATGTAGGAAGCAAAGTCGAGTTTGCGAATACTGTTGAAATTCGGCAAAGCGGTATCCTCGATCTGATCTCCGCTCTTGGGTCTTTCCTGGACGGCTGGACCGAGCAGGAAGAATATGGTCGCAATCTGCTTTTGGTCCAGCAGGTCGCTAGTTGGAGTCATTGAGTTGACCGCCCATTGATGTTGCCGCAAGTTGGTCAAGCAGCACTCGGTGGGGTGAATGTACCCAATGGTGGTGGCGAAGTTGTAAGCGGTGCGCCTGTCTGTGCTGACGCTCTCCCACACATTCTCGCCGAAGATCACCGGAGTGGGCCGTCTCGCGAAACTTTTGAAGTGAGCGGCATCGCGATTGACGTTTGAGGCTGATTGTGCGAGGGACTGGTTGATCCCTGTTCTAGTGTACCCCGGCCTGAACCGGAGCCGCCTCTGTGTGCAAAGATCGGCGTATCCAGGCGTGCCGTGTCGCTCGTTGAACAGTGTCGATAGCTCGATGGTCACGCAACGCATCGCGCTGTAACCGTGGTACAGCCCCATGCTCCATTCGCCCATCTCGTCGAGACCTTTCTGTGGTGGACCGCCCCAGAGGAAGACCGTCATTTCGAATGAGTATGAGTACTGAATGTTGTTCGGATCCGCAGAGTTGCCCTGGACGATAGTTGCAGGCATGGCGAGTCTCACGCCCAGACCGTGGAGGTCCACACCGCTGACGGTAAACAGCTTGAGCCGCCAGAACATCTGACCAAGGGTTTCTAACCATTTCAGACCGTAAGCGGCGTAGGGGAGTTCTGATGTCATCTTGACTGGGGTATCGTTGATTGTCATTCGTTGAGGCCAGGTGACGCATCGATAAGCATCGGCGAACCAGCCTATACACACTCGGAGCCTGTCCACAGGTTGCCCATCCGGGCAAGTCCTCCCGATGAAATCCTTCCAGCTCCTTTCTCCATCAATCCCATTGTAATCGCCCGGACGTTTACCCGGAATCAGTTGCTGCCTGGCATCCATCAGGCCCTTCAGTTTGTCGATATCACCATCTTGGATCATTGCCGACACGATGGTGGCTGCTTGGATAGCCAGTGTCGGAAGACTGCCCCATGCGACATCCCAACTCTCCTGTGCGGCCGGCCCAGCCAATGTCCTCCCTCTGGAATCCTGTCTGGCTATATCCTCGATCTGCTGCAACTGCCTCTCCAGCTCAACTGGGATACGACCGGCTAATAACACCCTGACGATATCTTGATCCCACCTCGCCGCCATACGTCGAGACGAGCCCTTCTGCCACGCATCCTTGTCGATCGTCGGCGGTCTCATCGCATAATCCATCTCGGATCTATCACCATGCATGAGCTTTTCGGAGTGTACTCTCGCCAGTACGTCATTGGGATCACCATCCAGATGTGTCGATACCGCTTGACCACCTCGAGTGAGGAATTCGACACCTCTTTCTGCAGCGGGTGTTCTGGCTCGACCTATTCCCGCTCGACCGCCCTTGAGTGCTGATTGAGTTGGGACAGGAGTCTTCGAGCTGACTCTTTTCAGCTTGTTGATGTCGTAGTAGTTGTCCCTGTCATCTGGCACAGGAGGACCTCCAGGCGGATTCGGGATTGAAGCTCCTCTAGGTGGATTGGCGATGGTGCCCGCTGAACCGGGTGCATTGGGTATCGTCGCGGCAGAACCAGCTGAACTCGGTGTCTTAGGTGTCTTGGGCGTCTTTGGGGTCTTGGGGCTTTCGGCTACCTTGGGGTTCTTGGACGACTTGGAAGTCTTGTAAGTCTTTGATGCTGAAGAGTCTGAATCAGAGGAACTGGACCGTCTCTTGCCCCTATCAGACTCGCTTCGCCCGCCACCATCACTTCGGTCCTTGGTTCTGCTACTCCTCTCGCCGTCTCCACTACCGGCCTTGGCTTTATCGCCCTTTCCACCCGCAAGAAGGATGTACGCCAGGATAGCGATGAACACAACGACGATCAGGGCTGATGCGTTGAACTGTACTGGAGTCCGTCCCAGCCGGACGTTGATCGGTCTCGACATGCTGAAACGGGTTCTTGAGCTGAGTATGGCAAAGCTGAACTTGTTTGAAGCGATACTGATGCAACACTACGAGTACGAGGTCATGGGGTACAACATGTGAGCTATCTTGATAATCCTTTGTGAGAGACTGGTGGTGAGAGGAGAAGAGGGTCAAAGGACCGGTATTGCCAATCCTCACCTAAGATGGTCAAACTCTCGAAAGTCGAGATTCGCCGAGCGAACTCGACCTTCCCTTGGTACCACGCCTCCTTGACTCGCTTGCGAGCTTCCTGTAAACGTCATCACGGATCCACACCTGGTCTAGGTGTCTCTTCTCGTCAAGGGATATCTGACACGCAGAGGACCTAGCTGAAGGGTATGACCACGATGAGGCAGATATCGCTTCCTCCTATCCGCCGTGACACTCCTTCGAGGACATTCCATTCGTTGCAACGAGTATCAGTCACAAGTCTGAGTGTCTAAACTCCCTAACCGCGGTGCATATAAGCAGTCTGTGTCAGTACTCGATGCTGCCCAGCTCCCCATCTCACCCACCACTCCCGCCACAGCACCAAATACTAGCCACTACCGCGACAGCAGACATCATGGAATTGAGACGAGTCGGCCAGACTGGTCGGACCCTTGGATCTGAGCTCGACACGGAAGACGCCGTGTGGAACGTGGATGAGAAGTACCAGAATCTTACCGAGAGGAATGCTTGGGCAGTATACTGCTTGAGCAAGTTGAGCGAGACCCATCCATGTTGGATAATGCCGAAATCGCTACACAACTCGCCTGCATGACAATTGAACACGATATTGAGAAGATCCTCTTGGCCGAGACCACCAACACAGGGGACAGGTTCAAGCATTTGGCCGAGTCATACGACAAATCTCTGGCTCAGGATGACAGTGAGAAGATGAAGACTGGTATCGCAGAATCAAAGCTCTTCCTCAAAGCTTGCGCGCTCCTGTGCGACGATGACGCTGGCATCGATTGCAGCCTCGACTTTGACGAGTAAGTGGCAGCTGTGGCTGGAAGACGAGCGAGGACTGACCTGGTCGTATCAGTTACCTCGCCATCACGTCCTCGATACTGGAGGACCTTGCAAAGTTTGAAAATTCAATGCCGGGAGTCAATCTCTACCCGCAGACAGTGCCTAACCTCGTGCGTATTGACGAGCCGGTAGGCAAGCAGAGACCTGGAACAGCCACCAGAGTCAAAACCAAGACCGAGTGGAGCATGAGTGACCAGCACACCAAGAGGACCAAAGACGAGATCAAAACCTTTCTCACCACTGTCGCATCTTGGAAGCCGGACTGGGATCCCGATGCGGTCCTAAAGTTCCAGTCTGACATCTGGAACTTCACGGAGAAGGCCACTGCTAACACCAAAGGCTTGCAGGAAGTCAAGCTGCTGCGTAAGTATTACAAGGAAAGATC
Organism: Bullera alba; assembly: GCA_001600095.1. NCBI lineage: Eukaryota > Fungi > Basidiomycota > Tremellomycetes > Tremellales > Bulleraceae > Bullera > Bullera alba. Next base: position 2,109,015 of record BCIX01000003.1, read on the forward strand.
CGACAAAAAGGCGCCAACTGAAAATCAGTGAGTCAAAGGTCCTGAGGCACAAATCCTGACCGTATATGAAGTGAGCCCCACGCTGATGAGTGGTGCTAGGGCCATTCAGGCTACAGAGGCTGCCTTCCGTCTCTGGCTCATAGCGTCAGATGTGTCTGATCCATCGGATGCCGACGAGAACGCAGCATAGGAAGACTAGTCCGAGGAGTAGCGACGACTATCCACAAGTACTTCTGATTGAGTTGCAGAGTAAGTCCATCGAATTTAGGAGGTATGAACCTGTTCAGATGACTCAGTCGGTCGTCTATCGGTCTTGACGTGCTGAATCCAATGATGGGCTGATCGTTGCAAAGCTGGCCTCGTGAAGCGATACTGATGTAACACTACGAGGGTATTGTGAATAATGAGAATGAAGCTGCCTTGGTTTGTCCTTTGAGGCGCACTAGGCGAAACGCAACCTTCCCCCTCGCAGCGCCTCCCCCTCAACTAGCTCACGAGCTTCCTGCAGACGTCATTGGGGCTCACACACTCTCACATTTGAGGTCAACTCGGGAGATATCGCAGGGAGAGCCTACATGAAGGGTAGGATCGTCAAAACGCCAAACGCTGCTTCTCTATGTTCGCCGATACACTTCATGGTGGTAAGTCCTTTGATGGCATCGTGTTTCATCATTCGAGTAGCCTCCTCCCTCCGCACAAGACCAGGTGTGCTCGTATGGATGAAAAGGCATATATGCATCCCGTGATTGTATCAGTAGTCAAAATCGAACCCCAATCCACCCGTCCCCGCTACTCCATCGATATTCCCTCATTGCGTCACCGAAGACTGCAACTACACACCGGACACCATGGAATTGACCCGAGTCGGCCAGACTGGTCGGACCCTTGGATCTGACCTTGACACGGAGGAGAAAATATGGACCCTTGGGACATATGGAGACCTGACCGAGAGGGATGCCTGGGGAGTATACTGCTCGGGCAAGTTGAGTCGATGCCCAGACATGGGCGATGAGGATGAGGAGGATGTCTTCAGGGGACTCGAGTTGGCGCTCTCGGCCGACGAGCTCGAGCTGGCAATCCTCGGCTCCGCGGACGATGTCAGCGAGAGGATCAAGGATCGGGTCAAAGTCCACGAGCGCGCTGTGGACCAGGACAGTGTCGCAGAGTCAAAGCTGTTTCTCAAAGCTTGCGCGCTGGTGTGCGATGGTGCCGATATAGATTGCACCCTCAAGTTCAAGGAGTGAGTGAAGCTGATTAATCAAGTGGGATCCATCTGACATTTAGTTACCTCACCATCATGTCGACGATCCTGACGGACCTCTCGGAGATTGAAGATCCCATGCCGGGTGTCAATCTCTACCCGCAAACCGAAGTCAAAACCGTGCGTACTGTCGCCCCGTCAGACAAGCAAAGGCCTGGAACAGCCAGGAGGGTCAAAACCGAGTCCATCTGGAGCATGAGTGAAGCGAACATCGCAAACACCAAAAGGGAAATCAAAGACTTCCTCATCACAGTCGCTTCTTGGACACCGGATCTGGCTGCCGCAGATGTCGCCAGGTTCCAGTCTGACATCTGGGACTTCAAGGAGAAGGCCACGGCTAACACCAAGGGCTTGACGGAAGTCGAATTGCTGGGCAAGTACTACACGGACAGATCCAGCAAGAGAGCGCCGACTGAAAAGCAGTGAGTGGAGCCGCTTGACCGCTGGACATATCAATTTCGCGTAACTGATAATGCCAGGGCCATCGACGCTACAGAGGCCGCCTTTCGTCTCTGGCTCAGAGCGGCAGATGTACCGGAGCCATCCGACGACGATGAGAGTGCTGCATCGGAAGATGAAATCGAGGAGTAGCGACGGATGTTCGCATAGGTCGACTCCGGGTCCGGATCGAGTGGTAGAGTAAGTTGAGTTCAGTTTCAGTAGGAGTTTGGAAATATGAACGCATCGAGATTGTTGGAAAAGCTGTGAACGGTGTCGGGGGGCTTGCCGTCGTCAGAGTGCTGCGGTCTGGGTGGAATGGAAAAGATGATAGCTGCCGGCGAGCTGTTTTCCAACGATCGTCTTGCTATTTCCAAGCTCGGTCCGCAAATTCGGTCACGAGGTGGTGCCAAACAACATCAGAACCAATGGGTAGTCTGGGAGGTGTCTCAGGTCCCTTCTTCCTCTGATTCGCCCTGTCATTGGGGTACTTTGACCATCATATCGTGCTCAACACCATCTCATACGATCAATCCACCCAGAGCCGACTACAATCTACCCCTCAGCACGCAAGGCTCTGCTGCTGAAGATCTTTGAATTCGCGGAATCAAATCGATCGAGTCCGAAATCTCAACTTTTTTTCTTCCGCTCCCCCCCCTCTCCTGTCTCCGCCCCCCGCCCAGCAGCTTCCAGCCCGCTGACCCGAGCCCAACCAGTCCTCATCCTGTCTCTTCAACGTTCTTCTCGACGTTGAACACTCAATCTGCCTGTATGCTCGCTCTGAAAGGTCTCAGATCAATCACCTCGTCAACACTAAAAACATCGCTCAAAACACCAGTCAGAATGGTCGCCTCCGTCCCCGTCCCCACAGACTTCGTGAGTCGCGTCTGATCTTGATCGTCAGGGTGGAAGCTGATGCTGTGGCCTCTGGCCTTTGTAGAACGCCTGTCTTTACACCAACCTCGCCGAGGCTGACCCCGAGGTCGCCAAGATCGTCGAGGATGAGACGTGGAGACAGTTCTCCGGTCTCGAGCTCATCGCTTCCGAGGTGAGCAGACATTCATCACTTCGGCCGATCGCGCCATCGGGCCGTGAGGATAGATACTGATCGGGAGTAGAACTTGACCTCGCTCGCCGTCATGGAGGCCAACGGTTCTATCCTCACCAACAAGTACTCTGAGGGTCTCCCAGGCGCCCGATACTACGGTGGTAACGAGGTTAGTCAGCTATATGATTTACCCAGTCTAGAGCTGACGATGATCTAGCACATCGACATCCTCGAGAACCTCTGCCGAGAGCGAGCGCTCAAGGCCTTCAACCTCGACCCCAAGGTCTGGGGTGTCAACGTCCAGCCATACTCTGGATCTACCGCCAAGTGAGCTGGTCGCGACGCGAAGGGTTCTGAACTCGACTAACTTTGCCTAGCTTCGCCACCTTCACCGCTCTGATCAACCCCCAGGACCGAATCATGGGTCTCGGTCTCCCAGACGGTGGTCACTTGACCCACGGTTACTACACCGCCAAGAAGAAGATCACCGCTTCTTCCATCTACTTCCAGTCGTTCCCTTACCGAGTTGACCCATCCACCGGTATCATCGACTACCCACAGCTCGAGACCAACGCCAACCTGTTCAAGCCAAGATTGGTCGTCTGCGGTGGATCCGCCTACCCCCGAGACTGGGACTACGGAAGGCTCCGAAAGATTGCCGACGCTCAGGGTGCCTACCTCATGAGCGACATGGCCCACATCTCCGGTCTCGTCGCCGCTGGCGAGCAGAACTCTCCCTTCGAGTTCTGTGACGTTGTCACCTCGACCACCCACAAGACCCTCCGAGGCCCACGGGCCGGTATCATCTTCTTCCGAAAGGACAAGGAGGCCGACATTGAGGCTCGAATCAACGCCGCTGTCTTCCCAGCTTGCCAGGGTGGACCACACAACAACGTGAGTCAGATCCCAATCTACAATAAGACTTCAGAGCTGACGCAGATCCTAGACCATCGCCGGTATCGCCGTCGCCCTCAAGCAGGCCGCCGACCCAGCGTTCAAGGCTTACGCCAAGCAGGTCCGGGCCAACGCTGATGCCATGGCCAAGGTTCTCTTCAAGTACGGCTACAAGCTCCAGACCGACGGAACTGAGAACCACTTGATCCTCTGGGATCTCCGACCTATCGGTCTGACCGGATCCAAGGTCGAGAAGATCTGTGACGCCGCTCACATCACCCTGAACAAGAACGCCGTTGCTGGTGACACATCCGCCCTTGTGCCAGGTGGTGTCCGAGTCGGTGCCTCCGCTCTGACTTCGCGATCCATGTACGAGAAGGACGTTGAGGTGAGCGACCGTGTTGTCACTTATTAGGCAGAAGCTGAATGTTACCTCCCTGTAGCAAGTCGCCGAGTTCCTCCACCGAGTCGTCCAGATCTCCCTGCAGACGCAGAAGGAGGCCGGATCCAAGCTCCTCAAGGACTTCACCAAGGCCTTCGAGTCTGGCAGCGGTGAGGCGCCCAAGCTCATCGCCGAGCTCAAGAAGGACGTCATGAAGTTCGCCACCAGCTTCCCCCTGCCCGGTATCCCAGACACTGTGAGTATGATAGTGTTGTGGTCTAAGGCACTTGCTGAAGCCTCTCAGTCCGTCATCAAGCGACCCCAGGGCGTCGACCTCTAAGCTGCGTCCATTGACCAGCGGCTGGAGCGGAGGGAGGACCCGAAAAATTGGAGAGAAGGTTACCACTTCACTTTTATAGATACTCAACATACCTTTCTGGCTATCTTGGATCATTTCATCATGAGCCATGCTTGTACACAACCACCTTGTCATATCACCACATGCAGATGCAAAGAGATCTCCCTCGCGACGTGTAGAGCCCTTCTGATCGACGTTGTTTGGTTCCGTCGTGCGCGTCCGTTTGACCTCCACTTTCGAGTCTGCTTTCTATGAGTGAGTCAACTTTTGGATCAACAGTACTTGCGATCACTCATTGCAACACCATCTCAATCGTCACACTCTGCATGCTCACCCAGCTACGGCTCGACTGAATCCTGAGGCGTGACTGGCCCTGCCAATAATTTGCCAGGCTTCAGACAAGGCAATGGGACAGGCGCGGGATGAGAGTACTTTGCGTCGCTGAAAAGCCCAGTATCTCAAAGAGCATCACCCAGATCCTCTCGGGAGGGCAGTTCGACAACGTAAGTGTAATCTCCATGCTGGATCCACCACTTCATGTCGGATTGTGCTGATGTAGAAGTGTAGCGGTCCGGGATACACAAGTATATCAGGAATTACGACTTTTCATACCGGTTTCCACCTCCTCTAGGCGGTCCTGGCGATGCCGACTTCACTGTCACCGCTGTACTCGGTCATTTGACCGGTAGCGTGAGCTACCCAACATTGGTAATCCTTGAGGAAATCAGCTCACATGGACTTGACTTGATAGGACTTTCCCGATGATTTACGGAAATGGGGTTCCTGTGACCCTTTCACCCTGTTCGACGCCCCCATCATCACTTCCGTCTCCCAAGTGAGTCGAGCTTCCACAGTCTGACCGAAGGCAAGCTCACCTCGGGTGATAGGACCTGAAGCAAGTCGCGACCAACCTCAAGAACGAGGCAAGACGGGCGGACATGCTCATGATTTGGACGGATTGCGATCGTGAAGGTGAACATATAGGATCGGAAGTCGCTGCCGTGTGTCGGAGCGTGAACCGGAACATCATTGTCAAACGAGCTCGATTCAGTGCTATCATAGCTGCGTGAGTCTTTCAGCTGCCTGTTCCCCCCGGCCATTAGCTGAGACTATCTTGGTATTAGCCAGATCCACAATGCGTGCAAACAGGCAAATGATCTGGACATGCGACAGGCAAATGCGGTGGAAGCGAGGATCAATCTGGATCTCAGGATCGGAGCGGCTTTCACTAGACTTACAAGTCTGGGATTACAAGCCCGTCTCCCCGAACTCGCTCAGCAGGTCATCAGTTATGGTGAGCTGCTCTCTTATTCTTGCACAGTCTAGAAAAGCTGACCATTCTTCTAGGACCCTGTCAATTCCCCACGCTAGGCTTCGTGGTGGACCAATGGAACAGAGTACAGGCCTTTGTCCCCGAAACCTTCTGGTACATCTACGTCGCTATCGAAAAGGAGGACGAGGGTGATCCGACCAAAGTCGAGACTGTCGAGTTCAAATGGAGGCGCAACCACCTCTTCGACATGGAGACCGCGGTGGTGCTATACGAGCAGTGCGTCGAGAGACCTACCGCCACGGTGATCAAAGTGGACAACAAGCCAGCGAACAAGTGGTAGGTGCAGGCTGAGCTTTGGCAGCCGGATTGGAGACTGATGACGGCCTAAGGAAACCACTACCTCTCACCACTGTCGAGCTGCAGCAGTCCGGTTCGAGGCTGCTGCACATGGCTCCCAAAAAGATCTTAGATGTAAGCGACCGTGTGGCATGAAGGAGGATGGACGATTTGCTGACTTCTGCAGATCGCTGAGAAGCTGTATCAGAAGGGGTTCCTGAGTTATCCTCGTACAGAGACGGATCGGTACGATAAGGACTTTGACTTCCAATCCCTCATTCAGAAACAGACCTATGATGGGACCTGGGGCGCTTTCGCCCAGAGGTGAGTCTAAAGCTTCCATCGGGAGGACTTTTGCTCACGTCGGTAGACTGGTGGACGGGGAGTTTGAAAGGCCGAGGAATGGTAAAAAGGACGATAAAGCCCATCCCCCCATTCACCCCACTGCCCACGCTGGCAACCTCGAAGCAGACGAGAGACGGGTGTTCGAATTGATCACCAGGCGATTCTTGGCCTCTTGTCATAGTAATGCCAAGGGCAATACAACGACCGTCGAGGTCGAAATCGCCAATGAGATCTTCTCGACTACTGGTAAGTCAATTCCTGCGTGACATTGAAGCACAAAGGCCATGTAATCATATAAGCGGGGTTTCAGAGCGGTGCTAATGAGCAATGTAGGCCTGATTGTCACTCAGAGGAATTACCTCGAAGTGTACCCCTACGACAAGTGGGCAACGAACGCGGTACCGAATTTCCAAGTGGGCGAGCAGTTCATGCCCTCGGTCTGCGAGTTGAAAGAGGGGACTACGACCCGGCCCAGTCTGCTCACTGAAGCGGATCTCGTCGGTCTCATGGACAAGAACGGAATAGGTGAGTTCAAGCCAAGTGTGCTAGGGCGATTTGGATATTGACGAAAGATGTAGGAACCGACGCTACAATCGCCGAGCATATCTCGAAGATTGTGGAAAGGCAGTATGTCCATGAGAAGCAAGAGCAAAGGACGAAGTATCTCGTTCCGTCCCCGCTGGGTATCGGACTGGTGGAGGGGTACAATAAGATAGGCCTGGATAGGTCCTTGAGCAAACCCCATCTCCGAGCCGAGGTGAGTTTGCTTCAAAGAACTATAAGTCCTTGTGTGCTGATGGGAGGGTGTAGACGGAACATCGGATGCAGCTGATCTGCGATGGAGTCAAGCAGAAGGCTGAAGTGCTGGACGTCACATTGGACGAGTACAGGGATGTCTTTGTCACCGCCAGAAGGGAGTTCAACACCGTGATCCAGGTGGGCGACTCCTCCACCTCCAGAAAGGGTGTCGCTGACGAGGTTAGAGCGTGATGGATTATATGCACGGCGAGGGGGACGCGCAAGATGCTCTACGAGCCGCAACTCGAGGCGGTCGAGGTGGACGAGGTGCCGCCGCCCGAGGTCGCGGCGGTCGTGGGGGCAGAGGAGGTGGGGGTGCTCCACCTCCCGCTAGGAATATTCGGCAAGATGACGACGACGACAATGATGATGATAGCGACGGAGGGGACGGGTTCGAAGGTGGTGCAGGGGCGGTACGGCGTGGTGGAGCGACCACCGCTCGAGCCAGTACTCGTGGCCGAGGCGCTTCCACCTCGACTCGGGGTGGAAGGGCTAGCGGGGCAGAGGCCAAAGCACCAGCAAAGCGCAAAAAGCCAGACGACGGTAGGTCAAGTTGGATGCAGGCATGGTCGTGTAGCTGACTGGGGTAGGCGATGGAGGAGATGGGCCGAAGTGTAATTGCGACACGGCGGCAGTCAAGAGGACTGTCAACAAGGCAGACTCTGGTAATTTTGGGAAACATTTCTGGACCTGTCCGAAACCGATGGACGAGCAGTGTGGCTACTTTGTGAGTACATCCCCCAAACACTTGACACTGTTAACGTAGTGGTTAGGAATGGGCAGAGGGCGAGGGGGCCAATGCGGCAGGACCGAGTCGGACAAAGTCTGCACCACCGGCCAAGAAGCCTAGAGCGGTGAGTTCCAAGATCACGTCGCGCTGAATGATCACTGTGTTGGCATAGCTGACATAGAGCGTAGGCGCCGGCGCACCAAGGCGATGGGGACGTGAAGCGCTGCGACTGTCGCCTAGAGGCGAAATGCATAACGGTGGTCAAGGAGGGTCCGAACAAAGGCCGTCAATTCTGGTGAGCACCCCCTCACCCTTCTTTAACATGCGCTCATGGGCGGTGTAGGACATGCCCGAATAGCGCAAAGGCGCAGTGTAAATACTTTGAATGGGTGGAAGAGGGGTTGGGCCCACAGACGGATTCCTACACCCGTGAAGCCCGGGGTCCGCGCACAAACACCGCCGACTCGGGCGGCGGCTCTTCCGGCGGTGAGTCCCACGCGAGACAGGAGGCGGTCAGTTGCTGATGCTGGATGGGGTAGGGTGCTATAAGTGTAATGAACAGGGTCATTGGGCGAACGCATGTCCGAACGACGGGGCAGGGTCGAAATCGAAATCGAAACCAAGTGGGAGATCGGGCAGCGGTTTCGGTGGGCCTGATACCTCGAATGACGGTGAGTGCGCTCAGGGCGGGAAGAGAAGGGAGAGGGGAGCTGAATTGCGCTGGAGAATGCTATAAATGCGGCAAGACGGGTCATTGGGCTAGCAACTGCCCGAACGAGGGGTCCACCAGTCGAAGCAGCAGAGGCGGTTCCAGGGGGAGAGGGAGGGGCGGTAGTTCGTCTCGTCGAGGTGGAGCCAGTGGAGGCACTTCAGGTGGTGAGTACCATAACAAGGGGGCTGCTGACCCGGGAGAATGCTTCAAGTGCGGCAAACCTGGTCATTGGTCGAATGCGTGTCCGAACGATGGAGGGAGGGGAGGTAGAGGACGATGGGGATGAAGTCGAGTTGATATCAGCATCTCAGCATGGATTGAGAGATGAATGCCGTGTCAACTGATTAAGGGGATTGTCAACGGTGTTGTGGACTCAAGCCAGATCAGTGCCCGGTGAGCGTTGGTCCAGGCGACGTTGGGGTGGTCACTATGTTTACATTACTGTTCCTTCTGTATCAACAGGAACAGTCCCACGACTCCTAGTAGGGCGTACTTGAGCTGCGGAAAGTCGTTCTAAAAGAACACTTGTCAGCTCTGAAACGGCAACACAGTCGACTCAGCTGACTCACCATTGCTATCGTCACGTATCCGACATAAGGCAGGAAGCTATGATGGCAGAGTCAGCTAAAGCGCTTTGAATGCTATGTGGCAGCTTCATAGAGGAGATAGGCGAGGGCAGACGATGCTGATATCGAAGCAGGACCCACCCGCTAACTTTCCCCACGATATGCTTCCTTTCTATCCACTTGGTACCGTTATACAGGATCACATCGTCGCCGTCGTTATTGTCCCCTTTGGTCAAGAGGAGTTGTGTGGTGTTGCTAAACCGATCAGCTTGGTGGTCCAACCTGGTTAGGAAGCTGGACCCACGTCTTATGCGATTCTATCACGCGATGGACTATGGGTATATCCGCCCCGGGTCTAACCATCAGATCAGCTAAGCCTAGAGGTGACGGATCACAGCTTGGTAGCTTACATCTTGTACACTGTGATATCTCCAATTTCGTACGGCGTCGGTGGATTCGTTAGGAACAGGATATCTCCTCTATAGAACGCTGGCTCCATTGATCCCCTGAGCCGTGTCAGTCAAGTCCAAATCCCCAACTGCCTGGAGCCAGCGGTATCCGTTGGGAAGGGGCAGAGGTGGTCGGAACTCACGAGAGGACGACTACTATCGGAGACTCGGAGTTGGTCACCAGACACAAAGCCTTCCACATCATCAACCCCGATGCCACCACAGAAAGGAAGTTGAGCGCCTGGAACAGGAGCTACCAAGTTGGATTAGCTCATGAACCCTTCCTTGTAAACGTTGGAATATGCGGGGGAGAGAGCTGCAGACGCACCCCCTGGACACCCAACTTCCGCAGCCGAGCGATCTCCGAGGAGAACATGTCGGCGAGGTGATATGCTTGATGCTCTGCAGATGAGTGAGATCTAAGCTAGTGTGATGCATCGACGTCAGTGATAGCGTTGAGGGGGTTAGTGGTGGCGAGCGCGGGCATAATATTTGCCACGTCATCATTTCTGAAACGTTATCAGAACGGGGCACCATCCCTTGAACCTCTCGGTGTTCAACACGCCTCTATCTCTCAATTTGTCCTCCATTCGTCTCATCCAAGTACCACTCCTATACCAACAAGTAGAGCGTATCCTGACATGTCGCTAGCACCAGAAACACCGGGTCGGGAGACCTCTCCAGGAGGCCCCCTCACTCCAGGAGGCGTAGCGGACGAACTGTCAAAATTGGATTTCCCACCCCCAACTGGACTCCGACTCGACCTTCCCAAATCGTCACTCTCGCAACCTCTCTCCCCGGGTCTAGACTCTGCTTTGTCCGGAGGATCCAAGTACACGGCCGGGAGCGAGACCACGGGTGATATCTCCGGTCCGGAGCCAGAGGCCATTACCGCCATGAGGCGAAAGACGAGGACGGAGAGCATGAGCGCGGATATCAGCGAGACTCTGAGTAGGATGAACCTCCCCCAGCCAGAGCGAATCTTTGGCCCGGACGAGGGCGAGAGCTCTGCGGCGAGAGAGGGGAACAAGGGGAAACAGGGGGTCAGTGCGGAGGATTGGGACAAGATCAAATTGAGCGACGATGTCCCAGAGGCTGTCAAGGAGCCAAAGAGGATGACTCATTCGAGAAACGCAAGCAGAGTGTGCGTAGCTATCAAGACTTGCAACTGGCGAGTGGTAGCTGACGAAGAGATAGGGACGCCGGGAATGCCGTCAAGTCACCTACGATACCGGAAGAATCGGCTTTCCCGCCCAGTGTCCCCGAGGCCCATGCGGCCAAGGAGCAGAAGATCACCCCGTTCGACGTCGAAGGGGGTGTGGATGCCGATGGCAAGGCGCTAGGGATGTGAGCTGCTTCGTCCTGTGACGGACATTGAGCTGAGCTGATTCCCTCTTAGCGACTACAACAAGACTGTTGCTAAATTCGGAGCGACACTGATCTCGCAAGAACTCTTGGACCGGTTCGAAAAGCTCACTGGGCACAGGCCCCATCCACTCCTCCGAAGAGGCACCTTCTTCTCGCATCGGTGGGTCATATGATCGTTAGAAGTATTGTACGGAGGCTCATCCCCCGCTAGTGACTTCAACTTGATCCTCGACCGATATGAGAAAGGCCAACCGTTCTACCTGTACACCGGTCGAGGCCCCAGTAGCGACTCCATGCACATGGGCCATTTGATCCCATTCATGTTCACTGCGTGAGTAGCTCCATGACGTTCACTTGGAGCTTGACGCTCATTCCCTGGTAGCTGGTTGCAACGTGTATTCAACGTCCCCCTCGTCATTCAGATCACCGGTGAGTCTACTGTAGGTCTAGGGGTGCACTCGCTGACGCGGGCAGACGACGAGAAATACCTCCTCGAGCGAGATGTCAAGAAACAGGCCGACCTGTCGAAAAAACACAAGCTGAAGAAACCGCTGGATCTGCTCAACCACTACCACCGAATGGGCCAGGACAACATCAAGGACATTATCGCCTGTGGTTTCCTGCTCGAAAAGACATTCATCTTCTCCAACCTCAACAACGTCGGGTGAGTCGTAGTTCCGGCTCGGGGTGGTGTACCCGCTGACACAGAGCAGAGGCGCTTTCTACCGAAACGTCGCGCTGGTGGCCAAGACTCTTACCGTCAGCTCGATCAAGAACGTCTTTGGGTTCACCGACTCGTAAGTGAAGTAATGACCCTCACACGGGAGCTACAATGCTGAGACACGGGTGTAGGGACAACGTCGGCATGTTCCACTTTGCCTCGATCCAAGCAACGCCTTCGTTCTCCAACTCGTTCCCGCAGATCTTCGGTACTCGGGACGACATACCCTGTCTGATCCCTTGCGCTATCGACCAGGATCCATACGTGAGTTTGCGTCAGCTGCCCTCCTCTGTTTTTGTCCAGAACGAGTAGCTGATGGATATCGCTCAGTTCCTGCTCACACGAGACTCGGCCAGTAAGCTAGGATACAAAAAGCCCGCGAATCTACACTCGAAATTCCTGCCCGCGCTCCAGGGCGCCAACACCAAGATGTCGGCGTCGCAGGAGAACTCCGCGATCTTCATGACCGACGACGCGAAGAAGATCGCCAAGAAGATCAAGTCGCATGCGTTCTCGGGCGGTGGCGCCACTCAGGAGGAACACCAGCGATCGGGGGGTAACCCGGATGTAGACGTGGCGTACCAGTATCTCAGCTTTTTCGAGGATAGCGACGAGCGCATGGAGTCTCTGGCCAGCGTGGGTCCCATCCTGCTCTTGAGATTTCAACGAAAGGTGTGAGCGTGGCTGACCCGGTTGTAGGAATACCGAGCGGGCACGCTGTCCACGTCTCAGATGAAAGAGGCGTGTATTGAGAAAATCACGGGCATCGTCTTGGAGTTCCAAAAGGTCAGTCAGCTATATAGTGTCCGTGATTGGTAGCTGACCGCGATGTAGAACCGCGCAGCGGTGACGGACGAGATTCTAGCTTCGTTCCAGGACAAGAATAGGGCGATCGACCCTCGGCCAGCGCCAAAGGTGGCAGAGTAGTCGTGCGCAATTGCGCGGTTTACAGTTGCAATGCATTCTGTGTATCGATCATAGAACTACCTCGAATCTCTATACCCATTGGTTCTACACATGCATCATTGGTCTTGTCTTCGTTGCTCAGCTTACGACGACATGCCCATGCTCCATGCAAGTGATGCTCAGCAAGCGAAGGTGACCCTGCCACGTGGATTTGCTTCCGTCTAGGTTTCAACGATGACTTACGCGTTGGCCTCTATGACTTTCGTTGATGCTCTGCTCCTAGACTCATACCATACCCCGCTTTTGTAGGATTCACCCGGGAGTGCAGTAAGGAGACATACCGCCAGTCCACGTATAGAACCTCTCGACAGGCATAAGCATAGAGAGATACTGGTATAACGAGTGAACGCCCCCGAAATGTCCGATCCCAACGCTGTCGACATCGCCGTCCTGTCCAAGGACCCGGAGCCGAAAGAGGAGAAGAACAAGAACGGGAATGATAAGGGCAAAGCGAAGGATGAGCCCGAGGAGGCTGACATCGTGGGTCACAGTATGGAGACTGAAGGGTGTTTGCTGATGAGTCGAAACAGTCCGAGGAGGACCTGCAGTTGAAGGCTGAATTGGAGATGTTGGTCGAGCGACTGAAGGTGAGTCAAGAGGTCGAAGATGCTGGGATGGGGGTGTGTGCTGAGACGTTGGGGTGTTCAGGAATCCGACACATCGCTCTACCTCCCCGCACTTGAATCCCTCAGGTCGCTCATCAAGACAAGTACGAGCTCGATGACTAGTGTGCCCAAACCGCTCAAATTCCTGAGACCGCACTACGAGGATCTGAGCAAGATCAGGGAGAGCTGGGACTCTAAACTCGTCGACCAAAAGGTGAGCCATTAAGCTATACCTAGCGGTAGAGCAATCTGATATTGGAATTATAGTCCCTCCTCGCATCTATCCTCTCCGTGTTGGGAATGACATACTCTGATACCGGTCGTCGTGACACCCTCTACTACCGCATGCTCTCGGGATCGAAAGAGGCCCCCGGATCTTGGGGCCACGAGTACGTCCGACACCTGTCGTCAGAGCTGGGCGAGGAGTACAACGCCAGGATCACAGAGGAAGATGAGCCCAAGGCTGAAGCTGCGGCTGATGCCAATGGCATCAAGGTCGATGGAAAGGATGGCGAGGTCAAGAGGGAGCAGCGAGATTACAGCGTTGAAGAGCTGAGGAGTCTGGCAATGGAACTTGTCGACTTTAATCTGAAGCACAATGCCGAGGCGGATGCCGTGGACTTGTTGCTCGAGCTGGAGTGCATCAAGGAGATTGTGGAGAGGGTGGACGATAAGACGTGGCCAAGAGTCTGCCAGTATATGGTCAGGTGAGTAGCACAGGTCGATTCAGAATACTCGGTGTACTGACTCACGACAGCTGCGTGCCACTGCTGGTGCCACCTGACGACATGGCTTTCCTCCAGACCGCAGCGGAGATCTATGCAAAGCACGACCGATACCCCGAGGCTGTCGCCCTTGCTGTGAGATTGAACGACCGGGATCTGATAAGGAAGTACTACGACGCGCCATCGAATCCGTGAGTCAAGTCCATTCTCATAGGTGATAGGGATTGACCCCGAGTAGCGTCATGAAGAAGCAACTATCCTACTTCCTTGCTCGAGCCCAAATACCCATCCACTGGGTCCACACGGCCGAGGGCAACGAGAAGGAGGGCGATGGCCCAGCGCCCGAGCTATCCGAAGACGTGCTAGAGTGCCTCGGCAACGCCAAGTTGTCAGCCCATTTCCGTGCGTTCGGTAAAGCCGTAGGAGTCGAAGAGCCCAAGTCCGTCGACGACATCTACAAAGCCCACCTGGAGCAAACGCGCACGACGCACAACACCGACAGCGCGCGACACAACCTCGCCTCTACGTTTGTCAACGCCTTTGTCAATGCTGGATTCGGCAACGACAAATTGATGGTCGGTGTCGCCGAGGGCGATAGCTGGATCTACAAGAACAAGGAGCAAGGAATGATGTCTGCGACTGCGTCGATCGGCATGTCAATGTTGTGGGACTCGGAATCGGGTATCGACCATATTGACAAGTACTCGTATTCCGCCGAGGAGCACATCAAGGCCGGAGCCCTTCTCGCCACGGGTATCCTGCACGCTGGAATTAGGACCGAGCCCGATGTCGCCTTCGCCCTATTGGAAGATCAGGTCGACAATGCTTCGGCCAACCTCAAGATCGCGGCCATTAACGGTATAGCCCTCGCCTATGCCGGATCGTATCGAGCGGATATTCTGGCCAAGTTGTTGCCTCACGTCGCCGACGAGACGAACACCATGGAAGTGGCTTCGATGGCTGCGCTGGCCCTTGGTTTCGTCTATGTCGGTTCGGCAGATGGCGAGATTGCGTCGACGATCCTGCAGACGCTCATGGAGAGGGAGGAGGCGCAATTGACCTCTGAGTGGTCCATCTTCATCGGACTCGCTCTGGGCCTGGTTTTCCTAGGTAAGCCATCTAGCTAGCGAATCTACGACGACTACAAGCTAACGAATTGCGACTAGGCACTCAAGATTCATCGGAGGCTACCACCGAGACATTGAGGGCGATCGAACACCCCATGGCGAGAACGGCCGAGATTCTCGTCGACGTGTGCGCCTTTGCTGGAACTGGAAACGTGCTCAAGGTTCAAGAAATGCTGCACATTTGCGCTGAACATGCCGCCAAGCCAAAGTCCAAGGAAGGGGAGAACGCCGACGCCGAGGGTGCCGCCGAGAACGGCGACGACGACGTCAACATGGATGGAGATGCCCCATCGGCCCCAACGACCGCCGGACTCGAGGCACCAGTTCCACCTGCCCCAGCGGCGGATGACGATGCGGCAGGAGAGGAGGACGAGGAGGACGTCAAGGCGGAGCCATTGGTCTACCAGGCCGTGGCGGTGATTGGAATCGCTCTGATAGCGATGGGAGAGGACGTCGGTGCGGAAATGGCTCTCAGGCAGTTCCAGCATCTGGTGAGTTAGAGCCCGGCGCGCCGACTCGTGCTCGTCGGCTTGACTTTGTCAGACAATTTTATCGAGCTTGAGCTGATTACCTGCGTCTTAGATGACCTACGGCGACCCGATCATCCGAAAATGCGTTCCGCTCGCCCTCGGCTTGATCTCGGCCTCGAACCCCCAGTTGAGCATCCTCGACACATTGTCGAAATACTCGCACGACTCGGACCTCGAAGTGGCCGCCAATGCCATCATCGCCATGGGTATCGTCGGTGCTGGAACCAACAATGCTCGTTTGGCTCAGATGTTGAGACAGCTAGCGGTGTACTACTACAAGGAGCCCGACTGCTTCTTCATTGTAAGAGTGGCTCAGGGTCTGGTGCACATGGGTAAAGGAACGATCGGTATCAACCCCTTCTACCACGACGGCCAGGTGTTGAGCAGGACTGGTGTTGCGGGTTTGCTGTCCGTTCTTATCAGCTTCACCAATGCCAAAGCCTGTGAGTCTTGTCGTCATTCATCGGATTGAGCTGTACTAGGTCGAGTTGCTAACGCATCGCAGTCGTGCTGGGCAAACACCACTGGATGCTGTATTGGCTCGTGACGGCAATGTACCCCCAGTTCCTGATCACGCTGGACGAGAGCCTCGAGGAGAGGGCCATCACCGTCAGAGTCGGTCAAGCCGTCAACACGGTCGGTCTGGCCGGCACGCGGATGGGCATCAGTGGGGTGAGTCAATTCGCGGTGGTCGATAGTAGGAGGAGAGGCTGATATGGGATTCCAGTTCCAAACCCATCAAACACCCGTGCGAATTGGAACTGGCGAGCGAGCCGAGCTTGGTACCAACGAGTTCTTCCCGTACCAGAGCGTGCTAGAGGGTTTGGTCATTCTGAAGAAGTGAGTTGAAGTGGGATACCTGATTTGAGTATGAGCTGATTCGAAGCAGAAACGAGGGATACAACGCGGAGGATCAGTAAAGAGGATGAATAGAGTGGTGGCTGAGCGCTGAGAAGCACAAGTGGTGGCTTGAGAGAGAGCTGCCTGTGCTACTCTACGATGAACGTCTCTCGCATAAGATCTGTCTTGCATGCAGCAGTCGCAATGACAAGGAGCAGCAGGCAGCAGCTGCTTGGCCCGGCTCTGCCCGGCTCCACTCTACAGATGACGTTAGGATGCGGGGCCACGTCCTCCACTCGTTCTCCCGGCGGAGATACCCCAAGTGGCAATTTACGGGATAGACGGAAGTAAATCTGCCCCTCCCTGTAGCCGCAAATTACCCTTGTTGGGACGTCACTCCCTGCTGGGTCATTGGATCCCCCTTGGAGTCCACCTGACTCTTTCCATCTCAAAGTACACACTGTACATCGTTCGCCTCCCACCTCCTCTCATCTTGAGCTGCTGCGATCCTACAGGTGAGTGATCAAGTCGGTCCAATACAGCTCCCATTGCCCCAGAGACGAAGCGTTGGGGCAAGCTCAATCCACTTGACAAAGCCCCGCGGGGAGGACAAGCGAGGTCTCGTTCAAGTGGACCCATGTGAACGGGCCTGAACGGGCAGGACTACTGGCACTCGATCGTCGTCCAAAGTGGTGATTTCCCACTCCCGGACGTCAAAGTAGGGAACGCTGGAGTGAAGTGGTGGTGACACCAATTTCCTTTGTGAAGGACGACCAACCCTGGGACCTGGAACGGGATTGAACTCCTTGGTCTTGACTTCCAACTCCAACCCAACCCCATCGCCTTGCTTCTATCCCAATTGCACCATCCAAACCCCCGCTTGACAACTTGTCACTCGAGCTCAACACTGACGCCCCCCAGCTCGATTTAGTGAAAGCCCACCTCATCCCCCCCGTCTTTTTCACTTTCCCCAACCTTCCCGAACCCCCTTGCCAACATGGTCAGATCGGTTCACCAACCCCTTCTGTTCGAGTGCGCGTGGGAAGTCGCCAACAAGGTCGGCGGTATCTACACCGTCATCAAGACCAAAGTTCCCGTCACTGTCAGAGAGTACGGAGACCGGTGAGTACCCATCTCGTCAGTATAGCGTTCAGTCCCGCTGACAGGGGTGTAGAGCATGCCTGATCGGTCCACTCTCGTACAAGACCGCCCCGATGGAGGTCGAGTCGGAGGAGCCGTGAGTTCTCCCACTGTTGAGAACGAGGCCCCTTGATTGACCGATATGGTAGTGAACCAGGAACACCTTTCGCCCTGACCCTCCAGGCCATGCGGGAAAGAGGCGTAAAGTTGATTTACGGAAGATGGTTGATTGAAGGCGCTCCAAGAGTCCTCCTGTTCGACACTGGAAGTTGTTACAACAGGTGTGTACACTCGTGTGAGCTCTGGGCGACCCGCTAACCCGTTGGCTAGAATGGACGAATGGAAGACCGATCTGTGGAACCTCGCGGGTATCCCAACTCCAGGTAACGACCACGAGACCAACGAGACCATTGTGTTCGGCTACATTGTCGCTTGGTTCTTGGGAGAGGTGAGTAAAGTGTGCTTCATTCTCAGCAGAGCTGACCCACTCTCCCAGTTCTCCTCCCGAGAGACCAGCACTGCCATCATTGCCCATTTCCACGAATGGCAAGCTGGTCTAGCTATTCCCCTGTGCAGAAAGCGACACATCGACGTCACCACCATCTTCACCACCCACGCCACCCTTCTCGGTCGATACCTCTGTGCTGGAAGCGTCGACTTCTACAACAACCTCCAGTACTTTGACGTCGACCACGAGGCTGGAAAGAGAGGTATCTACCACAGGTGAGCGATCGTTGTGGAAACTGGGAGTTGAGCTAAACGCCGGTTAGATACTGTATTGAGCGTTCGGCTGCCCACTGTGCCGATGTCTTCACGACCGTCTCCCACATCACCGCGTTCGAGAGTGAACACCTTCTCAAGCGAAAGCCAGGTGAGTTAGCTGCAGTAAATTCGTGTGAAGCAGAAGCTGACACCACACTCACCAGATGGTGTCCTGCCAAACGGTCTCAACGTGAAGAAGTTTGCTGCCATGCACGAGTTCCAGAACCTCCACGTTCAGGCAAAGGCCAAAATCAACGACTTCATCCGGGGCCACTTCTACGGCCACTACGACTTTGACCTTGAGAACACGGTGTACTTGTTCACCGCTGGTCGATACGAGTTCAGGAACAAGGGTGTCGACATGTTCATCGAGTCTCTTGCCAGTGAGTCCATGGCCGGGTTTAGTAGAGTCAGTGACTGACTCTGTCAGGACTCAACGGCAGACTGCAGAAGATGGGATCGAAGACCACCGTCGTGGCCTTCATCATCATGCCCGCGGCGACCAACTCGTACACGATCGAGGCGCTCAAGGGCCAGGCTGTGACCCAGCAGTTGAGAGAGACTGTCAACCAGGTGACTGCCAGGATCGGCACCAGGATCTTCGAGCACGCTGCGAGGTACTCTGGGTGAGTGGTTGCTAGTAAAAGCCTGCGTGAGTCTTCAGCAACTAACCGGTTTAGTGAACACGGAACCGAGGTCCCAAATGCCGAGGACCTACTGTCCTCCGAGGACAAGATCCTCCTCAAGCGACGAGTCTTCGCCCTGAAGCGAAACTCCCTCCCACCCATCGTGACGCACAACATGGCCGACGACGCCAACGACCCGATCTTGAACCAGGTCCGACGGGTCCAGTTGTTCAACCGATCCTCCGATAGGGTCAAGGTCATCTTCCACCCAGAGTTCCTCAACTCGAATAACCCGATCTTGGGTCTTGACTACGAGGAGTTTGTCCGAGGTTGTCACTTGGGTGTCTTCCCGTCGTACTGTGAGTGACGGTGGACGGGGGAGTCTGGCGGCAGTGCTGATACGACGTAGACGAGCCGTTCGGATACACTCCGGCCGAGTGTACCGTGATGGGTATCCCCAATATCACGACAAACTTGTCTGGTTTCGGTTGTTTCATGGAGGATCTGCTCGAGACTCCAGAGGTGCGTCGCAGCGAGAATTGCGAGATCGTTTCGCTGACGTGTGTAGGACTACGGTTGTTACATTGTCGACCGACGAGGCCAAGGTGTCGACGACTCTGTCAACCAGCTGGTGAGTAGACTTTGAATGTTGGGAGCCACGCTCACCTCCGCTCTAGACCAACCAAATGCTCTCGTTCGCGATTAAGACCCGAAGGCAGCGTATCAACCAGCGAAACAGGACTGAGCGACTGTCGGAGTTGCTCGACTGGAAGTCTCTTGGTCTGGAGTATGTCAAGGCCCGACAACTCGCCCTGCGACGAGCGTACCCCGATTCGTTCGACGACGACGAGCCCGACTTTACCGGTGTCCAGAGGGTCGGTGCGCCTCTCTCTGCGCCAGGCAGTCCAAGGATGAGGACCGGAGCCATGACTCCCGGCGACCTCGGAACTCTGACCGAGGAGATGGAGAGCTTGGGTACCCAAGACTACATGGGCGCGAAGAGTGAGCGGCGTTTCCCAGTTGTAAGAAGAGGCTTCAGCTGACTCATCGTAGGCTGGCGAGGAATCAACGACGAGGAGGAGGAGCACCACTACCCCTTCCCACTGGTCATGAAGCCCCGGAACCGATCCGACTCGCTGTCGTCTGCCATCTCTGGCGCTGCGACCCCGAGCGGTGGGAGAAAGTTGTCCGAGAAGGACCTCGAGAGGGCCGATGCGGCCTTGAGCAACGTCAGAGCGAACGGTAATGGCAACGGGCACTAGGTGGGGACTATGACCAAGCAGTCATAGGAAGAGGATGGAATGGTCAGAGTGGAAAAGTATGCAAGTTGACTAGGTGGTCAATGGGTCAGGAGTGAAACAGGCCGAATGCGGAGTGCGAGGTCATTGGTCTGAAACGACGTTTGATGGATCCTTGAAAGTGCAAAGAGATGTGTTAATAATGCCAGAATGCAAGCTGTGTGTGAGGGATGGGGGTGATGAATGTCTGATCAGTGTCTGAGCCTGGAAAGATGATCCGAGCTGGTGAGAAGATCGGAAGCGGAACTGTGGAAGCGCTATTCGCGATCCGCTAACGGCCGTGATGATTAAGCTTATTCATCGGCTAGACTAGCCGAATCGGGCGGGCTTCGGTCGCCGAGAATATCACACGGTGAGTCACAGAGAGATTTGACTGGGAGCGGGCGTCCACCCGTAGCCACCCGTCCATACCGTATGCCCGAGATGATGAGAAAGAGCTGGGGGATTGATAAGTTGGCAATGGATGGTATAAGAAGAGAGGGTTGAGCTTGAGTTCTCGAGACATACCTGATACAACACCCGATTCCGTCATATTGTACATCAGCCAAAGGATCCAAAAGACCCTCGCATACCGTCGATTTGTGAACCAAACAAAGCAAAAACAAAGCACTTCAACTACATCACAACATCGCCCAACAGCTACGCATCGAGGTCTACATCTCGACGAGGTCTGCATCTCGACGTTTGAACGTGTGGCGCCTGCAGATCGTCTCTTGAGCGACAGCAGTATTACGATCTACATCGCCCTGCTCGAAAATCGCATCGCGATCACTGAAGCGGCCATGTCGCAAAACACCCTTCGGGAGGAGTCTAGCCCTGATACATCGTACTCCAACGACGACCGGGTGCCCAGTGCGACAACCACAGCGGGTCCCCCCGTCGGAGGGGCATATGGCCCAGGAGGCCCCAATGGGCCAGGTGGACCAAGTGGACCAAGCGGGAGACCGCCATTGAAGAAATATGGCCATGGGTGTGAGTTCACAGTCCAGATGCATGTCGCGAGGGTCTTGACTGACTCGGTGGGCAGTCTGGGATCCAGAATTCGCGGGGTTTCGCAAGATCGTGTTCAAGATCCTGGGGGGTACAACGGTGATCACGATCATTGTCATGTGGCTCTGTCTCCCTCTCTACTGGGGTTCTCGTGAGTCGTGCCGTCGCTGACATTTGATCCATGTGTGGATTGAAGGTGGGACAGAGCTGATTGGAATCGGTAGTGTGGAAGGCCAACAAGTATACCGACAAATTGACGGTCCGAGTCATTGATCGAGATGGGGGCTTTATTGGATCCAGCGTCACTTCCGCCTTGGTAAGTCGTTCTCCCCACCCACCCCAGCTCTCGCTGATAGTCTGTGTGTAGCTGTCCGAGCGGAATTTGCGATACTTCCAAACTTCGGCTTCAGACTTCCCGACCAATGACGCCGTCGCCAACGATGTCGTGGAAGAAGGGACCTGGGGTGCGATTGTGATCAATGCGGCCGCGTCGCAATTACTAGATCAAGCCAGATCCTCGGGGAACGCTTCGTACAATGGCACTTCGGCAATCAGCGTGTATTACGCTCAGGCGAGACAGGAGCAAGCTACGGGGACCTACCTCGTGCCGTTGATGCAACAGGCTTTGGGACAAATCACAGGAAGACTCTCCGCCCAATCGGCGTCTCAGTAGTGAGTAGACTAAACTCCAACACCCAACAGGCAGAAGCTGAGTATCCGGTGTGACTAGCCTCCAAGCGAACGCGGGCAATGCGCAGGCCATCACGGCGATAGCCAGTGCACCGGGGACAATCTCCAATAGCATCTCATACCGACTATTCAACTTGAGGCCCTACAACCAGCCTGTCGCCACGGCCATTACGCTCGTCGGACTCATTTACATGCTCATCTTCGCTTTCGTCATTACAATGACCGGCAACGCCGTCCGGGAGATCATGTGGGTGGCATCGAGCATTTCAAGCGCAAAACGCTGACAAGCAATCATAGTGGTCCCTTCATGAAGACCCGCTCGTACATCATGTACAGATTGGCCGTGCCTATGATCCTCTACCTCCCCATCTCGTTCCTGTTCGCCATGGTCAACTTGCCGTTCAAAATCCACTTTGACGCGAAGTACACGTACGCCGGGGGATTCTTCCTTTGGGCATTCACGCTATACCTCGGTATGGCGAGTGTCGGCCTCGCGACCGAGTTTGCCATCACAATTCTGGGTCCAAAATTCATGGCGTTCTTCCTCGTCCCGCTCATTATTGTCAATGTGTCGTGAGTCCTCCGGTCTTATAGGCATCACTGCTCACTGACGATTTGCAGGGTCGCGACACTGCCGCACGAGCTGCAGCCCTGGATCTTCAAGTACGGTGTGGCCATGCCATTTTATAATGTCGGCCAGGTCGTGCGAACAGTGAGTGATGGAATCGCAGGGCCACCGCTGGCTTTGGGAATTAGACGTCGCGCTAACGCGCGCGCTAGATCATCTTTGACACGAAGAACAAAATCGCAATGCACCTCGGTATCCTGCTCGCCTGGATCGTCCTATCACTCATCACGATCCCCCTCGCCACGTGGCTGTTCAGGCGGAATGCTGTTAATCAGCACAAGAGGGAGATTGGCGAGAATGAGAAGGATGTCGAGATGCCAAAGTGAGGTGGCGTGGTGGTATGTGCGCTTGTGCGCCAAAAAGCCTAAGGGCTGGATACGCAAGGATGGGCAGGGGTCGGGAGACTAGCGTACTGGGCAGGAGCGCTGGAATGATGGATCCGCTCTGGACAGGCGTCCACGGGTAGCTCAGCTGAACCTGGGCTCGACGGACAGATCAGGACCCACGCGATATTGCGAGGGCTGCGTCCGGTTTCCGGAGGAGATTGGGAGATCAGGCGAGGCGAGCGAGGTGCAATTGCAAAACTTGTCTATAATGTTCGGGGATGATATGATATGATATAATGCAACGGATCTACAGCAATGGAGAGACGGGCAGGCAGTCTGTACTCGACATCTTGCTGCTCGCGCGGCATCCGTAGGCAGGCATGTGGTCACTGTCGAGCATCACCGCCGCGCTTCTCCCCCCTTCATCGGGTATACGACATACGCCCAGCCCAGTGTTATACATTGAATACCTCGTACATAGATTACATTGCCCACATACCACCATCTATATCCTCCGATCACCACGACCCGAGGAAGCTATGCGTCCACAACCACCCCAGTGGATCGGCAGCAGTAGCTTCCGTCGACTCCTTCTGATCCTGCTGTTCGGGTACTTCCCCCCCTTTACTCGGGGGTACTTGCTTCTGCTCCGTTTCTGCCATCGTCTGCCCTGTGGTCTCCCCTGTCTCCCCTGTCTCCCCCTCAATTGAGGACGCGGTCGGGGCAGCCTTTGGGAGCAGTCGATATCCCTCCCACAACAAGCCTTCCTCCGATCTAAACGGGTTCACGTCCAATACGATCCCCAGGCCGCGCCACCTCAGATCCCAGTATCCAGCGGGCAAACCGCTTGCGCGTTCAGACCCGGTGGTCTCCGAGCCTGCCTCTCCTTCCACACGGTTTCCTTGGGAGACAGCAGACTGCGCCGATGGGGAGTAGGCATTCAAGAGCGGGTCGAATATGTTGCCGTGGTTAAAGTCGAACCATGAGCGATCGCCCCTCGCCGCGCTCAGAGCCGAGTCGGTGGAACTGGGGGCGAGGCTCAAGTCGGCCTTGGGGGCGAATGGAGAGGAGAGGGAGGATGAGAGGAACATAATGATTGACTAAAGATATTAGATCCGCATGAGAAGGGTGATAAGAAGGAAGTAGAGGGAGGATGGGACTTACCATGGCTATGCAGTATCCGCAGGGTTCAAATGCCCAGAATAACGTTGCCCCATATAGGAGCATGAAGATGGGTGATGCGGCCTGTACATTGTTCATATGATCAGTAAAGGGTGACAATATGGAGTGTGGCTAGTGGGCAAGTAGCCAGATGGCAGAGTGATCAAAGGTGTTTGGATGTCATAGGCTCGAAGGCGGCACCCGGCAGTGGACTCACCGGGGTGGGCACTATCAGTGCGTATAGCAGTAAATAGCGTATACACATCATCCTGCCGTGTGCTGATCCGCTGTCTTTGGTGGGTTGCTGTATGAGGCGGAACGTACCTTTCAATTCTACTTCTCCGTCGTCGACTTGTCGTCGACTCTGAGCGAAGCAGCTGCGTACAGGTTGCTCACCCACGGTTACACTCTGCGGAGATGACCGCCGTCACTGAAATTTCTGAAACACCACCGTACAGTTGCGAGTGAGCAGGCGGTACCCGACCGATGAGTTGGTCAGTAGCTCTGGACTATAGTGCAGCCATCAACAACTGGAGCCTATCACCCGGGGATGGATATTGACAGCGACGACGACTGGCTCGAGGGCGGAGTCAGCAATGGCGCCCAAGGGCAAGGTGCCGCCGACGACCCGATCGTCGATGTCGAATGGACAAAGCTCGTGAACCGGTATACCGATGTGCGTCTCCCCTCACTCCCTGTGCTTCTGACACGCCTGGGTATAAAGGTATTGACGAGTCTATAGGCAGGATATCGCGAGGGGATCACGGATGGAAAGTTGTCCACCTTGCAGAGCGGCTTTGACCAAGGGTTCAACCACTCGGTCGGGCCATCTAGGCGGTTGGGCAAACTCCGCGGAAGGGCTTCTGCCCTTTTATCCCATCTCCTCGCTCCATCCACCTCCGGAGACACTCCTGCCTTGGTGGACGAGCTGAGGACATTGGTCAAGGAATTGGGGAGGGTCAGGAGGGATGATATCCTTCCGGTGGATACAGAACGCCTTGCGCACGAAGAGGAGGATAGACAGGCTCAAGCCTCGGATCAGGCAAGAGCACCTGGGATCCAAAATGCGAGCGGGACAGTGAAGACCAGAACGCCGGAGACATTCGAACTGGGTTATACCGACTCACGAGCGATGGAATCCCTGGAACAGGCGATGCAGGGCGTTTCCTCGGGTCAACCACCCGCGGAGGACCACACTGGAGGAGGTGTGGGGAGGGAGGAGAAACTGCTCGCTGGGCTGGAGGATAGGTTGAAAGCGATAGAACAAGCGGTGAGGAAGTTGTAAAAGGCATCTCAAACCACGCATTCGCCCTTTCCCCCAGCACCCTCGACAGGCGAGGGGGACATCACCCGGAGGAGGGTCGTCGCCGTGCGCTCATGCCATGCGACGGATGCCAGGCGGAGCCATCCCCACCCGCTCGGGTTCGATCACATCAAGTGTCCGGATCCGTCCCTGGTTGGCCAGTCAGCCTTTTGCTGCGGCATGCAAGCCAATCTGTCCACACTACGGCCTGATCAACCACCCTCTACGGAGTACGCTTCTCAAGGGGCGGCACTCCTGGTGACAGCTTGTCCAACCTTTCGGGCTGCGAGGAAGGAGCGCCGGACAAGCATCTATGGGGACGAGGTGGGCCTTGGGCACATAGGACATGTGCAGATCGTCAAAAGTTCATGAGAGAAAATACAGGGTGTCTTGATAGACGTGATGTATGAAGGAAACAAGGTCCAAATGTCCAATTCGAAAGCGGATAATGCTACAGTGGTACAAATCTCTACAGATGTCGGATCGATGACCCTAATCGACCCCGTAGTCGTCGACCTCTTCTCCCTGCTGATCGTGCCCGACGACCTTTTACACTCCTAGTAACCAAGCCCACTCAAGCTTCAAGCTTCGCACTCGACCTCGCCCAGCTCCTCGTCGACGCGGGTGAGCGAGCTCGTCCTTCTCATGTCCAACATCCCCCTGATCTTCCCTCTCCGCCCCATCCCGGAGTTCCCACCTATCGTGGATCTCGCCGTCGAGCCAGTCGACTTGGATCCCAGGCTTTGCGCATGCGAGCCGTCTGGGCGGTAGAGCGCAGAGTGGTATGTCCTCGGCTGGTCAAAGTTCTCCCCATGAGAGGGATTGCCTGGATATCGGAATGTACTATCGTGACCCGGAGTCGTGCTGGTGAGCGGGGACATTCTGGCCTTTTCGTTGAGGGGCGAGTGCGATGGTAGGGAGTAGTACCAATCCCCCTCGTCGGTCCTATGCAGTCTATCAGTATGGCGTTCAGGGATCAGAGGGTGCGATCACTCACGGCCATCTCAATGCTGCCAGGAGGAGGAGGAACACGACTACCAGTATTGGAAATGGGCACTATGCGACATCAGCACAACCTCGTCATTGCCATACGAGTATACAACGGTGGTGGTCCCCCTGGGCGGATTGCTCACCGAGTCAAGGGCCCGAATGGAGAGTTCCCCTAATACCTCCATAGCCGGCGACAGCTCTTTCTCTGACCACTCGACGACGTGCTTCAGCATGGCAGCGAGTGCTGGTGGATGAGAGACGGCGGTGTGCAGTTGATCCAGCTACTGTGAAGACGAGTACTCGACGATTTTCCAGCAGGTCACTTCACCTGATCGTCCCCACTGAAAGACCTCGCAGTCGCTCGCAGTCGCAGTCGCAGTACAATGGTACGATTATGGCGTTTCAACTTTCCAGGCCTCCAAGTCGCGTCGGCGGCAGTGCTGGCTCTGGGTCTGGCTCTGTCTGGGACTGGGTCGAGAAGGGTCGAGAAGGGTCCTTGGGATACACAAAGGTGTGTGATATACGGTGTCCTTTACGGGGTTCCTGTCCAACGTGTCCTTTTGTCCTTTCTCCAACTCGATCACCTCTCTTCGACCTGCTCACTTTCGCTCTGTACAAGCTCATAGCAGAGCACGCAGCTGCATGAGGTCACTCGCACACGCGCACTGGCACTGCGATTGGCATCCCCGACTCGCCGAAACATTGTCTTCTCGGCACATGTGCGAAGCGCAAAGCAAGCTCGAGGGGGTGGATCTTGTGGGCGCAATGAGATTCCGAACCGTTGTTCGCAGGGTTCGTCCGACCGGGAGCACTAATACCGGGATCATGGCATCAATGGCGTCCGGCGTGCGGAAGGGCGTTGCGCTCTTTGCTTATCCGAGACTAGGTAACTGAAGTCGTAGACCCTCGTAGACCCCCGGCCTGGTCTCGCGGCATGTGACTGCCACGGGCGAGCTCGTGGCCAGACACCGCGTCGAGGGTGCCGCAGGGCGCAGGCAGTCGACGCAGGCATGCCGGCCTCCCGCGACATCCGAGACATGAACATGAGATATGAGACAATCGTGCTTGACTGCAATCTCAATGACGATGACGATTTTTACCGCTTTCGACTATTCCTCGCTGTCCCTCCGCAACCTCAGGCCTCAGTCCTCAGTCCTCAGTCCTCAAGCACTGCACTCCAGTCCCTCACTCATTGTCCCTAATGACCCCTCCTATATTTAGGTGTGGCGGTACGGCCCAGTTCAAGCTATACATACGACGTGCCGTAGAGTCGTGCTCGCTGGCGAAATGAACCTGCACTCAAGTTACTGGCCTGATCGCATGACTCAACAGCAGAAACGTCGCACTCCAGTACACTCCACTGCCCACACGCACTCTAGCATGTGATCCATCAGGCGGTGTAGCACGTACGTGCTCCGCCCGTACCGCTCTCAAAGCAAGCTACGGCCCGAGACCACGCTCCGAACTCTACTTAGTCGTACTCCTAGGTCCCGCTGAATCCGAAGTCCACCCGCTCTTGGTCGAGCTCATTATTACCAATTGAGCCACATCGCCAGGGAGAATACTACCCGTCGTCAGCCCAAGTCCAACATTTTCCCATCCCTTGATAGGGACGTACTCTTCTGCATGGCGTGCCACGATGCCAAGCTAGTTTTGATCTGATCACGCTCTAGACCCCGGTGTTCGAGGTGCAGCACCAACTCAGTCGACGAGAGCTCTTGCTCCGTGAGGAGCGAGTCGACGGGGATTTCGTTGGACAACATGGTGGCATAGACGTGTGTCCTGCACAACTCTCAGCTCAGCTCGCAGAGTGGGGGCTTACCGTAGTGGGGAGCCCTGGTTGTCTGCCTCGGTGGGCGGTCGGAATGACAATATAGGCGAGTACGCCATCTACAAAGGTCAGGAAGTGTGCAGGTGAAAGGAGAAATTGCTCACTGTACAGATGAACACCTAAGTAGTATCAGCGAACATTGCACAATGTGCACCAGACGCGACTCACAGTGTTGAACAGCTCTACGCCGGCAGAAGAGGCTTCTTGGCCATCGCTAAACACCCGACACTGGCTGAACACCGCCAACAACGTCCTCAACACGCTTTTCGTAATCTCACTCCCTTGCAGCCCAAAGACGTTCTACCGTCCATCAGCGCTGACCACCTCGCACCCTCAAACACGACCCCGACACCCCGACTGTGGTGGGAATGGAGATGGGGACTTGACTCACAACACTGACGATCCCGTCGACTTCTGTCAACTCCGCGACTTTGGTCCAGAAGTCCAGGGTGTATGCCCCGATGGGCAACGTCCCGCCGGCGTATAGATCATGCACGACGTACGACCACTTGGCCCTCTCGACCTCAGTATCCGTCGCTGCGATCTGCTCGACGTAGGAGATCACGTCGACGAGGTTGACGCTGGATCCCGGGCGGAGGCGGAGATTGTAGTGCTGCACTGCGGCGCGATATACCAAAGGGTCAAGCTCTGGCATAGTCAGCCCGTGTACTTCATCATTGGACGTGATGACAAACAATGAGGGCATTGACTCACCGACGAGGTCGAGCTCGAAACCGCGATTGGCGAAAGTCTGCGCTGAGACCCCAGCCCCTAAGCCACTGTACCCATTGGTCAGTCGTGCCCCGTGGAGACCTTCGGAGTACAAGCTACACTCACAAGATAGCCGCTCTAGTCTCCTGAGGCTTGCTTCCGGAAGATGGGCTGGGTAGATCCACCTCGCCTTTGGTCATGATCCTGAGGGAGGTTTGCACTGAATCACCGGCATCTGACCTATGAGCCAGCACCCCAAACTCCTGTTGATAGAACGTGGAGAAGATTCTGGGTATCGTCCGAGCGTTAGCCACCGCTGCCTTCTAGCTCTCTAATAGCTCTCTTTCGGCCTGCGGCCGGGGAAGAGTTGACACTCACGAATCCCCCAAATCGACCCTCTTCCGTCCGCCTTGGTCGACGTATCGGACCCATCGACCGCCAATCAATCCCCCATCCGAGCGGAGATATCGATATCCACGGGCCATATAGTCTCCAACGACAATCTGACCCGTGACCCCCCTTTCCGAAGAGAGGATGTTGAGGGTATCGTTGTTGGCGGCGTAAGGGGCATTGGGCCATATCACTTCTGGGCGGAGGAGGATAATGGCGAGTATGACCAGGTGCACGAAGGGGGAGACGAGCTCGATGAGAGGGGTCCTGATCTTAGACGGGGGGATGCGTCCTGCTGGCTTCCCTTTCTTAAGAGCTGTCTTGGGCTTGGCGGGGATCTTGTCGATGGGGTTGGCTGTGCTCCAGTGGGCGGAGAGTCGAGATATAGATGAGACCAGAGAGACTGTACTTGTGATAACGGCGATCTAACAATCGTAATCAGCCTCGTAGAGCTTAGCGACCAGGGCAAGACGTACCCATCGCTCTGGCCGCTGGATGAGTGTGATCCAGCCTTGACTCTGAATGACCGCCGAGCACAAGTACCGCCCTAGCAGGATGGCCGCTGTGCTCAATACGCTCGAGACGGCTATTTTCACTAGAGATCGAGTATCCCGCATGGCTGTCTGCTCCCAAGCTATATCAGTCGCCTCAATGGTCCCCCGTAGCCTCGGCAGCACCCCTGACTCACCGCCTCCGGCCTGCTTATACCTGCACACCCCAACAACACACCCAGTGACAGTATCAACTGGCTCATCATAGCCCCATACTCCGGCCCGAGCAGCCTGCCGGACCAGTATCCCAACCTCCTGCCCTCCACCACGGTCATGTATCCCCCTGCAGCCCATACACCCGTCCAAGCGATACCATTAACCCTCCCGCTCAAGACGATGAGCGTGGGGAGGAGGAGCTGGATGCCCCATATCCACTCGCGATGAAGGTTTAGGGGGAGGGAGTTGTACTGAGCCCCGAGGATCAATTCCTGGAGATGGAGTATCAGAGCGGTGGAGACGAGGTATACCGGCCAAAGGGGTCGATATGGCCAGCTGGAGCGAGTCGATCCATTAGAGCTCGAATGCTTGTTGGATCCAGCCCTAGGTCCATTGGCCATTTCGCTCGATCTCCCGTACGTCCACAATACCGCTTCAGCCTAGATCTAGACGCACCTCAGTGTCAGGAGTCGAACGGAGACATACTTGCACACCTGCATGGCCAGTTCCCTCACCACCTCGTCAAAGGTGTTCGCTGTCGAGTGTTGAGTGTATCCAATCTTGTGCCTGCAACGCCGAGCCAATCGCTCGAGTGATCGCGTGGTCCGTTTTTTGCCACCCAGCTTAGAGAGAGACTGGATGCATACGGCAACGCGTAGCAAGTCGTCGACATTGAGCCTCCGTTCAATATCAAACATCAACCACCAGACTTTGGCGAGCTGCGGTACCGAGAGCCCACTACGAACAGTTCGACGAGAGTGCCTTTCCGGTCTCGAGACGGAGAAAGATTCCTAGTTCAGTTGGAGGACATCAGCGTCTAAATCGACATCAAGCTATCCCATTCCCGGAGTCTAGTTCACGATGCCTAGGTAAGCTCAGCTGCAGTCCACCCAAACAGGTCTTCCAGCTGAGAATGTGCCTCATAGCACCACGGACCAGACATTGGAGAACCAGAATGAAGACGAGCTGAACTCCCTACACGGCAAGATCAAAGCGTTGCGCTCGGTGAGTCAAACTGTCGACGTTGGGAATTCAGTCAAGCTGACCTGGGACATTTAGGTCACTATTGATATCCTAGACGACTCGGGAAGGCAGAATGATCAGGTGAGTGTCTCTCCTTCTGTATGGGTTCACCATCTGACCCCCCTGTAGCTAGATAGAACGGTGAGTTCACATCATGCCTACTGGCGACTTCCTAGCGCTAAAGCCAAGATCGCAAGACAAACACCTTTTCCTCCTTTGCCAACTCGCTCTTCTCGACCTCGCGCCATCACAACCGCTCAATGGCGGCAACGTCGACGATACGGCAGTACAGGACCATTGCGTACATTGTAGGGGCGGTAGTGTGTTTTTGGCTTCTCACCAAGTTGTGGCATTTGGGCGGAGGGGGAAAGTCTGTCCCGGAGGTCAACACGGAGTACAGGTAGCCCGGGATCCTTAGTCCACTCAGGCGTGGAGTCTCATCACCATGTGTGGCACATCGGAGACCAGGCCAGGGGAAAATCTCATTGTCGCTCGACGTAAAGGTCAATGGATCAAGTTGTATGTATAAACTGTCACATTTCTCATCTATCAAACATCAGCTGGACCCATCTAGCCCGCTCTAATGCTCGTTGTCTAACAACCGCCGTCGTATGGCAATCCGATTCAACTCTCGCCATCCCAGCTGGAAATGCCTCCAAAACTCCTTTTCCGAGAACTTCTCCACTGCTCCTGCCCTCGCGGCTCTCCTCATCTCCCCGGCCTGTTTGTTGCTCAGCGAGAGCGCCTGGTGGATCGCCTCTGCAAACTCTTCCGCCGTCTTGGCATGGAAGCCTAGCCACTCAGTCAGCTACGACAATCAAGGTACATTGTGAGCTGAACATACCCGTCTTTTGGCCCTTGTAAGGGACTACGATGTCCATCATGGGACCGGCCGATGCGTGGACGATGGGAATCAACCCGGCGGCCATGAACTCCACCACGTTGATTCCAAAGTGCTCATCTTGCATCGTATTCAGGCCGATGGATGCTCTGGCCAATCTCGTTGTGATCTCAGGGAAGGGTGCGTTGACGAGGAATTCCACGTGATCCTGCGAAGCAAGGTCAGTCTATATTCGCCAATCAAGCTCAGACCTCGTGACCATTGATTTGCCGATGAAGTTGACTTACTAGAACACCGAGCTTCCTTGCGAGCTGTCTCAAGTCCTCGACTCTGGCTTCGTCGGCGGGATGTCGAGCACCGCCCATAAGGGTCAAATTGACCTTGGCCGCCTTGTGTTGGGGATACTTTTCGAATAGCGCAGCCAGTGCGTGGATCTGTTTCGCATGTTCCTTCTCCGGTCTATCGCCCAGTCAGCACGCCCGCTCCATGCCAATATCTGAACTGTATGGGAGAGCCGAGGGACCCACCTGAACTGTGCTAGGGAGACCAGCTCGTTCGCCCTCTGATCCAATTTCAACCCCACGAGGACGCCCGTGTCGCAGGGCGGGTAGACGATCTCACACTTTGCCTTTGACCCTTTCCCGCTCTTGAGATCCCTCTCTACGCTGGCCTCGTCGACTAGGAGTACTGACGCGAGCAGAGACTGTCGGCCCCTGTTGATCAGAGACAAGATGTGCGCTTGGGTCCAGGACGAATTGGTCATGTTGTACTCTGAGAACAGCAAGGACGTGGCGTAAAGCGTGGTGAAGAGGTGGTAATAACTACACCGGGTCAGCGCGATTGCATTTAGAGCAGACAGGAGCAGACTTGCATCAGCTTGATCTTCGTCCTGATCCAAGACCCAGATGCTCCTGCATTCTCGATGCCAAACGAGCGCTCTTTGACCCTTTTCACCATATCCGTGCTGACGGTCGGATAGTGGATATAAGCTCCAATAGCAATTTCCGACCCGGTCAACAGCCGAATCAGGGGGTATGTGAATGCGTAGCCCATGGTGTCTATAACGAGTCAGTCCGCGCTTCGCCCCGAGGACATGGCACTTACCTATGAAGATATCCCCCCACAGACCGTCTTTACCACATAGACCCTCGTAGGCGAGGACGAGACTGCCGAGGGATTGTCCGAGAAGGGTGAATCGCTTCCAGTAGGTATCGTCGACTAAGTACCGCGATGGAAGGGGGATGAAGTGGAGCGTCTTCGGCGAGAGCTCAATAGCAAAACGCT
Organism: Bullera alba; assembly: GCA_001600095.1. Lineage (NCBI taxonomy): Eukaryota > Fungi > Basidiomycota > Tremellomycetes > Tremellales > Bulleraceae > Bullera > Bullera alba. The sequence goes on from BCIX01000003.1 coordinate 2,142,188, forward strand.
CCTACTCTGGGTATGAGACGGAGCTCAGACTCGAGACGGGTGAAGATCGACTCACCTTGATCTTGGCTAGAATTTCCTCTTTGGAGGCTTTTGGATAATCACCAGAATAGACGAGGGAAATGACCTCCGGCTCATTCTTCTGTAGGTGGGAGAGTGCTGTCCATAAAACACGTTCACCCCCTCCTCCAGCATTACTACGTAGTCCATCAGTGCCAGAACTATGATGACCGACGCATGATGTCAAGGTCATTTCGCACCCGACTCACCAGTATGGATGCCAAAAGCCAACTAGAGTCCTCGGCTTTGCCATCTTCGGCGGAGCGTTCGCCGTCCCTGGCACCACACCTGTCTCGACGATACCCATGCTCTCCATCAGAACCCTCCTCCTGTCCACGTTCCTATTCCTCATCCTGCTCACACCGAGGAGCGTGAATCCGAGCGCGCCCAGAGTGACAATGGGCAGAACACTGTCCACCAACGTCCAATTGATCCCAACTTGAAGCACCAACCCGGCAGCCACTACGCCCACCAGGCCCGTCAATTTGAGAAAGATGACCACCAGCGATCCACTCGAGAGGAACCACAGGGCGAGGGAGATGAAGACCCAGATCACGTCGAAGGATATCGAGGCTTGCGCGGGGTGCGAGACGATCTGAGTGAGGAGGACGCCCAGCGTGGGTGAATTGGAGTCGAGGGCTTTCAGGCGGTATGTATTCTGCAGGTGGATCAAAGCGGCGATTGTGAGGTAGATGGGGTAGAGCCATGATATGCTGGTTCGCCTGCCGCTTCTGTCTTCCACCTTGATGGCTTCGGTTTCCGGGGGTGCGAGGAGCGGTAAGACCAAAGAGACGTGCATGACCAGTAAATTCGGCATAAACTTGCTCGTCCCAACGGTATGTGGACTGAGGGCAATGGTGACCATGGCGATGGTCAGGCTGAGGAGGAGGGGGGCGTAGCGACCTGGCTTCAACTGTCTCCCTCTGGGGTATAGCGAGACCGCAACGAAGAACAGCGAGGTCGCAACGGACATTGCGACCAGCTGCCCCAGGAGCATATACGCCCATGAATGCTTGATCCGTCGTCTTGGTCCTACAGAAAGTGGTCAGTATCAGCTCAGACCTCATAGCTTCTGAACCTTACGCACCCTCGATCCAAACGACTGCGGTGAACAGTACCGTCCAGGTACAGATGAAAGAGCTCCACCACCAGTTGGCAGGACCTGTACTGACGATACTCCAGGCCTCTTCAAACAGTGCCGTTCCTTGAAGCCACTGTCCGATGGTTGGATCAAAGTGTCCAGTCGCAAAGTTCTTATATGACCACTACTCCTGCGTCAGAACAATCAATCCTGCCGCCAAAATGGATGCCCACCTTCATGTACTCTATCATGACTGCCAAGGATCAGCAAGCAGATTCCAGGGGACCGAAGGCTGAGCCGGAGATAGCTCACAATACCACGTCGTTCCTAATGCCGCCACGGCCACCCGGAGGAAGAGGAACGCTCTGCCCTCGGCGAGTCGCTTCCATTCTGGGATCCGGTCCACAATTGACCTCCCGACGAGGAAGAACGACAAGCCAATGAGGGCGAAATACCCGCCAAAGACGGCGTACGCTATCAGCTCGCCCATGTCGCCCAGTGGTTCTTTTTCGGCGTTATGATGTATACCAGCGACGTAGAGTGCGTTGTCGCTATCACAGCACTCGTCGCAAGCGCTCGGCGCGAGCTCGTCAACATCGCAATATTGTCACGTGACCATATCGATCTCCTCCGCCGTCTGTAAGCTAGCTGTATCACGATCAGCAGTCCAACTTTCACCATACAACATCTTTCAGTCTCCGTCCCATCTCTCTACTCCGAAACTACACCTAGAAGACATCAGTCGCCATGGGACACAACTCGGACAAGATGTACGTGACCCACTCGGAGCACGCGGCGGGATCGCACACCGCCGGCTCGAGTGGGAAACGAGCAGAGACTGGAAAGTCAGAATTCCAGCGGTTGCCCTTGTGAGTCGAATGACTGCAACAGTGGGGAGTCCTGCTGATGTCCTGTGGGCGAATAGTGACTGCTGTGCATTGTCGCTACAGCCGTTCAGGAACCCAGTGGCAGTGTTGGCGGATTTAGAGGAAGGACAGCCTCCGCGAGCAGATGTCTTTGATTTGTTGAACATCGTTCCCTATGTCCGGAAGTTCAAGACCAGTGGGTGATCCAGCTCTAAAACGGGATTGTATCCACTGACGACCTGTAGACCCTGTTTCTGGGAAACCTCTGGATACGACGCAATTGATCAAGTTGAATTTCTTCAAAGTACGTCCCCGAAGCCAGATCACAGCTGACAACCTAGAATGCGGAAGGCAACATGCACGATCCAATAACCTACAAGGTGTTCTCGCCTCATATCCACATCGTCTTCCTGAAGAACACTGGAAACGTGTACGACATGGCGTCGCTACAGCTTCTGGCGATAAAGTCGAAAACGTGGAGGGATCTGGTCAACGAGGAGCCGTTCAAACGGGACGACATCATCACTATTCAAGTGGGTACAGCACGACCTGGACACGGCTGATGGCTAGGATCCGTCGAATCTAGCATCGAGGGATTTGAGAGAGTACGACTACGTTAAAAAGGACAAGAAGGTGTTGGGTGAGTCAACACAGTGTGGACACAAGCTGAATGACCAGATGGGGACCTTGCCTCAGACCCATTACGCGGTATCAACGTCGACGCAGCAGGAGGCGCTTCCAAAGTCCTTAAGATGATTGCAGAGCAGGTGAGTCCGTCTTCATAAGTCTAGAGCTGACAGACAGACTCGAGCGGACCAGGTAGCCTCCTCATCGACACCGCCGCCGGCAGAAGAGCCAGAAGAGAAGAAGGAGGGAGTGATTGCCAAGCGAAAGGTCGAGCGGCTAGCCTGTGAGTCATCTGCTCAAATTCTCGCTGATGATCCAGACAACGCAATGAATTACACCACAGGTGTTACCTCCGCTTCTTTGACATCCACCGCCGTTGGGCCTCAGGTCGTCAACGAGAGGGCCATGTTCGATGAGGAGGAGTGTGAGTGGTCCGGTCTACGAACACGCTGACCTGTAGTCATGTTTGAGGAGATGAAACGGCCTGTCAAGGAGAAAGACAGACTCAAGTCGAAAGCCTACGCGACGATAATGACAAACTATGGGGGTCTGAACGTGGAGCTACATGGAGACCGGGCGCCAAAGACGGTCTACAACTTTGTCCAATTGGCAAAACAGGGGAAATACGACGACGTCATCTTTCACCGACTGATTCCTGGTTTCATGGTCCAAGGGGGTGATCCTACAGGGACGGGTCGTGGCGGGAAGTCATTCTGGGGAGAGCCGTTCAGAGACGAGTTCTCGGAGAAGGGCGCCTACAAGCACGACGCTAGGGGTGTACTGGTGAGTCCTGACGAGGCGTGACACATGCTAACATTTAGTCAATGGCGAATAGCGGACCTCGGACGAATGGTTCCCAATTCTTCTTCACCTTCCGAGCGACGGCACACCTTGACGGCAAGCACACTGTATTTGGGAAACTGGTTGGTGGCGAGGAAGTCCTTGACATCATTGAGCGACTCCCCGTACGACCGACTGGTGATCGACCAGCGAAAGAAATCAAGATTATCGGGGTACAAGTCCTAACCGATCCTTTCGAGGCGTATCAAACACGACTGGCGGCTAGACTGGCGAGGCAGGATCAGAGTGACGAAGCGCTCAAGCGGAGGGACGAGGCAAAGGCCGAGAGGGAGAAGGATAGGACGACTTGGTTGGGAACCAATCTCGGTGCCAAGGGGGAGAGCAAAGCGGCGAAAGAGGCTAGAAAGCGGAAAATGGAGGAGGATGCTCCGTTGGTGGGGAAATACTTGAAGACAGGGGTCAAGCCGGCTGTGGGCGTACCGGTCACAAATACGAGTACGCCAGTGCCGGCTCCCGGGGGTGACTTTGGGATGGAGAAGAAGAAGAAGAAGGCCGGTGGATTCGGCGATTTCTCGGGGTGGTAATCTGTCTCCAAAGTCAACAGCATTGTGAATGCCGTCAATCATATCAGTAGGGTATAGGGCACTTGTATTACCAATATCACACGGCTGCATGTCATCATCTACAACACATCTACTTTGTCTTTTCGCTCTCCGCGGCCTGACCCTGCTTTGCCAGCTCTCCCGAGTACCACTCTGTCCATCGCTTCATTCCGTCGTTGAGGCCGACAATGGGTTCGTATCCGAGCAATCTTCTTGCCTTTTCGATATCGTAGTATCGGTTCTGGGTGGCTTGGCTGACTCTGAAACGGGTGAATCCGGGCTCTTTGCCAGTGATCTTCGAGAAGAATTCTGCGAGGGTGGCGAGGAGGAGACCGATGGCGACGGGCATGGCGATGGTGTAAGGGGGTACATGTCCGAGTTGCTTCCAGATCGTCCTTGCAAAGTCCCAGAAGTAGATTGGCTCTCCGTTTGTGATGAAGAACGACTGTCCTGCGACCTCGATACCGCCATGTTCATCGGTGGAATTTGCCTGATCGGCGAAATGGTCCATTCGTCCTCTCAACACCGGTCGGAGGTCACTTGGATCGACCCAGGACTTGTCCTGGAATCGCCTGGCGGCGAGCTGATCGGCCTCTGTGGGCGAGGTGTTGGGGCCGAGGGGACGGGCGTCCGAGGTAGGTATTCTATGACTGCCGAGGGACAAGTCGACAGATTCAATGGGTTCCGAGAATGAAGGGTTGTGGTACGTCGTGCCCAGTTTGTCCACGGCGAGGAGATGTGCGTGGGCGACATTGCCGACATAGGTGAAATCGCCGAGATTGGTGTTGTAGCCGATTTGGAACTTTGTCTGGCCTTTGAGCATGACATTGTGGAATCCAGTGATCATTTGTCGATCTCCAGGGCCGAAAATCCCAGCGGGTCGAATAGCACATGTCAACAGACCATCCGTGCCGTTGGCTTGGAGGACAAGCTTCTCTCCTTTGACTTTGGTCTCGTTGTACGCGTCCAGCGCAGTGTCGGGGTATGGGAGTCGTTCGTCGGCGGCAATAATGTCCGATTCGCCGTTGTAGATCACGCCGCCGGAGGACGTGTACACGAGCTTCTTCACTCCAGCGTCTATGCAGCCGTCGATGACATTCTGAGTGCCAGTAACATTGACCAAGTTGTAGATTTCGGCGCCGAGTCCGTGCGCCGGTGACGCGGTGTGGATGACAGCCGTGGCCGAGGACTGAGAAGTCAGCGATACGATCCTCGAACGACCTGCAACGAGCTCACCTTTCTCAGAGCATTCTGCACATCTTCAATCTTTGATATGTCACCAGTGTAGAACGAGACATTGCTACACATCAGCACTGTGACATCCACTCATGGACCCACCTGTCGAAATGCCTCTGCACGATGTCGAATACGGACACCTGAGTCTCCCCCCTTGCTAGCAACTGTTCCACGATATGTCGTCCGAGGAATCCACAACCTCCAATGACCAGGTATGACTCGGGCATGTTGCTGATGGTGTCGTTAATGTTATTGAGTAGAGCACGAGTACAACGACAGACACTCAGACTGAAGATGTCGTTCCATGTCAACGTTCCACCTGCCCGCTCTTATTTCAGGGTAAACGAGTTTTGAGCCCCGCGGCGCCAGACGCGGCGATTTCTCAACAGATGCTGCACACTGCTGTCCTCTTCATGTTCAATTGTCAACGCGTCGAAGAAGATCGCCTAGGAGTACATAAGCCTTGCTATCATCACCAACGTCTTCTCTGAATATTCATCGCTACCATGCTCGAGTACCCCTCAGACTCTAGGACGTACGAGGAGCAATGAACCCCTACGTGATCCGCCGATGTGAAATTTGCGGTGGTTTTCATGATGAAGATTTGTCCAGAAACAATGTGGTGTAGGAGAAAGGACTGCGCAGACGTTGAGAGAGGCCGAGATGCGAGGCTATCGACAATGTGAGGGAGGAGCTAGCGCGAGAGAACAAGAAGTTGCGCGAGGAGAATGACCGGTTGAAGGAGAGGTCTGATCATTCCGATGCACCAACTCTCCGTTGAAGGAGAGAGTCAGCAAACAGCAAGACGAGCTCATCGCACAGCACGACCTGGCCAAGGCACGGCACGAGGAGGACAGAGCACGACGAACGTGCCGGGGTGCGGCATGAAGAGAGGATGAACGATTTGACGATGGTATGTCAGCAAATGCAGGAGCTGCAGGAAGAGGTGACCCGCTTGTCGGGCTCTCAAAGTATCACAGCCAGTAAGCCGATCCTCTTCGCGCTAGCTTTCGCTAGTTGTTGCGCAGTTGGCAGCAATAATAATCTCGCCCGTCACTGTCGACAAGCCGACTGAATAGCGCTCTTCGCCTACTCGAACGATGGCTGCCAGATAGAGAGGAAGGCTCGTTGGGGGATTCGCCAACGGCCAGGCGTCAGCTCGTCCATCAGATGATCTGATGATCATTCAGGCGATGCCACATCATCTTCCAAATACCGCTCCACTGGTCAACGCTGACGGATCCAGGCTCGTTCGAGAGTTCTAGCTGGATCATGGTAATAGAGGGGCGACGGATCCAGCAGCTTTCGGATGCGAAGTCAAAAAGGAGAACAGCTCTTCTGTCTGATGGCGAATTACTGGCTGGTAGAGGAGCGAGTTCAATCCGTGTACAGCATGCTATCGATGTAATCAGTCGACTGGTGCTGATCTCTTTCCGTTGGTCTCATTACTGACGCCGCCCGCAGGACACGTTAGCAACTGAACTTCCTCGCAATGACCGATTGACGCTACGAATATACACTGAACTCGCCTCCTGGAGTCTGGACTTGGGTTTGGCTCCCTGGCAATGCAAAGGTTCGACTCCTTTCGCAAGCAGGCGGATATCTCAGGATCTCTGTAGTGTCAAGAACCGTAGGCTGGGATGTCACGAAATGGGGCCCACCAAGGGAATCCGCGCGAGAAGAGGGGTACGAGGTGTCGAGAGTCGAGGATAGAGCAAGATCGAGAGATGTGGAAGTGCAATGGTCTGCGAGCTGACTACATGACTACGAGTTGCTATGCGGTGGGAACTAAGATCTTGGATCGCTGAGGTCTTCTCGCAAGCTCGACCTCAGCTCTTATACAAAATCCTGTGCCATGAATCTCCAAGCGCTACGCAGAGTCCAGACCTGGTCCTAAATTCCGTCTCCTGGCCACAAAGCGAGTCTAGACTTCGGCCTCTAAGCAACCGAGACAACGGGATCGATCCGGCGAACGCGAGGTAACGAGGTTTCGGACAGAGCGAATAGAGGGTCCGTACAGAATCATGACATGTAGCCCATCAACTGGCTAACGCTAGAGTGGCCTTGAGCCCCATGACGAGCATATCTACCCCCAAGATACGCCATGACAATCGTTCAAGAACGGGAACATCTGCAGCTCGGCACTCGGCACGGCATGTGGGGTGTGGGTATTAGGTGCCACTGTACACTTGAGTAACATGAGTATCTCGCCGTGGCTCTGTGATGGATCTTACAGTGGACTTCAGCCTCCCTGCCACGATAGTGAAGGAGAGGGTGCGACTCTGCGGAGACTGGATACTCATTATCACAGTTGCCACTTGCCACAGGTGGTATGGGTTTCGGTGACCCACGTAAGAGAAGCCTGTCTGATGGCTTCTTGTCGATGCCGTCCACCAGGCTCACTGACGGATTCTCTAACTCACATCCAATCGGCTCGTCTCAGTCGCTGATACCTACTGCGCATGGAAACCCGCCACGCCTGTATCGCTCTGGTACCGTTCTGCATGGCACAGCAGCGACCTCAAGGTCTGATGGAAACGTAAGCTCTGCGAACTGCGGGGACGCGAGACAGCGTCGCTGGAGTGTACACGTTACCAACGACCAAGGGAGACGCTGCGGTACAGTACCCGGGTGAATGGTCTCACGTGAGGCTATGGGCGCAAATTGATCTACTTCGTCAGTCGTTCGGTGACAGACAAACCCAGAGAGGGACAGTCGAAGGATCCAGAGAGACGCAAGCAGATGCCTCTGCAGTCAGTCGGTGGGAGTATAACCAGGATATGGAGAGTCATGAAGTGATCATACAACACGATACCACATACAATAGGCACATGCCGACCGGGAGCTTCCCCTCCAGGACGCACAAAGGGTCCCATACTGGTACCCAAGTGTCGTTACGTGGTTATAAAGCATGCCAGACAGCAGTAAACATCCAAGTCCCGATAGCGCAGTGGTAGCGCAACAGACTTCGACGTTTGTTCATCAGTAATCTGTAGGCCGGGGGTTCGATCCCCTCTCGGGATTAATCAAGCACGCATCAGCGTGTTAGCTTTTTGGCTTTTGTTGGGCCGACTTGTGACCCACCTTAGCGGCGTGGCTCACCTTTTGGTTCCGCAGGCAGCGTCCTGGAGATCAAGCATACTCCGCTCGATCAGCGCTGCTAGCGCTGCGGTACACGCTGCAGCAGAAGCGCGGTAGCTACTTACGCGCTGTTAAGCGAGCCACGAGATTGAGATCGATTGAGCGTGAAGCTGGCCGACCGATGGCCCACTCGTGATTCGTGAACATTAGATAGAGCGATCATGTAAGATCATGCCTGTACTACGCGTATCGAAGTCGTTTCCTCAGCTCAGACTTGCCCAGTAACACTCTGCGAGATGTCCGACAGAGCGGGCAAACCAACACCATATTCGGGTCGAGACTTGTCATCAGCCGGATGGACTCCCTCGCCGGAAGCAGCGATAGCAACGTAACTCACGACACTCGAGGCGTTACCGTTCTAGAGGGGAAGCCCAAGAGGGAGGATGACAGCAATGAGAATGTGAAGGGTCAAACGAGAAATCCGCTTCGACACAATCGAGCTCCAGCAACTGGAGCTGGATCGGAGACATACGCCTACTACGGGGTGAGCATTGAGTTACCGATAGCAAAGGGGAGATGTGCTGGGGTTGACCGTGGCCGAGTATCGAGGATATCTTTACCCGGCTCAACAAACACCCCGGCGCAGAGAGATCGCTTCACCCTGAGGTCGTGTGCTAGCAGACTACTGTGATCTGCTGAAGAAGGTCGATGCAGGTCGGGGAAGTACCGGCGGGTGGAGGCTCAGCTGTAGGTCTTGAAGTGGGGTCGTGACCAGAAGCGTTGATCGGAGGATTACCTCTGGTAAGTTTATGCAAGGACATATTGGTTCACACGTACTCTCGAGACACTGTTCGCCATGTACGGCCATAAACCTGACAATCATGTCGTCGGTGCAAAGTTGGGCACGATACCCGGCACCAGCGTGACATTAGCTCTCTAGCGGTAAGCGTTTGAAGTCGACAAGGAAGAGGGATCGAGGCCACGCTAACCTATCTCATAGGCGTTGAATGAGCATACACATAGACACGGAGGAGATCCAACTACTCACCGCGAAGTCCTCGAGGCGATCTCCAAGCGATCCGACCTGCTGGATATCAATCGTAAGTGCCCCTCTACCACGATTGAGCTACATCGAGGCTAACTCCAGAACACGTAGGCATCGGTGTCATCGGTCACGGCGGCATGCTTGCCGGTCTTACCGATAATATCCTCAATACAGCCCCGACTGATGAATACTACTTCTCCAACTGTCAGGCTGACACCACCCTCTTCTCAAGCAGCCTACCCAGCAAGAAAGAGCATAACTTCAACACAATTCTGGATTCGTTCCTCAAAGTCAAGGCCCTGGGCGGCTGCGAATCGGCCCTCACGTTCAACGAGGCTGGCCCCACGTCCGAAATCGCATCCCACCAAACCGGCGACACTGAGTCAGTGATCGAGCCCGTCAGCTCCGCCCTCGGCGGTGGGGGCCAGCCTGCGGCAGCTGCAAATTAGCAGACAAGATCCATAGCATACTGATAGAGCGCTGATAAAGTCGAGATTAATGAGAGGGAAGTGAGAGGCACAGGGCCGGAGGTGGGCTGCCGTAGGGGTAGAACATGATGCACTACACTCACCGATCACCGTGGTCTGGTATGAGCTCTGCTGGACATGACAGATATGCAACAGCTGTTGCGACCTGGTACAGAGAGAGCCCGAATGTCGAGATAGGTGGAAGGCGATGGCTGCAGAACAGGCTCGCGGGGTCGCGGAGGATATCACTACTGAACCTGATGGAGGCTAGCGATGGGATTCCGAGTGCTCAGAGGGTCCGGGAATGACGAGCAAAGGCGCACATGCTAACCGGCGGGCTGCAGGCTGGCGACGGACGATAATATGGCGCTTCAGAGCAGGATCAAAGCATGCCACAGGGCTACCTGCCCATGGACGTCGACCGCCACACCCAATCGCCACATTGAACCACATTTACCCAGACCCACCTTTGTGCCCACCTCCCTGCTACACCGACAACCTCGACCAGACGAGTTGTAGTATCTCTAGCATAAAGGATGGGCCATACCACGGGGTTCTCGAAGACACCACGCCTGGGGTACTTAAACTCCCAAGACGGCAGGGGAAGTCTCGCCACCGTTATCTCTTCTCCCCCCACTACTCAATCCTGCTACCACAACCCAGCGACAAGATGAGTACAGTTGCAACGATGCCCGCCACTGCGGCTGAGCCTATAGACCTGCAGGGTGAGTAGGCTTGGTTATGGGTGTATAGTCCATTATACTAACGACGTTATCTAGCCGATCGGGATGTCACCCCGTCGTCCGTGTATCGTACTTTCGAAAAGGAAAAGGCGAAAGCTCAGGAGGCAAAGGCGTCCGAGGGTTCAGCTACCGACTGGAAATCCCAGTTGAAGTCCCACTTGGCGAACTGGACCGCCAAATGGACAGCGTCTCAAGCTGATGGTGTTACTGGCGACGCGGCCAATACCGAGGAAGAGATGATGCGCAACCTCAAGGCCATCGTGGACACATCCACCAAACATGCGAAGATCCTGCCCGAGGGGCAGAGGATCGTCAACCACTTCAGCTGGAAGCCGACCGATGATCCGGTAATTCGAGGTCGATGCTGCAGTGTGATAGTGGGCTGACTGGCGTAGAGCGCATTGTCCTTCGGCGATGGGGTGACGAAGGAGGGCATCGAGAGCTTCCTCTCCAGTGAGTCACGATGAAGCTAGCCAGAAATCACAGAGGAAGTGTGCTGACGGATGTTAGACCCGACCAACAAGACCATCACCTACATACGACACGGCGAGAGTGAGTCTGACCCAGTGAGTCGCATTGATCAGCTGCTAACTCGACATTTCACTCAGCCAACTGCAACCGACTTGCCACGAAGGAGCACTTCCTCAGGCAATACCTTGGCCGAGACATCAATTACAAGACCGGCGAGTGAAAGTATCTTGGCATCGATTGACCTCGCTCACTCGATCTTAGACCAGTCCGTGTTGCCGAAAGTCACCATCACAAACGCAGACCGAACCACAGAGACCCGAAAACTGACAGGCTTGGCGGACAGGTACAATCTTATCAGCGAGGCCGCTCTGACCAAGAAAGGATTTGCTCAGGCCGAGGCCATGGGCGAGCTACTGCGATCCGAGTTCCCCAAGGCTGATGGGTCGGAGGGCGACCCTATCCAGCACTATTACATCAGCGAGCTGCCTCGAACCAAGGAGACCCTGTACGCCATGTACGGCCTCACACCTGACGATCATGTGATTGGCCCCAAGGAGGGCACGGTTCCCGGCACCAGCATTACATACAGTTCCCTGGCAGTGAGTACTGGATACTCTCCGTACGAGAGAAGAGATAAAGAGTCTGCGCTGACCGACTATACAGGCTCTGAACGAATGTCCAAGCAGACATGGAGGCAATCCAGCCACTCACCGAGCGATCCACGAGGCGATCTCTGAGGATTCTGAGAGGCGGGGTATCAACCGTGAATAGGGTTCTCATTGACGATGGTAGAGAAAGACTGGAGCTGACTCGGCCAACAATTGCAGGTATCGGCGTGGTCAGTCACGGCAATACGCTTTCCGGTTTGACCGACAATATCCTCAACACTGCGGCGACCAACCGGTACCATTTCTCCAACTGTCAGGCCGATACGACCGCCTTCTCCACTGGCCCGTTGAACGATCAAGAGCAGTCCGTCAAGGCGATCGTGGATTTGTTCCTCAAGAGCATTGAAGCGGAGACAATCACCACGGCCAGCGAGACTCCCGCTCAGTCTGCTGCTGCCGCATCCGGCAAGGACAGCGACGACCTGTTGTCCATGATGGCCACTACGATGCCAAGAAGTTCAATGGTCAGCGCCGTTGGCGCCTAATCGAGGGCCGTATGACGCAGGCCTCTCGCACATTGGTGAAGTGCTTGAGTACTGACAGGGTCGAGGTAATCTGAAAAGGTGATAGGGGCTCGTGATGCCAAAAGACCTTAGGTGTAAAAGATCCTGCGAAGAGGCAAAGAGATCTTCTCGAGTGAGTCCATGCATGAGTCTCCAAGAAAGATGTTGTTCTCCACCACTGGACGAGCGGGATGAGGCATGAGCGGGCTGCCAACACAGTGCCCTTCATCTCACCGTCATACACGTTACTTACGAGCACCTACTGAATATGACATATATGGCACTACTGACACGAGAGCGCGCAAGCTAACATCTAGCCAACACGACTGCCACACCCTACCGCCACATTGGACAGCCTTTCCTCAGACCCACCTTTGTGCCCACCTCCCTGCTACACTTATCACCATGATCAGACGAATTGGAATGTCCCGCATAAAGGATCTGGTATACCACGGGGTTCTCGAAGACATCGCTCCTGCAGTGCATATAGACCAAGACGGCCAGGGAGCTCTTGCCACCATCATCCCTTCCTTCACTCACTAGCCAATCCTGCTACCACAACTCGGCGACAAGATGAGTACAGTCGCAACGATGCGACCGACCACGGCTCTTCCTGGTACATATTCTCAGGGTGGGTACGCTTGGTTGAGTGGATGTCAATTGGTGCTGACGAGGCTACTCAGCTGATCGGGAGGTCGCCCTGTCGACCGTGTCTCCATTGTTCAACGCGGCAGAGATCAAAACTGAAGTGGCCAAGGCGGGGGCGAAAGAGTCGGCGACCAATTGGAAATCCCAGGTAGAGTCCAGTTTGGCGAACTGGATCGAAAATTGGACTGCCTCTCAAGCTGATGGTGGAGCCGGCGGCCCGATCATCACGGAGGAAGAGATGATGAGTAACCTCAAGGCCATCAAGGACAAGTTGGACAAACATGCGGCTATTCTTCCTGAGGGGGAGATGATCCTGGACCACTTCAGCTGGCAGCCGACCGATGACCCGGTAAGTTGACGTCAGTTCAAGGGCGGGATTATATCAGTTCAAGGGCGGGATTATATCACTAGCTGATTATGGCAGACGACTTTGAGCTATGGTAGTTTCAAGACCAAGGAGAACCTCGAGAAGTTCCTCTCCCGTGAGTTAGGACGTAGCTGATGAGGATTGACCGAAGAATTGTACTGATTCACATCAGACCCGGGCAGCAAATCCGTGACAACATTACGACATGGACAGAGTGAGCCTGACTCGGTGCGAGAATGTCCCAGCTGCTGAGTTGAGGTGACAATCAGCCAACTGCAACAAATTTGCTACGCACGAGCACATCCTCAAGCAGATCCTTGGGCGAAACATCAATTACGAGACCGGTAGGTGAAAGTCTATCGAGACACAATCTACTTGGCTGACTCGCTTCTAGATCAGTCTCTCTTGCCGAATGTCACCATCACAAACGCAGACCGAACCACGGAGACCCGAAAACTAACAGGTTTAGGGGACAGGTACAAGCTGATCAGCGAGGCCGCTCTGACCGAGAGAGGATACAATCAAGCCCGATCCATGGGCGATCTACTCCAGTCAGAGTTCCCTGGCACAGACGGATCCGGAAACGGGGACATTGAGCATTGGTACATCAGCGAGTTGCCTCGAACCGAGGAGACGCTGTTTGCCATGTATGGTCTCAAGCCCCACAATCATGTCGTCGGTCCAAAGGCGGGCACGGTTCCCGGCACCAGGGTTACATACAGTTCTCTGGCAGTGAGTACTGAGGACATGTTTTGAGCGAGGAGGTGAAAAAGTTCACGCTGACCGAGTATATAGGCCTTGAACGAATGTCCAAGTAGACACGGAGGCAATCCGGCCACGCATCGAGAGATCTTCGAAGCGATCTCCAGGGATTCCGATACTCGGGGTATCAATCGTGAGTAGGGGTACCCTCCGACGTTGGCCGAGATAGATCAGCGCTGACTCGGCAAACAACTCTAATAGGAATCGGTGTGGTCAGTCATGGAAACACGCTTTCTGGTTTGACCGACAATATACTCAGCACGGCCCCGAACGAACGGTACCACTTCCACAACTGTCAAGCCAACACGACCGTTTTCTCCCGCGGCCTATCGAGCAGAGAGCAGTCTGTCAAAGGCATGGTGGAGAAGTTACTCAAGGGCATTGGATCTGAGACAAACTTCACAGCCAATGAGACTACCGCTGAATCTGCTGCATTTACCGAAGCATCCGACAAAAACAGCGACGATCTGTTGTCGATGATGGTCCCGGTGGGGATCTCCGCTGGCGCTTAGTCGAGTGGCGGAATGACGGAGGCCACTAGTGGGCCTGTTCAGAGTATAGGTAGGATCGATTCAGAGTATATACCGTGGAGATACAGAGTGAGAGCTGCAGATATGGAGAGCAGATGCAGACGAGATTGAGACGAGATGCAGATCGATCTCACAGTGTGATGGGCCCAGGCCCTCTCGGCGTAAATACCGGATGAATTTACCGGCTATCCTCCGATACACCCAGCCTGGGGGGAGGGCGCGGGAGATTACCGCATATCCGATAGGCCGAGGGCGTTTGCGCTTTGTTTTTGGGTGTACTCTTTGCTCATCACTCTACCGTCCAAGGTATGTAAGGGGTCGTTGTCATGCAGCTTGTCATGCCGCCGAGTCTGGAGCTGGCTATACGGAAGTAGATAGAGAGCGCTGATAGCCTGAAGAAGCCAGAGTCAAAGGTAGCGTCAAAGATCGTCGTTTGTTCTACAACTTCAACATCATCATTGCTAGCGACTCACAACAAGCCAATCCCCACAGAACGATGACAGTAACACCGCAACCCCTCTTCTTGGGACTGGACGCTTCGACCCAGTCGCTCAAAGCGTCCCTCCTGTCGAGCACGCTCGATGTCATCTCCGAGCTCTCAGTGCACTTTGACAGTGATCTCCCTCAATATGGCACCAAAGGCGGTGTCCTATCTGGACCGGAGGGCAGTGGCGAGGTTTACTCCCCGGTGATCATGGTAGTGCAGGCTATGGATATACTATTCGACAAGATCAAGAAGGCAGGGTGGAAGGTAGAGGATGTGAGAGGAGTCGCCGCCGCTGGTCAGGTACGTAAGAGTGCTAGTTGAAAGACAAGGTTCGCTGACCATATTGGTGACTAGCAACATGCTTCAGTGTACTGGAACAAAGAGTCGGAACAGGTTCTGTCATCAGTCAGCCCTTCACAGCCACTTCATGATCAACTTGGAAACGCCTTCTCTCGACCTGTGATGCCGAATTGGCAGGACTCGTCGACTACCGCCGAATGCAGGGAGATTGAGGCTGCTGTAGGAGGTGCCGATGCTTTGGCCCGAATCACCGGTTCCAAAGCCCACGAGAGGTTCACCGGCCCTCAGATCATGCGATTCAAGAAGATCGACCCCGAGGCATACGACAACACCCACAGGATTAGTCTTTGCTCGAGCTTCGTCACCACAATGCTGTGTGTAGATGGAGAGGTCAAGGGTATAGATGAGAGCGATGCCTGTGGAATGAACCTCTGGACCATGAAGGACGAAGAGAGGGGATGGAACGAGGAGGTCCTAGAGGCGATCGCCGGAGAGGCAGGGGCTGAGGAGCTGAACAGGAAGTTGGGTCAGGTCGAGACGGACGGCGGAAGGGTGGTTGGTCAGATTGGAGATTGGTATGTCCAGAGGTATGGTTTCAGCCCGGACTGCTGTGTCTTCCCTGGAACTGGAGACAACCCAGCGACTTTCCTCAGTCTCACTCGTGAGTGTTATCGTTACTATGCAGTACCTGTTACTGACGATAACAGTTCGACCATCCGAGGGATTGGTCTCGCTGGGCACATCGGACGTCGTGCTGGTTTCCACATCGAACTACAACCCTCACCCAGAGTACCACGCCTTCTTCCACCCGGCCATGATAGGTCCTCCAAGCATCCAGGACAGCGAGCAGAGGCAAGGTGCTGAGCAGCTCAAATACTTCAACATGCTGGTCTACAAGAGTGAGTCGACCATAGGAAGCAAGAGCTGATTATGGCAGATGGCTCCTTGACTCGAGAGCACGTTAGAGACAAGTACTTCAACAAGTCCTGGGACGCATTCAATGCTGCGGTGGAGGAGCTCAGACCGAAGAGCAAGGAGGATCTACCTACCGCTGCTGCCTTCTGGTGGCTCTTGCCCGACATCATCGTGAGTCGAGTATCTGAACCCATAACCTCGGTACATCACTGATATAATGTGATTGATAGCCCGACCAAGCGCATGGGGTGCACAAGTTCCTCTCGCAGCGAGAGGAATCTCAATTGATCGACGCATTCGCCGCCAAGCTCGTCGACGAATACCCCGACGTCAAGATGGAAGCCTTGGGTATTTTGTCCGCTCAACTGCTCAACTTCCGATCCCGCTCATCTGCCATCTTGGACGACTCTTCCGAACCATCTTCATGTCCTGCCACTCCAGCAGTGACCAGCCCACTCCCTCGTCTCACCAGGGTCTACGCTACTGGAGGTGCTTCTGCCAACAGAACCATTCTGTCCTTGATGGCGGATATCCTCTCTGCGCCGGTCTGCAAGAACGTCGAGTACAACCCCGAGACGGAGAAGTGGTCGGATGCGCACTGGAACTCGTGCTCCGTGGGAATGGCTTACAAGGCCCGATGGGGCTACGAACGACACCATGCCGAGGGAGAGCGCAAGTGGATCAAATTCGACGATTTGGTCGACGAGTGCAGGTCGGCGAGAAAGGCGGCTAGAAGCTCGAAAGCTGTGGAGATCGATCAGGAGGAAGAGGGTATCAGGGCAGTCGCACAACCTGGAGAAGGCAGAGGTGCATGGGAGAGAAGTGTGGAGTGGTGGCAGTCTCTCGAGGATAGGGCCATGGGAGGGGAGTAGTCGGCGGGCATCAGCCAGCTTGACGGGGAGAAGGGTATGTTTCGACGGAGGGTTCTTGTGAGCGTTTCCATTTCATCTTCGAGCCTCAATGACATTGTACACGAATGGACTATGCCTATCTTCGCCTGTCGGGTCACTGATACTAGTACTAGGCCGATAGCTCGCGCCTATGCTACAGCTACGGCTCTGAAACCGAGCTTGCTTTGTCAGCCTTATCGATTAAGTAATCGCAGCGCCCCTTTGTCCTTACTCTCTCACTCGTACCAGCACCAAAGGATCCTCCCTATCCCGGGTCACTGCCTGATAGGACCTGTCGAGCTGATCGCGTTTGCAGGGCGACATGAATGGTCTGCTTACCTTGTCTCCTCGATGAACCATATACTGAGCGGGTACTGCTACGCGGCGGTCGTTGACGGTGATAGGAGCTTCCAGCTGTCTTCAGTCAAACCATTCGATACACAGCCTGTAGACCCTGCAGGTGACAAGTTCACTATGGCCATAACGTACACTTCTAGCAATAACACCAAGAGATCCTTCACAGTCTCTTCCGGAGGTATCTCGAGCTCTCGGGATGGTCCGTCCCGGTGGGCGCTGGGGGCGATTCGGGCGTGGGTCAAGCAGCCAATCGGGTGTGACGCCATCCAACGGCCTATCCATCAACATCGACGTGTCCATAAACGCGGCTAACTCAAGTGTTAACCCAACCAGCGCGAGCGACATCGGTAGCACTAGCAGGCAAGCCTTCGGCAGTATCGATGGAGTGATAGCCTCCTGTAATAACGCTAGTGCATGGGCTGGCGCCAGTGCACACCTTACCTCCCTCACAGCTTCATCGGCCTTATCCCAGGCTTCAAAGGCGGACCCGGCGGAGACACAAGATAGCAAAATTCAAAGCCACAGCCACAGCGGACGATCAGCGTATGGTAATTTGGAAACGATAGCCGAGATATCAAGTGGAGACAAGACGCCCAAGTGTGAGTCAAGCCTTGTGGCAGGGTGCAGATCCCGTCTTTGAAATAGTACCAGTAACGACATTGCCCGACCTGAGTCAAGCTGATTGCCGTCGTGTAGTGGATCTCTCTTCCATATCAGAGATGCGAGTCGATCCGAGTCGAGAGATCAGCGACTGGATCCAGAGTGAGTCGAGTGTCTTGACAGGGCGTAGCTCTCGCAACTGCGGTGGGAGCGACAAGCCGACACCAAAGAGACGAGCCAGGCTGATTGTCGTCACGTAGTGTTTGCGTCTTCCGCTTCGGAGATATGTGTCGACAAGCACACAGCAGAGATTAGTGCCGCGTCCCAGTCACAGAGTGAGTTGAGTGTCATGACAGGGTGTAGATCCCGTTCTTGCGGCAGAAGTGACATGATCAGAGCGAGCCAATGTGAGTCCTGACTGATGTCGTCCAGACTCGGACTCAGAGCTCCGTTATGACCCTCCCGTCTCCGTCTCTGTTTCCCCTTCAGACCCGAACTCAAAGCTCTATTATGACCCTCCCATATCAGCGAGCAGTTCCAACCGCAAGTGAGTCGATCGTATTTCTCCAAAGGCAACGCTCACTCCCCTGCAGCGCGTCCCGCTTCAGCTCCATATACTCCTCTGTCGCATCCAAAGCGTCAGAGGCCTACTCGGCTGTCAACAGCCGCTTATCATCCGTCTCTCCAAGTGCTCTCGTCGCAGCGTCGCTCCTCGGCGGAATGGCGATCAACAGCGCAGTGCAACCTGACTCACACGCAGGTCACGCGATTTCGCTCTCCGGATACGACAGGAGTTTTGGCGGCGTGAGTGCAGTAGAGCCAGTTGGGGGGTATGGGTATAGCTCGGCTATGTCCTCGGATCACAGGGGTACTTCAGCGATCCTCAACTACGCAGGGGAGGAGTATGATGGCTCGGAGTTGCCCCTGACGAAGTCGGTGTATGCGCAACACCTGCAGTTGATGGGATCGGAATATAAGCAGCGATAGCCCTCGCGAGTAGATAGCTGAGGGTTGTATCGAGGATAACCCTGTTGTACCGAGTATACCGTCGCTTGTAGAGCATGCGAACAGTTTACGAGTAGGGTATGAGTAAGCAGAGCAGGGACATGTGTTGGTGAGATGTGTCAAGCGATGCGAGCACCCTTTGATCTTGCTCTCTGACGCGTTTCATCGAAGGACGTCTTGACCTGGCGTCATATGGAATGTTCGATGAGCTCCTCGCATCGTGTCGTGTCGTGTCTGCATTGCGACATGAATGGTGGCACCACCTGCTCACCTTTGTTTCCTCTCTCGATGAAACGTCTTGCGGCGAGGTGGCGAGGCCCTCTGGGCCATATATAGTGAGAATTGTGATTGCCAGGATACCGCTTAAATTCGCACTTCTTCCATCCTCTGTACCGCCCACTCGACCCACCACGTCCATCGACACAATGCCCTTGTTCGACACCGCAACCTCATCTGTTAATCCTATCAGCGTGAATGATGCAAGCGAAATCCACCCCACTCTCGGTAATGCTAGCACACCGTATGCCGATGCTCCATGGGACTGGTCTCAGGGTCCAAGGCCGGAATGTAGCTTGACTGAACCTAGCGCAAAGCCGGATTGGACCTCGACACAAGACACCGACGGTTCAAAGCCCAGGTATGGCGATATGAGAGGGATACCCGGAGTTCCGGGTGCCGATACGTCCAATCACTGTGAGCAGTGCCCCTGAAGGGATTGATGTCTTCCATCACCCTTGGGCCATGATCGCGGCTCGCAGCCGAGATGGAGTGTTCGTTCGTTCAGCTGAAGGTTGTGGGTGTAGTCGGTCGGTTTGACTCAGCAAGCAGTCACCGGAAGCCCAGTCAGGCTGAAAGGTGAGCCGATTGTAGCCATCATAAGCCCACTCACTGAAATCCTCAGCAAATCACGTTTGGGCTCACTATACTCCTCCCGAGGCAAAGATTCAAAGTTCTCCGCTGCTGACACCAAGCTGTCCTCCGTCTCCAGAAGTGGGCTCGTAACGGCATCCCTTGGAGTCCTCAGTGGCAAGGGGACCAACAACACTGCGAAATCCACCACGGGGATTGGCTCGAACGCAATATCGCCATCGGGATACGGCAGCAGCGTTGGGGCCGGCAGCGTGAGTGCTGTGAATCCAACTTGGGGATATGGCACGGCTGTGTCTCCAGGTCCTGGAGGTGATTCAGCAGTACCCAGCTACGCAGGGGAGACTTCGAGGTACCCCCTCACGGACTCGGTGTACGCGCGACATGCGGAGACTGTAGGGTCGGGATATGAGTATTAGGCAGTGTTGTGTCGAGATTGGAGAGATTGCTCCGAACGGTCTTAATGGGACTCAGATATCCTTGGGCGTAGGCCAGTCCATTGTAGAGCAGACACACGATGTACTGGTAGTCTCTGGACGAGCGGCAGTAGGGTTCGAGACTCGGATTGACTGGTTGACCAGTACTGCCCTCTCGATCTCTCGAACACCGTCGCTCATACGGCCAATTTCCAATCGCCTCCCATCGGCCCGAGGCGCGGCCCTGAGGCGGCGTCGGTGATCGCCGCTTGTTGACAACAGCGAGCTCAGCAGCAGCAGCAGCTCGCTCGGATGGGTGATCTGAGGCTAACTGAGGCAATGAAGTTGCATTATGAATTGGGCACTCACGAAGCGACTTCGGGAACATCAGCATGGCGGACGCTCTGATCAGATCAGGATCGAAATTGGTACAAAGCCTGCTGGAGCAACCTCTGCACCCGGTCTACTACCCATACTCCCAATTCACCGTTATCCACGCTACGAGGGTAGCCCTTGTCTGGGCCACTCTCACCAAGAAGAGGAGCTCGGGTCGTAATGTCACCTTCCTGCACGACCTCGTCGGGTATCTCACCATGTGCTGTGAGTCAATCTGCATCTGGCAGAGCACTTGCTTTGAATGTGCTGACTTTGGGCAGGGGGAGGATCTACGATATTCGCACTACTGCTCTCCCAGCCGCCATCATGGTTGATCTCGCCCATCCCTTGGGTCATCTACACCTCGGTATACCTCGCAGTCTATCAATCCGGCCTGGCGGGCTACATCACCAGCACGACACCCACCGTTGTGGACATCTTTGGGTCACTGGTCGACGGATTGACTCGCGGAGTCACCATCACTGCAATCCCCAAAACCCTCAAAACGACTTCCACTGGCACCGCCAATGCATGGACGACCGCACTGCTCAGCTCGATTGCCGTCAGTGGCGGAGGATGGATCGTGCAGGGCATGGGGATGCACCTCGATCAATGGCAGTTGACCCGTCCGGCAATATTGGACGGAGGGGTATTTGGCACTATGGATTTCTGGTCCGGTGGCCTCATGGCCTTGCTCTACGCAGTGCTGGTCCGGTCTTTTGCCCAGCTCGACGGGTATAGCAATACAGCGCATGTCCTGCTGCCAAGTGGTCTCTTGTCGACTTCTACGGGGAAGACTTCTGGATCCGGAGCGATCTCAATAGTGGAGGACAACATCGCCAGGGTGGTTGTGATTGCGACGTTGGGAACGCTGCTCGCCTCGAGAGCCGTGATACGGAGGTTCGCCACGACGTCAAGCAGTACTACCCAGGTGAAGGCCGCTGTCAATAAGCGGATCGAGAGTGTGGAGAGGGAGAAGGAAGACGCGGTGTCGGTGGTAGTAAAGTCCTCGGCAAAGGTCCACCCGGAGTCACCTAGATCCACCCCGAGGAAGAAGTCGAAGCAGAAGTAAAGATAGGACTATGCAGCTATACTACATGTGTCTACCTTGAGATCTTCCATACTGCCTGGTACATTGATCACGACAACACCTCCCCACCTCGCTGCAGCCATCTATACGTCACACTGACCCTCAGATCCCTCATAACGGTCTGCTCCCCGTCCTTGCCCTCGACGACATCCACCATCCGCTCCTCGATCCCATGCGACCACTCCCAGCGCGCCTCCCCCGTCAACACGTAGACGCTCCTCGGGGGGAGGTATACCTCGTGCCGCTCCCCTCTACTATGGCTGAACACCATGCTGGTGCCTCCAATCAGGGAAACACCCAGGATTCCATCTGCATACCGGTTCGGCAGGTCCACATGGGGTGTTATCCCCTGTCCCGGTTGGTATAGATTCAATATCACCTGCCGAGCCAGCGGCTGTCGAAACACCAGGTCGTAGACCTCCGGCGGGGTTCTATCTTTGAGCAGGGACTGCGCTCCGGCCAAGAGTTGGACAAGGTGTGAAGGCAGCGAAATCGAGTTTGGGCTTGAGAAGAGCATCACTTGATCCCTGGTACCTCCGACAAAGTGGTCCGCTGAACTGATGCCCCTCAGAGCATCATCTGGAGCATAGCATATCAGCTGGAATACTGCAGTTTCTGAGACACGTACCAGCCGCCGAGGAGGGCAAGAGCGCCGGGAAGACATATAGACCCGGTATAGGAGCGCCAGGACGGGCCACCAGTCGATTTAAACTCCCCCGCTGATCATCGGTCCCACTTTCGTGCTCGCTGCAGGATGAGAACAGCGAGTCATGGGATGATCTCCTCATGCGTTCGAGAGCATGAGTAAGGTGTTGGTATGGGATACGGTGCAGGTCCAAGAGTGATTTGACTCTGCCGCCACGAGATGTCCGGAAGTGAGCGAATCTCCGAAGCTTCGGGACGCTAGCGAACGAATTAGCAAAGCCGATTTGACAGTCTACTTCACACTGATCTATACCCCACTCATCTCTCCCTGCCCACATCTACAACGTACCGCATCATGATGTTCACCAGCACTCTCAGACAAGGTCAGCGATACGTAGCATGTGTGGGTGAAGAATATTGACCGGTTCTTCTTCAGGCGCTCGAATGGCTTCCAGGGCTTCGGGTGAGTCGACCTCCATCTCCCCATTCTCTCAACTACAGCGCTATCTGCTCGAGCTGGACTCTGTCCTGGTTCTACAAGCTCACAAGGATGCACTACTGATACTGTATAGTCCGGGCCTTTGCTACTGCCCCACGAGCGGCTCCCTTGGCTAGAACCACCGGCGCTCTTGCTATTGGCGGAGCCGTGTCCATCCTCGCTGCCTACCAGGGTGAGTGAAGCTACAGCTGTCTTCTCGGAGATGTCCAGGGCTTATCGCAACCATAATTTTAGTCTCCAAAAGCCCACTGCTCCTCGAGTCCAAGACTATCGCCGGGGAGAAGGGTACTGCCAGCGAGCGATCCTTCGTCATGGTGAGTTGTCACGTCCATCCTGAGCTGCCCTTCGCATGTACAGGCGACGATGAGCTCACAAATCCCACAGATCAAGCCAGATGGTGTCTCCCGACAGCTCGTCGGAAAGGTGAGGCCAGATCTCAAACAGGACTACGACGCCGTTTGCTGATGTGGGTTTGATAGATCGTCTCTCGATTCGAGGAGAGGGGCTACAAGCTCGTCGCGTGGGTATCAGCTGCCTCTTCGGGGTCAGAGACGTAGCTGACCATAGAATAGTATCAAGTCCCTGACCCCATCCCCCGCTTTGGCCAAGGAGCACTACATCGACCTCGCCTCGCGACCGTTCTACGCCGGACTCGTCAAGTACATCACCTCCGGCACGCCCGTCGTCGCCATGTAAGTCCATATCCCTCGTGGTGATCCAAGCTGAACTTGCCTTAGGGTCTGGGAAGGCAAAGATGTCATCCGACAGGGTGTACGTCGAACAGTGCTCAGTACCCATGTCGCCTGCTGACGCATCTTAGCGACGAATCGTAGGAGCGACCAACCCACAGGAGTCTGACCCAGGAAGCGTGCGAGGACAGTACGCCGTTTCTGTCGGGTGAGCACGTTTGTGAAGCTTTGTGACTCTTGACTGATCATTGGGACATAGACGAAACTTGATCCACGCTTCTGTGAGCTGAACCACGAACGCAGATGGCGCGGACGGTAGCTGATCTGACCGTTAGGACGGCTTCGACTCTGCTACCAAGGAGATCGGTCTTTGGTTCGCCGAAGCCGAGCTCGCCGACTACGAGGTGAGTGCGGAGGTTGTCGAAACAGCTTGTGAATGTGTACTGATTGGGGATTATAGCCTATCGCCTGGGTAAGTCTGATTGGAGGATTCTTGTTGGATTGTATTGATCAGTCAATTAGTCTTGGGTCATGGCCGACAACTAGGTCTCGTCACCTGAGTATCGGAAGTGTTCAGATACAAAATACAAGGATAGAAAATGCAAGTGCCAAAGCGCCGATGACATTGATCCTCCGTGCTCAGCTCATGAGACTGCTGCTACGCACCAAGCCACCGAGACGGTTCAAGCTAAGCAGTGCATGTGGTGGTACTAATACAGATGTCATTAAGTCTAAGTCGTACGTTGGCGTGACGAGTCGGGGGCATGTCAAAAAGCCCAAAACTGGCCCGCTGCAAATGCTGCTGATCACATAATGGTTGCTTGGTTCCATCTCAAGCTTGAGATGAGACCTAGAACCTATCTCCGCCTCCGCTGAATCGACCGGCGCCACCTGGTCGACTGCTGCCGCCGCCGAACCTGTCTCCGCCGGATCGGTCACCGTAACCACCGCTCGAACCTCCACGACTGCCGCCGCCGTATCCACCACCACCACCGCCACCAAATCCACCACCACCACCGCTTCTGAATCCACCACCGCCTCCACGGTCACCGCCGTATCCACCACCACCACCGCTTCTGAATCCACCACCACCACCACGGTCACCGCCGTATCCTCCCCCACCACCGCTTCGGAAACCACCGCCTCCGCCGCGCGAGCTGAATCGACCACCGCCACTACTACTGCCACCTAGACCAAGCTTCCTGAGGAAGCTGGGCGACATGTATGGCGCTTGAGGCATACCAGCGACGTCGGTAGCCCATTTGCCCAGACCATCCAGTAGGTCGTTCGAGGTTGCCCGGAGCTCAGAGAGCTTGGGGGCAAAGTATCCGATCATCGAGCTGTGGACCTCCTCAACAGCACTACTGTCCAGGACTTGAGTCAAGGCGTCAATCTTCTCTGGAATCGACTCGATGGAACTGGCGTAATCCGACCTGCCGGCACCTTCACTAGCTCGGAGTAGATCGTCCTCGAGGTCGGCCACCGAGATCTGCTTGAGAGGCACCTTGTTCAAACTCCTGACAAAGTTGGCTTCAAAGGGAAGCAAAACGAGATCTCCTCTACCGCCCTGCTTGCCTCCTCGACCAGTTCGGCCCACTCGGTGGATGTATTGATCCGGGGTGGATGGCATGCTAACCTGGATGACTCGGGTCACAGCGGGGTAATCGACACCTCGGGCCGAAACGTCGGACGTGACCAGAATGGAGGGAGACGAGTCCCGTCTAAACCTCTCCGAAGCTCGGGATCGCTGTCCAGAGTCGAGCCGGGAGTGAATCTCGTGGACGTTGGTTCGGCCAGGTAGCGCGTTCTGCAGTTCCCTGATGAACGTCGCGTAGAGCATGGTGAGCTTTGTCGTGGGCAGGAAGAGGATGATTTTCGATTTCGGGTTGATCATCTGATCGTGAGCGATTAGTTTGAGCACGTGAGGCAATTGCTGCTTTTCGCTGTCGAGCACCGTGGCGTACTGGGGGACGTGGAGGTGGACGTTGGACTCGTTCTTGGGCACACAGTCAATCAACTGGTGGTTCGGTCGGAGTGCGGCTCGGGCAATCTTTGTGATTTCGGAGGATAGGGTGGCAGAGAAGAGGAACGTCTGTCGCTCTTTTGGCAAGTGGTCAATGATGAACCGCAAGTCGTTGGCGAAACCCATTTCTAGCAACGTGTCCGCCTCGTCGAGAATCAACATGTCGGTCCTGCCCAATGCCGCGGCAAAGTCGGGTTCCGAGATGAGATCCTTCAGTCGACCGGGGGTGGCGACCACGATATCCTTTCTGCCTCTTCTCAACTGGCCCAACTGGGCGCCTCGGGATGCACCGCCGACAATCAACCGGACTTCCATCTCCTTGTGCCAGGTGCAGAGCTTGAGCGCCTCGTTGGCGATTTGCGTGGCCAGCTCTCGCGTCGGCGAGATGACCAAAGCTCCAACAGTGCTTCTGGACAGATGTCTCAGGTTCTGTCCTTGCTCAGAACTCGATAGCACCCTTCCGTCGACTGGCTCCCGCTTCATCTGGTTCAGTTTGTTGATTCGCGCGTCGATCGCGGGAACGAGGAAGGCCTATCGGATCGAGAGTCAGATTCTGGCCAACCCAGTTCCGAACACGAGATGAATGCCACTTACGATTGTCTTTCCCGTACCCGTCTTTGCCTTTACTAGCAGATCCTCTCGGCCTCGCTTCTGACCAGACTCATCCTCGACCGCGTCTGGGTTGTCGACCAGCTGGCCGTCGACCTCGCTCTGCCTGAGGATAGAGCTCAACTTGCCTCCGGCGAGATATGGCATCAGGGTGAGCACCCTCTTCTGCACTTCCGACATGGACGACAGGGTGAATGGCTTGAAGACCAAAGCCTTGAGCGTGTCGTAGTTTAGGTATCCCTTTAACGAGGAGAATGGGACTAGGTCGACCTTGGGGCCGGCCTCCTCCGAGCCTTCCTCTGCTCCGGGGTCATCGACATTGGAACCACTTGAACTGGGTGGTGCGGTATAGTTCTCATCGTACTCCTCGTCCCTCCTCCGAGCCTGAGGCGCGTATCCCCGAGAAAAGACCACTAGAGGGATGTTAGCGCCCACGAGACGTGTGACTTCGCGAGGGACTTACACGAAGGCGCAAGGAGCTTTGAGCTTTGACTCGAGAGTAAAGGTGTTGACCGGGCGAGTCGGACGGTGGACAATTGCCTACTGGCCAACAGACTGATCGTCCTCGACGATCGAGCTAATGTCGATCGCGACAGCATCGTGTGTGCTTTTTGAAGACCTCCAAATGAATGACCGGACTCTTCGATCCGAAAGTCCTGTTCTATCGATCCTGGGGGTGTAGGATCGTGGGCGAGAGAGGATAGGGTGATGAGAATGGAAGGTGTAGCTAGTCTATCGGTACAAGACCTGCTCTATCGATTTCAAAATTATCTCCAGCCAGAGAGTCCAGCAGCTTGTCCTGCCTGGAAAAATATCAGATTCGCCACCCACCTACTACCCCGGAACCAAATACCCAGGCAGGTACCCGCCGCTGTCCCTAATTAAAAGATTCCCAAAAGATTTCCTCGATTACAACTTTTGTATTTACCACCCTTTTATCCCAAAAATCACGTGTGGGCACTGGCTGGCACTGGGCGTTCCCGGTCCCGGGCCTGACCGGAGTTTGACGGGCCGGTCAGAGGGTCGGAACACTCGGCTCCTCGTCCCGGAAGAGCACAATGTTGAGAGCCAGAGTGTATACTTTAGGACCACACCCATCATACTCCTTGTCATCGTCTTGTTTCTCGCACTTGAACCGCTTAGATATCCCCTCCCAGATCTCTCACCGCCTAAGCACCATGTCTGACTCTCTCGCTCCCATTGCCGTCGGATTGATGGGTACCGTGAGTACAAACCACTCGCTTTTGCTCAGACTGGCTGACCTCTCAGGGTGAATACACCACCGGTATCACGCCGTCCGGTCAGTCCAAGTCCGACAAGAAGGTGAGTTATGGCGGTCTATTGAGAACCGAGAGCGATATTAACCAAAGTCGCAGATCGGCGTCGTAGGAATCACCATGTTCGACCTGCGAAGACGAGGCAAAGTCTCAGAGTGAGCATGCCACGAGGCGGCAGCGTGGGTAATAGCTGATCAGAAGTAGCGTCTTGATGGCCGGTACCAACGGTGGAAAAGTGAGTGTGCTGGCAGTCCTTGTCGCGGTATTATAAGCGGAGAAGCGGGGATAGAATGATGCGCACGAGCATCAATCCCGCCGGAGATATTGCAAAATCCATGATATTGGGGGTGTGGTAGCGAATTCTCGGTCGTGGGGAAGATATGGGGATCCTCCAATAATCAAGACATCATTACCGGAGTCAGTCTCATTGCTGACCCACCATTCCAGTTCCCCGAGATCAAAGCCCACTTCCAGAAGAACATTGGCGACATTTACAAGGGCCTTGACCTGAACTTCCGAGGCTTCCCAGAGGGCAACGTCCGAGACGCCGAGGCCTGTAAGTGGATCCAACAGAGACGCATAACGCGCATTGCTAATGCTCATCCTTAGACAAGACCGCTTTGAGAGCTCTTCCCAAAGGATCCGCCGTGATCATCTTCACCCCCGACTCTACCCACTTCCCCATCGCTTCCGAGGCCTTGAACCTCGGCCACCACGTTTTGGTCACGAAACCAGCCACGCAAACGCTCTCGGACCACCAAACGCTGATCGACCTCGCCGAGGAGAAAGGACTGGTATGCTTTGTCGAGCAGTGAGTCAATTAGCTCTGCTGCTCTGCAAATTGTAGCTAAACCTTGCCATCTAGCCACAAGCGATTCGACCCAGCGTACAACGACGCCAGGGCTAGAGCCCAAAAGCTGGGCGACTTCAACTTTTACTGCTCGTACATGTCCCAGCCAAAGTTCCAGCTCGAGACATTCAAGAGTTGGGCAGGTATCGACTCTGACATCTCTTACTACCTCAACTCTCACCACATCGACGTGAGTCATTCCGGCCCCATGGTCAAGACCAGGTCATTACTGACCGCCACTAGATCCACTGCTGGATGGTCGAGGGCAGATACAAGCCCACAAAAGTCACCGCCTCCGCCACCACTGGTATTGCCACATCGATGGGCTGTGACCCAAAGACCGAAGACACCATCACTCTCCTAGTCGACTGGGAGAACCTGGCAGACTCGAAACAGAAGGGAACCGCCGTCTACACCGCCTCCTGGGCGGCTCCGCTCAAAGCTGGCGTCCACTCCGAGCAGAGATTCCATTACATGGCTGCCAAGGGTGAAGTCCGAGTCGACCAAGCACACCGAGGCTACAGTGTTGTGGAGGACGACATCGGAAAGGTAGGCTACGCTCGACTCTAGACCTTAGTCTCGTCGCTGACGTCCAACTTAGCTCGACGTAGGTTGACCTCACCCCAAGCCTAAGACACCAAGACAAGTGATCGCTGACCTGTTCCTCGCTCAGTACAACCCCTTTTATGTGAAATATTCGCCCGACGAGGAGGGATACCTAGACCACACGGGATACGGCTACACCTCCCTCGAGAAGTTCATCGACGCCGCCCGACTCGTCTCCGGCGGAGAGCGAACTGCCGACTCGTTTGAGAACAGGGGTCTGCCCACTATCAAAGAGACGGTTCTCACTACCGCTATCCTCAACGCCGGAAGAATCAGTTTGGACGAAAACCGCAGTGTGGCTCTGAGCCAAGTCGACGGCAAGTGGAAGCTGGAATAGGACAATCCCAATTTAGCTCATTGTGCATCTCTGAAAAGATGCTACAGGATGAGCGCTGAGCCTGTCAGGGAACGATGCTTGAGTCATGCATTCATGTATTGTCATAAGTGTCGTCAAAGTCCGCTGAGCGAATCGTGAATATTATAAGGCTCATACTTCGAGTGGTTTGTCACTCCGTGACGCGACTCGTGCCCTCTCGACGCACGTTCTGCCACACGCTGAATACCAGTCAGTCGACTGTGTAGTCGGCGTGATCGTCCTCAGTGTCCTCTCCTATGCCTCGGAATACCTCGTCCATGTCCTCGGCCTCTGCTTCCGCGTCTGAGCCCACCGCTTCCTCCGCATCCTCCACGGTTGTCTTTCCTGCGTCTTCCTCCTCGTCTTCTTCCTCGTCTTCCTCCTCATCCTCATCCACATCCTCACTGGCTCCAGATAGACGTTTGCGGGTAGCACGTGTTCTCAAATCCGGTCGGATTGGATCAATGATGGCGATTCCTTCTAAGCACTTGACCAGACCCAGGACCCCTTCAGGTGGACCCATCATTATTGTGCGGATGACAGAGTCATCGTACTGCTTCGGTCCGGTTGCGCTGATCATTGTTGGTTGATCACGAGCAAGAGCCAATTCGGTAGCAAGCACCTGACATTCATGTTCAGCATACGTACTATATCTGCCAGATTACTCACGACTTCTTCGGTGTGTGCGTGCTCCTCATCGGACCCGGTCGAAGTCGCTGTAGGCCCGGGAAGCGGACCAAGGTCTTGTCGCCTCTGCCTGGTTGGATCCTGACTGAGCCAGCTCTCCGAGAGACTGGTTAGAGCTCGATTATGACGTGCCGAGACCACGTTGTACTGGCGAAGAAGGGATAAGGGCGCGTCCTTCAGACGTCCGTAGTCTTTCGCGATCTGTCGATACAGGGTATCTCGCTCTTCTCGCAAAGCTACGACTAAAGCCAGACTATCAGTCTGTATTGGCGAGAACATCGGTTTAGAAACTTACTCGCAGGGTCGTTGAGAAGATCTGTCAGCTGTTCGTCGCTTATGGACTGCACAGCGCTTGCATTGAACCTGGTCTCGGTTCTTGAGCTCCTTGTGATCAGATCGTAGTTGACCTTGTCTCCGGCAACGGCTGACCCAGATCCGAAAGGCCTGCTGTCGTTAGTGGAGCACGACTGGCCAATACATCAAGTACTTACAGCGAAGGTCCCAGATACCTCCTAGTCTCCGCCGAGTTAGGCTCATGCCCGAGTACTTCGCGAGCCACATCGAGACCAACTACAGAAGCAGGACCATAAGCAAGAGGATCTCTGTTGCGTGAGAGCGCATACTTCGCATCATCCTGGACTCACATTTCACGAAGACAGATTGACAGACCAGATAGCGGAACGAGTGAGTGGTGACCTTACGCTTGAAGCCAGCAGCCCAGCTAGCTGCGGCCAGGGCATCATTGACTCGAGGCGTACTGGTGTTGCGGAGCTTGTTCTTAAGGCTCGGGAACAGCGGAAGGTCAAGGCTGAAGGTCAGCTCAAGCTTTTCGCTAGTGACTCACTGGGACCGGAAGACTCGAAGACGACGCGCTTTGAAGCCTTGGGGCGTCGAGCAGAAGTTGCGATCCAGGACCCGCTCGATGGGGTACTCGAATGCGCCGTCGAGCTCGCCCATGCAGAGGAGGAGCATATTCGCACTAGCAGCGAGATGAGGGCCCGATAGGAGTGGGAATGTCGTGGCAGATCCCCAGAATGTCTTGGTCCATCGAGGCTTGAGATAGACGACGACATCGTTCGCGGCTTTCTCGTCCTCACTCGGAGCTATCCATACGTAGAGGTCCCTCCATAGTAGGCCGGTCCGCAGTGCAGTATTTCGGGTTTTGCCCCAAGTGAAGACAAGGCTCGAGGCGCGGAGACCGGTCGCTGTCGCAATGGACTGATAGCCCATGAGACCCAGGCGATAGCGAACGGGGTAGTTGAGCACAGCTGTAGTGCAGATCAGATCGACCACGCTCTTTGGCGAGAGTGCTGCCCTTGGTTGGCCGTGTTGTTCGAGTTGAAATTTGGCCCCAAGATCCCGTGCTGACCGGAATAGGATATTCCTGGCCGCTTCCCCCATGACTGTTCCTTTATCCTCTTCGTAGGCTCCCATTACCGTCTTGGTAAAGAGATTGAGAGTGGATTGGTGGAACTTTCCGTTCTTCCTGCGCTTTCGAGTACCGATGTATACCGCGATGAATGGGCGGATCACAGCTTCAGTCCATTCTGGGGTTTCCGGCAGAGTGGCTTCTCTCCAGCTGTGAACTGCACGTCCCTGGATCCGGATGCTGCCCCCGATATCCTTGATCATCTGATCAAACACCCTTCTCGCCCTTTCTCGTGATAGAAGAGTAGCTCGCTCGAGGTCGGGTGCAGTTGGATGGGTCGAAGCTTCTGTCTGCGCGAGCTGCAGTTCACTATATCCTCGTGATGCCATAGCCTCCTCCGGGGTTATCTTCCGCTTTTTCAGCTGAGGCTCTTGTGCCATGGTGAGGACTGCAATTATGATCTGAGAGAAGGAGGGATCGAAAGTGTAGGGAGCCGGTTGAGCTGGAAAGAGACTCAATGGGAGCCATCCGCTTCGAATGGACGGGTTGCTACATTTAGTTAGCAGGAGCAGATACTGAGACTCAACATCTGGGCAGAAGAGCGAGACGAGGGAGGTATGAGGAAGGAACAGGATGGAAGAGCAGGGAAGGAACACACATACCCTTCTGTGTGTGAATGAAGCTTAGCAGACTACCATTGGTGCTGGTCCCCTCGTCTGCGGCCAGAGAAGAACCGAAGATCGTTTCACTGAACCAAGTTGTGGAGGTCCGGAGTTGACTGATATGGTGATGTCAGCGTGCTGCGGTCCAAGGTAGCCTGTTCCTGTTTTGCTAAGCGATAGAATGGCGATAGAAGTAAGGCGGGGCTGTGAAGGGCAGCCTGAACAGTCCGGATGTGGGAGTGCGATAAGTGTAACGCGCAGCAGGTTACTTTACAACAAGGTCGGGCGACGTTCGGACATTCGTCACATTCGCCGAGTTCGGCGAATTCGGCGCACGACAACCACCACTTATCGTTGCTCAATCGAGCGTTGACATTCGTCGTTCGACCGCACCCAGCCTCAGCTGGTACCAAGCATAGCTGCCATATATCACCGCTGCATATGACAGCCGAGAACACCGTAACCGACTCGATGGACCTCACAGCTATGTACGATGGACGGCCGGATGAGAAGCGAAGCCCTCGCGTTGCCGGGTGCACACATGCAGCTCCGGGGGGCAGGTGCCCGCCCACTTATACTGTAATGCAGCCCGTCGTAACTGATTCATCATGCATCAGGCCTCAGGATCACCCGATGGTCAAGCGTTCAGCTCGTGTGCGCTACTTCGCCATACGAGCCTGTAGTACTTAGCTGTTGATCAGCACATGTACTATCATGCATAAGCTTTCTCGATCTCGCACGACACAGTGAGATGAGTTTGATCGCTTCATGACCATGCTACAATGGTATGCACTCGAGGCAGATTGAGTACGGTATGAAGCCCACTAGGATTGTCATCGCAAGTCTGATCATGTTGCACGTCAGTCCCTTGTAGCTTTCGTAGTCATCAGGGTCATATGCATAAGGTCATAATGTCGTTAGGTACAGGCTGGTACAGGTACAAAATTGCATGTCGAGCTGGCATTATGCCATGAGACTGCGGTCATTTCATTCTATGAGGAGGTCTGTTCGGGCTTCATGGTCCATGGTCGTTAAGTAAACTGACTAGTTAGCTCAGGACACCTTTGTTACAATCTCGCAGACTCACAACATTATCATTTCATGACTTCGAGCACGCCTCACACGCTACGTAGCTTGTCCCTGTCCATCTTCTGCAGCGTCCTGCTCATTCTGGTCTCCATCGCTGATCGGCGCTAGTCCACGGTATTCTCTGAGTTCAGTCTCGTCGCTGAAACCCATGTTCGCCAGAGTTTTCGGTTGATTGCCGACATCAAAGAGGGTGAAGTAGTGGACACTGACCAGATGATTGACAAATGATACCTGACTGTCGCTTCTGTGCCCGATAGAACGACACACGCTGTCCGGGCATGCCAGCTGTCTGTCTTGAACAAGATAGTCCAGGTCGCTCGGTCTCCCCTTGAACATGAGAGGCTTCTGTAGTGCTCCCACCTTCTGTGTCCGACTCTTCGGAATGGTCAAGCGCTTGTTCCTCTTTCGTTTTCCCGGTGCTGGTGGATCTGCATTGCCGTCCTACTCCTTAAGAACAGGGTCCATTGGGACATCTGTGAAGCTGGTTGGCTCTCGTCTCTTGGCGGATGAACTTGAGCTGGCGGAGGTAGATGGACCATTCCCAGTTGCCGACTCTGGCTCGTCCGACTCGACATCACTCGAAGATCCGAGATGAGCATCCTTGCTTTGCCTTCGTGCTTTGGCTTTGGCATTTTTCAGTCTCGCCTTCTCCTTGACAGCGTCCTTCTTCTCTTGGACCACATCTACACCGGAACTCTCCTTCTCGATTTGCTCGAAGAGCAGATCCAAGCCAGCAAGAACGGAATGAAGCGTTGTACGGTTGCGTAGAGCATATGCACTGTGTCCTCGGTCCAGCGGCTCCATACGTTCCGTCCAAGATAGCGCTGGGTTCCAGACAGCGAAGAAACACAGTCCTTCCTGTTCTACTGGTCCTGCTCTTTGTCGGATGAAATGATATCGAGTATCGGGATCGCAGTTGTTCTGGTCTTTCTCGAGGCTGCCCGGGTTCACCGTAATGTCCTTTCGGATACCGAAGCGATGGATGGTCTTGGCGGGTTCCAAAATCCTTTGCTTGAAGTACTTCTCGCAGAAGAGTTCGAGTTCCCGAGGATCCGCATGATATGACCGATCCGGCCAGTGCCAGCGGGGCAGCGGGAACTTGGCACTGATTGCTGTCCATTCGCCTCGAAGATATGCTTGTCCCGCAGGAGTCTTTGGCCATGTGGAAGTGGTCGTCGGTATCCACCAGTTGTGGTCGACCAGCATGTGAGCTTTGAGGAGACTAAAAGAAGCGCTCTTGAACGCACAAGCCGAGCAAGCCTGCTCAGCTCCATCTCCGTCGAAAGCGCGCTTGAGCAGCCAACAGTACATTTCGTGGATGTTCTGTGTCCCGTCTTCGTCACTGTACTGTCGTTTCTTTGGCTCCCTTCTGCGAAGGACGACTGGCATCGTAGGTAAACGGGCCGAGTACCGCTCCAAGAGTCGTTCCTCTATATCGGCTAGGGCTCGCTCAGCGTAGCACCGGGCGACGTGGGTCGTGAACAGGTTGATGGTTCTCGAAGCGAAAGTTCCATTCTCCGTCAGGCTGGGCATAACGCTGGCTGCCGCCCACAAGGATTGACCACAGCAGGGACACATCGAATCCGACCAATCGTGCTGGGGTCGGCTCTTGAAAACGGTCCTCGAATTGGAGTTTAAGAGCGAACAAGCCTGTATCACTGAAGGGATGTCATGCCCTTGACCCATGAGCTGGTCCTTGACGCGATCGATGTTGCTGAGTACCATATCGCTAGCAGTGGGATCCGAGTGGATCTCGAGGGCGTCTGCTTCTCCATCTTTGGCCGGTGAGGGGTCCGTATCATCTAAATCCTCGTCTTCGGAAGTCGACTGCTGCCCGACTGCTTGGATGCTTTGCATAGCCTCGAGCACTTGAGCCCCGTTCTCGATGTTGACACTGGATAGAAACACCTCTACCGCAGGAGCGTCGTAGGCGTAGGTGGCACCATCTTCCGGGATTGTATCGAGGATAGCAAGATCCGCATCGCTGTGTACCTGACTGGTCGATGCGACACCTGCCTCTTCGTGGTATGTCGCTAGATAAGCGGCCAGCTTTTCACGATACACACTGGCGTAAAGCCTGCGGTACTCGGACCACTTGTTGTCGAGCTCCTCTTTGACATCAGGCGGATATGAAGCGATGTCGGGACCGTACTTGAGCAAAGCTTTCTCTCGCATCGCGTCCAAGGCGTCGGCGATGGAGCAGACTGTGTCATGACATCTCGATCAGCTCTTGTCGTACTCGTCTTCCAGGGTCGCTACACATACCATCATCATTTGCAAAGATCTCCGCTCTAGTCTTGGAGTCGAGAGCAATCGGTGCACTTCGGTCTTCCCTTAGGATTTGCGGGTGGAACTTGAGACACTCCAGAGTCCTATCCTGACCTCCCCAGACCGCTGCTGTGATATCGGCGGGACTGCAGATGTCAGCCAGACTGCACCGAATACGTTGAGAGCTGCACTTACCACACTAGATTCATGTAAATCCGCGTTACCGTGCCTTGTAATCGATGGGCGAGTTTGAGCTGAATCTCGGCGTACGAGGAACCTGTAGAAGGGGTGAGCTCTGTAAGTATGAGTTCGGAGTTCAAAACGCACCTCTGACCCGCATGAAAATCGCGACCATTCGTCGGAACGCGTGGGCAGTGATGTTTGTGGAGAATCCAGCTATACTGGAGATCCTTGCCAGTTGCTCCGACAAGCAGTGGTCGATGAGGGGAATGTCGTTGACAGCGTCTTTGGATGTTGCTCTGAAGACCATGGTGGCTTGATCCTCTTGTTTGACCTGAAAGTCCAGTTGTTCGGCTTGGTCCTCCGGAAGCGCGGCCCTTCGACAAAGCTCTTCGATCGGGTAGGGTAAGAGTCCATCTAGTTGCGCCAGTAGCAGGAACAAGAATACAGGACAGCGGTAGAATTCGGGTGTCTGGACCAGGGTATAGACTGCGTCCTGGCCCTCTGCCGTTTTCGAATGAGGAGGTGTGAGAGTCAAGGTGATGACGCCGTCCCCAAGGAGGTGCACGGTGATGTGCTCGTAGTTGAGCGCTCTATCGACTTCCACCGTTGCAGGTGGTAGCATGCTTCCCCTTCGAAGCGATGTTTGAGCCGTGATGGCCATCCAAAGAAGGAGCTGAAACCTTGAGCGAATGTGTTTAACCAAGAACCTCGGATCCAGAGCCGAAAGCGCGAGCGAGCGATATCCATTCTGATCGGTAATGAATTTGGGTTTCGATTCGCGGTGTAATAAGCCCTTGTCTATGATGGATCCGGTGATGGCTGCTCTGACGGTACGTCTGACCTTGCGCGAGACTTTGACGTTCTTTCTGCTCTTAATGAATCCGCATAGCTCGTTGAAGATGCGTTCTGCTGTCGAGCTGGCCATGACGTCTTTGATCCTTGGCGTCGTGCATCTTGCAGCCGTCCATTCAATGAACGCGATGAAGGTTGGGGCGTCGATGGCAGGAGCGTCGATGACCAAGAGATCCGAAGCCGACTTTGGGCTGCCAGGTATGAGGTGGAGGGTTCCCCTTTCTTTCCTCCCGTCAAAGTACTCTTCGAACCTCTTCCAGGCGACTCC
This sequence comes from Bullera alba, assembly GCA_001600095.1. Taxonomy (NCBI): domain Eukaryota; kingdom Fungi; phylum Basidiomycota; class Tremellomycetes; order Tremellales; family Bulleraceae; genus Bullera; species Bullera alba. The sequence continues at coordinate 2,178,976 of BCIX01000003.1, forward strand.
TTGTGCCAGTATGGTTCTCGTGCTGGCGCCGAGACCGTCCTCGGTTGGTCGATCATTCACATCTGATGACTCGTTGGCCATTTCCATCAGGTCCGCGAGGGAGAGACCGAGGCTTGACAAATAGTCCGGAGCTTTGGGGGCGGGGACGGATTGGTCGCTGACTGACTGCTGGTTTGAGTCATCGACTGAGGGTTGGACATCAGTATATTGTTCGAGATGGGCTTCATAAAGACACACTCACCGGCAGAGCCAGACTGATCTGACCTAGTCTTCTTAGACTGAGACGGGTCGACTGGGACGTCCAATCCCTTACGCTTGGGCATGGTGAATGGCTCGGAGCCTATAGACCCTATGAAGTCGCTTCAGCATCGTCTCGCAGGGGAGTGCATAACGTGATCGGGGTGTGATCGGGGTATGATCGAGTCATCCTGGGTCTAGCCGATCGGTCCAGTATTCAGGTACATGCAGATGTAGCTCGAGTCCCGCACACAGGATGAGGGAATGATGTTCGGTCCCATCAGGGTGGCGGACGATCACTCAACCCGACTCAACGAACCGACTCACCGATCTGGATGGATCTGCAATGAACCGTAAGAATCTGAGGGAGGCTGATTGCTGAGTGCGAATACTGGTATCGGAACGGAAGGTGTTCCGGGGTAAGAGTTGTTTGATGTATTCGGTAGAGGTATGCTCGTTGGTACTCGTATGGAGAGTGGTATGGTGGAGTGGTTGTGAGGTGGAGACGTCGGGTACGGGAAAGAGCGGCCAAGTGGAGAAGTCAGTCGCGTCATGGAGACGGCCACGTGCTGGGTGACGTAACTCAAGGGGACGTGGCATTCCCATGGGTGCATTTTGATACCGGATAAACGGAGATAGCCGGAATTTCGTCAAATTAAATTGGACGAGGATGGTTTCTTTGACGGGCAGCGCGGGTATGGATACGTCTCTATCGAGAAGTTCATCGACGCTGCGAGAAAGGTCTCCAGTGGACAGGCCAAGGCGAGCGACTTTGAAGGCAAAGGATTGCCGACAATTAAAGCGGTGTGAGTTTTTTGAGTGCTTTTGGTCTTTTTCGGAAGTTCCTCCGAGGATTCCCCGGGACGAGGTCGTCGCAGACTGCTGCTGCTGAATGGGGCTGCCAGCTGACACTGCCCTCAGCGTCCTCACCACCGCCATCATTCACGCCGGCCGAATCTCCCTCGACGAGAACCGAAGTGTGGGCCTGCAGGAGTCTTGCGGCAAGTGGAGCCTGGTCTAGGCCTTGTCTGTGGTGGTAAGACCACGCAAATGTGGCGTGATGGGGTTTGCATGGCTCGGGCAGACGGCGACGGCGGAGACGATGGAGTCTGGTATCGACCTTTGGCTCTTCTCGCTTCGATCTGTGGTTTCTCGGTGGTTTGGGGGGAACTTGTATATAGAATGCATATGCACATTACGACAACATCTGCATGGTACGCTTGCTTCGAGGTGTCGAGGCTTCGAGATGTGGATTCAGCAGAGCGATGTGATTGAGAAGATGGAACAGTCAGTCCAGATTTCAAGTTCACGATCGCTCAATTTGAAATCATTAAAATGCTCGGTCAAATCTCGCTCATAAGCTTTCTAGTGCTCTTTTCTAATGAACCTCCGTGTTGATGACAGCGCTTTCTATTTCGACACATCTGCAACTGATCACGAAGAAGACCATTGCAGGTCAGAGCGGAACGCGGAGGCATGGAAATCAGTGATCGGCATCGTGCGTGAAACGCCTGAGGTTGTGTTCGATGTGAAGCACGGGTTGGGCTCTCGGCATGGGATTGATCTAGTTCACAACTGACATGCCGAAGATTATGATATCTTTTTAACGGGCGAAAGTCGACAGATCCGCCGACGCCCTCTCCTCCTCTACTGGACTATTCGTCCCCCGACCCAACCTAGTACCTAGGCCCTGGGGGTCCTGTAGCCTTGTTCTTCTCCTGCTCCAATCGCTACCACAGAAGATCAGTCAACTGATATTCAAGCGGCTCAACAGGACTCACGGCATAGAGAAGGGACACGGCGTGGTTGATGGCCCCGGGGGCGCCGGTGATTGTCACCAGGCGTTCTTCCGGGTTGGGCGCCTGGCCCGGCGACGCCGGTGTTCCCGGGTCCATCACCCTGATCTGACATTGTGACTGTGCTCTAATTTCATTGATCTTTACTCCGCCTTTACCAATGACTACGAAGTAGGGTCAGTGGTTATTGGTTATGCCTCTAGCGAGCGCTTTATACAGGAATGAGGCTGGGACTCACTGGCACCGACGAGCGCGTTGGGGATGAAGATCTGTTGTGTCTGAGCGCCGGGTGGAGGCGCGGCTGCCGAATATGACGGACCACCATTGGAAGGGCCATGCGAGGGAGGACCATTCCTGGCTCCTTGCTGTCGGTACGCTCCGCCAGCGGCTGTTCCTGGGTGCTTTTCCTGGAACTCGAGCAGGATCGTGCCGATGTAGTACACGGCAATGTGCACTGCGTCCGCTACTCCAGACACCGATAGGACTCGCTGAATACGGGTGTTAGCGAGAACACCAACGAGTGGGAGATGAAGACCCACCTCTGTCGAGCCGGGGAGCATCGTATCGCTAGCGTTTAGCCTAGCGCCACTGGCCTCCTGAATCTCCTTGATCTTCGCACCTCCTTTACCGATGCTACGGAATCTCAGCCACTGCCGCAATGGTCACTGTATGATTGCAAGACTCACACACTGCCCATGCGGGTATTTGGGATGATAAACTTGATGGTGACAGCTCTCGAACCGGGAACAGAAGCCACGTCGAACGGCTCGTCGTTGATTCGTCGCACAATCAGACCAAACGCCTGTGAAAGACGTCAGTGGTGGCCAGGAAATCCCGGGGATTCCACTCGCCTTGGCCACGGCGTCCAGAGCGCCAGAGACATTGAGAATCCGTTCGGGGTTTCCTGGGATGACCTCGGATACTGTCACTCTTGCACTAGATTTTTCCTACAGAATACGGTGAGCTACGAGCCTCCTTTATGCGGCAGCTTTGACCCACTCTGATCTCATTGACATGAGCACCTCCTCGTCCGATGATTATACTGGCATCTTGCGTGACAATCAGGCATCGCATAGCAATCTGCTGGGGCGGTGCCTCTGCGGCGACGGGGGCGGATGGGAGGGATGCGGAAGATTGGATGGTGGAAGCAGAAGATGGGCCAGCGGCACTGCTACGAAGCGGATCAACATTAGGGATACGACTGAATTGGTCTGGTGGACCTACCTGTCCATGTTGACGTCCTCCATTTTCTTCGGAAGGGAAGCTTGTGCCGCTCCGTTTGATGACGCCTTTGTGCCTGTCTCGGCGGTCTTCTCTCCAGCGGACGACTCCTTCACTCCTGGTTCGGCCTTGGCCTCTGCCTCTGCCGCTGGAGGGGCAACGTCCTCTTTGTGTCTCTTTGACGATTGATCAGTCTCTGTTGGCGAAGCGGGCCGTTTGTTGGCGGAAGTAGGGGGAGTAGGGTCCGACATTTCCAGTTCAGATTGATCCGATAGAAACAAGTTGGATCCGTTGTCGGCGGAGGTGATAGCGGCGGGTTTCGTGGTGTAGGCACGAGTGGACAGGGAGTCGAGGTGGGTTTTGGCAAGAGGATAGCAAATGGTTTTCTCGATCAGTTCACTCCTTCTCAAAACGCTACGAGGGGCGATCGGGGCGCGTAGGGCGAGGGCGGCTGTGGCGGATGAGGTGGGTGAGGGCGAAGAGGGGTGGGGGTTTGACGGGTGGAGGTGGGTAGTCGAGTACCGGTTGACCGGGGAGGGACGGGCGTTGTTGACAAGTTGGAGCAACGAGCGCAGGCGTTGGGAATGCGGCATACGCGGTGATACACCAGCAAGTCGAAGTTGACCGTCCAGATAGTGATTGATTGAGCCGAGAGGATGCACAGGCGAGTATAGGACCGAGGCGGAGCGAGGGAGGGAAGTGTGTGGTCAGGTGGAGGGAAGTGAAGTGATCAAAAGAGGTTGACCCACCTGAGATTCCGATTTGAGTTCCTCTATCGCTTTTCCTCGTTCTTCAATGTGTCTCTCAGACTCTGGACTCTGCCTGTTGTCGGGGGTAATCACCAGATGTATCGTCCTCGCTGTCGTTGATGCCTTGTACGCGGACAAAGGAAGCAGTAGGACACCCGGCTGCTAGAGTGATGGCTCCAGTCGGCGTTATCTCCAGGGTGAGCGCGCCTATCTGTATGCCCATGTTCGGCATTATCTCCCGATGTGGCACTTTATTGTTTTGGTTATATCCCTCCACCCCTCGTAATGTTGCGTTTTGAGACGCGTCCTTGGTTTTTCGGGAGTGAAACAGAAGGGCAAAACAGCGATGAGCGCCTCAGTGGGTGCGGGGAGGGTATGCATCATGTATGGACTGTACGAGGAGATGCACATGATCGTTAGCTACCGGATGGTGTGAGGAACATACCTCCTTGTCGAAGTGTTTGGAATGGGGATAGCCGACCGACCTGACCCTTTGTGGAATTACTGCCGCCGTCCGGTGTCCCCCCCCATCTCGAGGTCCATCGGGTGCAGGTTTGTATTCAAACAACTCTCCAACCTCGTCTATTTCTTGAATTCTCTCAGACGCGCTGTCAGAGTCGCGTCTGCAATCGCCTCGTGATCGACATAGCAATATCTATCTCTCGGGCAGTCCCACCCTCGAGGACATCGGTGCAAGGGATACCAACAAGTCTCTCGCATAGGAGATAGATCCAAAGCAGGAGCAAAGCCGGGTGGAGATTCTCTGGAACACATCAGGCTCCGTAGCGCGTCACAAACCTCGTCACCACTTCCAATACCGCCCTGTACAGGCTCTCTGCACCGACACCGAGCACTGGTAGATCGAGTTCACCTCGACTATACTCAAACGTGCCAGTCAACCTTGCACTAAGTACTGTCGGCTCTACGGTCTCGATTACGGAGGGTCATCTTCCCAAGGAGTGTAGCTGCCGTCAAGCGACCCCCCCTCGCCAGTCCTCGCCGTGAAGGTATCTCTACACCTTGACTGAAATCTCACAATAAACCCGCAGCCCCTCCGACATGGTGTTCATCAAGAAGAAGCCGGTGTTGCTCACCCCACTCCCCTCCCTAGCCATGATCCTCGAGCCCATACCCCCCGCCCTCGCTGCCTCTTCGCCCGCCGGCCCATCGTCCGCAAATGGCATTTCGGAACCCGCTCCCCTGCCCTCGGATGGAAAGAACGACGAGGAACAGATGGACAAGTTGATCAGTGCCTTCAAGGGCGACTTTCCCGGGGTCATGGGAACGGCGGCTGTCAAATTGAAAAAGGGAAAGAGGGAGAGTTTGGCAGCTGGATCCAATGGCTCCAAAGCCAATGGCCACGATGGGGATAGCGCTAGTGTAGCTGGGCCGAGTTCGAATGGAGTGTCCAATCCAGAACCGATATCGTGGAAGTCTTGGGATAGGGAGTGCTTCTATATCCCAGAGACGGGGGAAATCTTCACAGACTACGAGTGAGCGGGCCTTCAAGACCAACGTGCCGGGTGTATGTGAAGGCTTTCTCGCTGAACTCGTGTTCCTGCCAGATCATTCCTATCTCGAGTGACGTTCTACCAGGAATCCATGTTTCAATGTGAAGGTGAGCCCCCTTCCTCACCATAACGAATCCTGCCTAACTCTGCTCAGTCAGCAGCAAGACCTCGATGAACTTCTACGACGCTCAGATATCAGAGCAGCGAGAGACGAGACAGCTGCATACGCGCTTCATCCGGCCACTCAAGCGTGCCATCCTGCGGTCCATCCAGTTCCGTGAGCAACCCCGGATCTAGAGCGGCATCGAAGAGCTAATACCCGTACGCAGAGATCGAGGGGAAATTGGATAGCGTGGTGGACAGGATCTTTGAGCGGTTCTCAAATCGCTTCTTCGACGAAGAGCGTGAGTACGACTCATCAGACCCATTATCGCCCGATCATGCTCTCTGGTTAAACGCTTACGACCCTTTTAGGCGTATTTGTCGATGTCGAGGGGGACAAGTACCTCGCCAAGATTGTCAAGACATTCCCACCCAAGACGCTCGCTTCGAAACCGAGACAATCGCTTGCTCCGAACGGTACATCCGCGCCTTCTCCCCATATGCACGCCTCGGACTTCAATCTGACCAACGAGGAGGTGTTGAAAAAGGACGATCCTATGAAGTACTTCTACAACGTGCGCCTGATCGAAGAAGGCGCCGAGGAGGGCAACGTCGCCGAGTATCGGAGTGCAAGTGGGAGCGGCGCTGGAATCGAGGAGGGCGAGGGTGAAAGCTGGGGAGGGTCAACTATGGAGGTTCAGGCCGATAAGATCAGGTAGGTGGCAGTTATCGATCTAAACCTCCTTTCCGGAACATCCTTGAGAACGACTGCTGGACTCGTGCTGACCCGCTGTAGCCGAGACAAGGTCAACTTTTCCAAAGCCAACTTGAAGCGATTCCTGGCCAACTGCGTAGTCAGAGACACTTCCCTCTACTCGCCCTGGCTACTGCGTCATTCCGTCGCGGTGCGATACGGCATGCCGAGGGAGATGCCAGAAGAGGTCCGCTTGCGGATCTGGCAGTTCAAGGAGAAGCAAATGGAGAAAAGGCGTAAAGACCGGGAAGAGCGACTGCACCAAGAGGAAGTGGTGGTAGAGGAGGAAAAGCCGAAAACGAAGAAACAGTTGGCGGCAGAGGAACGGCGGCTCAAAGAGGAGAGGGAGCGGGAGGAGAAGGAGCGGGAAAAGGAGAAAGAGAAGGAGGAGCCGCCGAAGAAGCCAATGAAATTCCCAGCGGAAGGTAAGTCGACTCGCCCAGTCGAGTGGGGAGAAGCGCATAGCTGACTCCTATCAGATCTCTTGGTAAAGTACAACCCGGAGAAGGATGGACCAGAGGGCCGAATACTTGCCCGACCGGCGCTCAAGAAGGACCTCCCTTTCGGAGACGATTTCGAGCGATTCCTCATGTCCTGGTCCTTTCTCAACGTCATGGGGTGAGTTCTGCGCTGTCGAGTCAAGCGCATTTGAATGTGAGAATGACTGACTGCGGAACGTAGTAAACCCCTCGGCCTATCGCCCTTCTCTCTCGACGACTTTGAACAAGCGCTATATCACAACGACCCCTGGACGTCACCTACGCCACTCATGATGGAGATCAATGCGGTACTGCTCAACTGTCTCATCACCGACTTCAACACGACCAACGAAGCCGTCCGACCTCTCTCCTTGACGGGCTCGACAGAGGAGAACGACACGGATTACTGGGAGGGCAAGAAGGGTGCCACTGCGGAAACGCTCCGTCCCGCGGCGACAGACCTCGTTCAGCGCTGGAAGGGGGACACGCTCAAAGCGGACAACAAGCGGAAATCGTGGGAGGACGCCCTCGTGGGTTGTCTATGGGAAAGAGCGACATTGGCCACTTTCCCCTCGTACCTCGACATCATACTCCACCTCACTTTCGAAGACAAGCCAGCGCCAACGAGACCGACTTGGTCGACTGGTCCACCCAATTCAACCTCGGCATTGGGATTGATCCCCGCGAAACCGGAAAAGAGGTATTCCAGCCTTCATCACCTGCAAAAGTTGCAAATCATAGTCTTCCTCACGGAGCTGGCGTCGCAAACGGCCGTCGTCAGGGACTTCATGGACGAGAGCGTGAATGCCTTGACCGAGGTGCGAAAGGAGCAAGTCGAGGTCAAGCGAGAGTGGAAGAGGTTGTGAGTGTAGCAGAGCGTCCCCTTGCGCTGTATATGACTAACCTGCGTTAGGGTGGCTGAAAGGGACGCTCTGGATCCAAAGAAGAACAAGGCTCTCGAAGGTGATGTCGATGGCGACGGCGACGTTTCCATGGATGGCCCGGCCAAAGACGAGAGAGCCACATCGCCCGACGCCTCACTGAACGGTCTACCGCACGGTATCTCCACCGGCGATCACGACGAGCTCGACTCCTCCATCGCCCCACTGGACGACACCGACTCGTTATCCGACGTCGAGTCCCACGACCCCGGTGCCAACGGCGCCGCAGAGGCACATCGCGAAACTGCGGCGTCGCGTCGACGGGCAATGCAGGAAAAAGCCGCAGAGAGGGAAGCTGAAGAAGCCATCCGGACGGCGAAAGCGACTGCCGAAAAGGCCAAACGGCGGGAAGGCCAGCAACTGACTGCAGAGCGCAAGAAGATTTCCGACGAGATTGCCGTTTTGAGCCACAAGTTGAGATCCCTGGAGTACGACTTTCGAAGTCACATTTACACGCTGCGAAATCGACCTATGGGTTATGACCGATTTGGAAACGCAGTGTGGTGGTTCGACGGCCTGGGCTCGGCACCGCTCTTCAATGAGAATGGCAAGGCGCAGTTGGGCACGGGCAGACTATACCTCCAAGGAAGCGATGCCAACGAGGTAGAGCAGCTGTGCGGGCCGGCCGAGGTGTCGGAGCAAGAAGTGAAACAGAGGAAAAAGGCAGAAGAGGGAGAGACGAAATTGTCATCCGGCGAATGGGCAATGTACGACGACCCAGAGCAGGTATGTCTCAACCTCCTTCAACCTATGGGGAGAGGAGTCGGCGATACTGACACTCGGCACAGTTGCATCAATTCCTCACGTGGTTGAATCCGAGGGGGATCCGAGAGTTGGCACTGCTCAAACAGCTCAATCACTGGATTCCGGAACTCGAGGCGGGGATGCGTAAACGCAGACTGGTCGCCGGGGTGGATGCAGACCCTGCTGGGGATGAACCCGCGGTCAAGCGCTCTCGACCGGTCAGAAGGGCAGTCGGGGCCGGGGGCGCTAATGGCGACGAGGGCGGGGGTGGCTATATGGCCTGGAGGGTGAGCAATCAGAGCTATGAGGCGAATAGGTTGAGAGCTGACCAACGACAGAATCGACGCGCCTAGCACAGTGCAGTCATCATGTGCCGGGAAAGGAGCGACTTGCGCAGTCGACAGTAGGAGTAGAGTAGAATCCCGGGACGATACAACCACGTCATGACGACCAACTAGTGAACACATCAGCATTGGCATGTATCAGCATTCTGTCATGAGTGACGCTCTGTCTTTGCCTCGGCTGGCGAGATATGGCGGATGAACTCACCTCTCAGCTGACACTGACTTGGTCGCTGGGACACCGATCTCGCCCTCGCAGCTTTGTTTGAGACTGGATGCATTGATCTGTACACAATTGTCCATCGAGACCAAGGTTATTAAGGAGGAAGAAAAGAAAGGTACACCGTGACTATCTGCTGCTCTACTTCTTCTACTCGGCTCATTGCCCTTTTATTTCGCACTCTTCACACCTTCACACACTCTGTCCTGAACTCTTGCTCAGTTCTTCAACCAGATGGTCGTGTTGATTGGCACTTTTCCATTCTCGAGGTCTCCACTGGCAACCAAGACCTCTCCCTCTGGCACGTCCACCCCGTCCTTCTTGTCGACGTTGAAGAGCACCTCCCAACCGCCTGGCCTCCTGAAGTGGAGGTATCCATCCTTGTATCCGTCCTGGGTCGCCCACTCGATCTCGTCCTTGTCGCTCCTTAGCTCCTTCTTCAACTTGAGAGCCCTTCTGTACAAGTTGAGCGTGGACTTCTCATCCTTGTCCAGCGCTTGGACAGAGTATTGGCCCATCCAATCCGGCATTGGCAGGTGGGGGGGTTTCTTGGTGCCATCGGGGGAGAAGCCGAAAGAGTCGTTGGAACCGGCAGAAGTGGACCATGGGATCGGTACTCGACAACCGTCTCGACCAATCTCTTTGCCCTGGGATCGAATGAAGATAGGGTCTTGTCTGTCCTTGGCGGGCATGTCAACGACTTCAGGAAGACCAAGCTCTTCACCCCTAGAAAGTGTCAGTGCGCTGGTATGGGGATTGAGCTCGTGGGACTCACTGGTAGAGGTATGTCGATCCGGGAAGGGCGAGCATCATCAGGGTAGCAGCTCGGGCTCGCTTCAAGCCCAGCTCGGGCTCAAGACCTTTACCGCCAGACACCAAGAACTCGTTGCAGTACTTCATGCCCTGGGGGTCGGTATTGTCCTGGATCCTCCTGCTGCCCTCTAGACCGTATCGGGTAGCGTGTCGAATGACCTATGTCAATGTCAGTACGCACTCTGCAATCCATTGACCCGATAACTCACGTCGTGGTTCGACAGGACCCAGGTGGTGGAAGAGCCAGAAGACCTGGCGTCTTTGAGCGAGTTGTCGATGAGTTCCTTCATGACGGGAGCCTGGTAGGCGCACACCAGCATGTCGAAGGAGAAAGACTGTCCGAGGCCTTCAGACGAGGCATACAGGTGCTTCTTGTCCGGTGCAACCCAAGCTTCCGCCACGGCGCTATCAACAATCCTTTAGCACCGAACGTGCAAGTCACTACCGAGTGTACTCACGTCAAGGGCGGCTCGTACTCGTTGAACACGCCTCTCCACTCTGCGAAGATCTCGTGGACCTTGCTCCTGTCCCAGAAGGGGTGGGCGTCTCTTGGTGCGCCGGGGACGAGGTTCTTGGCTTGTAGCTTGTCGAGCTCGGCTTGGGAGGCGAATGGCTCAGACATGTCTTTGGCACAGCCGTGGGCGACGTCGACTCGGAAACCGGATACGCCTCGGTCGGCCCAGAATCGGAGCGTCTTGAGGAAATCATCCTTGACCTCTCTGTTGTCCCAGTTGAAGTCGGGCTGGGAAGAGTCGAACAGGTGGAGGTAGAACTGTCCATCGCCGACGGGATCCCAGGCGGATCCGCCAAACAGGCATCGCCAATCGTTGGGGGGTTCAGACTTGTCGGCGCCTTTACCTATAGTGGGGGTTAGCAGTGATGAGGCGAACCGAATGAGGAGTATCTGGCTCCACTCACCATCTCGGAAGATGTACCTCTCCCTCTCCTTGCTTCCCTTCGGGCTTTTGAGCGCCTCCTGGAACCAGACGTGATCGTCACTGGAGTGGTTGGGGACGATATCAACGATAGTCTTGATTCCAGCGGCCTTCAAAGCGGCTGCCATGGCGTCAAAGTCCTCCAGAGTTCCGATCTTCGGGTCGACATCTCGGTAGTCCGCGACGTCATCTACATCCCATCGTCAGCGCCCACACATCGGCCACACGGCAGTACTGGTACTCACAACCACCGTCCTTCAGGGCGGAAGGGTAGAAAGGGCTGAGCCAAACGGCGTCGATGCCCAGCTCTTTCAGGTATGGCACTCTAGCGGTGATACCCTTCAGATCGCCCATTCCGTCGCCATTCTCGTCGGCGAAGGAACGCGGGTAGATCTGGTAGACGGTTGCCTGTCTCCACCAGTCGGCGTCGGTGGTCACTGGGTTGCCATTGGCGTGCCCGTTGGCTGATTTCCTTACAGACATCGTGCAGAGGGGGTGTTTTGTGGAGAGGGTTGTGTAGTGGGAGATCGGGAAGGGGAACAAGAAGGAAAAGAGGCAGAGTATAACTCGAGCGCAGGCTTATATCTACTGTAGGATGGGTGACGGCGACACTACGGAGTGGACCCGGTTGGCAGCAAGCACGATGGGACCTCGCAAAGACTTCGGGCTCGGCGCTTCGGTGGAGTAAATGTGTGGAGGCAGGCGGGGTGTTTGGCTGGGTACGGCACAGGCACGGGCTTGAAAGGTGCGGGGAGCGGGGAGCGTCTGCTGTGTTGATTCCTGAGCAGCTTCTCCGAAGACTAGACGGGCTCGACGCTGTGGATGCTATAGCCCAAACCGATACGACGAATGCTCAGAGCAGGCAGTGAGGATGGATGCCAGTCGACGAGTGCCGGGTACCTTTGCTTCGCCGAAGTTGTGCCGAGAAGGAACGGACCGATCCCACGTGACACGAAGGGGCCACGTGGAAGCAGGGGTGGCAGGGCTTAATTGCCGGTGGTGAGTAACCGAGAGTTGCCGTAGACAGGTAGGTTACTTGCTGTGGTTTCCCGACAACTGCTGGCGTAGCGATGGTGCTGGGTCGAGTCCGACAATGCAGAGATCGCCAAGACAGTGATAGGCCTTGAAAGCATGGACCTGAAGGCCTTTGACGATATAACGTTCAAAACAGACAATATTGAATGGCTCAACACGCACTACATGCGTTGGTGCAGAACTCATTGGGATCACACCGGTGATAATTTTGATCTCCAGATTGCAGCATTCAACCGGTTTCGTTTCACTCACTGGGACCTTTATCGGGAGCTGATCAGCGGCTCCGAAGGTCTCGAAGAACTAGGAAGTGAGACCGGGGATCGGGGAACTAGAATGGAGTTTGGAGCTGGATGGAGGAGGGATTAGAACGAAGCTTGATGGAGGAAAGGCACGCTCAGCAAGCGTTCAAAGCCTGACGCAAATTGAGATATGAACTCGGACATCCTTGTACTCTCGATGTAATGTTTAGATTGCAACAGCAGCACCTAGGACACAACCAAGGAAGCAAGAGAGGCGAGACAAGTTGCGCCATGGGAGGGGATGTCACCAAGCTCAAGGCAGAAGTGAACGCCATGCAGGAGCAGAAGAAGTGAGTATGAGAGTTTCATGACAGTCCGTGGAACAACAATTGATGTCATTCAGCAGTGAGCTCTGGCGAGAAGACGGAAGGCTCTCGCAATCAGTGTCGAATGCGAAGGAGCAGCTGCAAACGAACGAGCGTGCTCTATACGGTATGATGGACAAGGTCAGTACGAGAGCGTCTTTCCAGCGAAGTTTATAATAATTTAGCAGACTTTAGCTGCCAAATTCAGATCTCAGGAGGTTGGGGTTTGCAGTTGAGTATCTGCGCGTTACTGATATCATCATCATTGTACAATGTCCACATCTGTTCGTGATTGGCAGACCGCCTTGCCCTTCTCGTCTTCACCCAGCAACATCCCACTCCTTCTGAGTTACTGTATCCCTGCCTCCACCTGCTTCAGATGCTGCAAACTACATCCTCCCACTTCGAACCTCTTCACAGAGCGATACTTCCTCCTCTCCTCACATCCCTCCACCGCACACGTCGCCCTCCCCCTCTCTGCCAAACCCCCATTGGCCTTGACATCGGACTTGAGATCTGTTTTCGAATCAGGTATCGTAGGTCGAGATCCGATACCGATCCATTCATCTTTGCCTTTGGGCGCCGCGACTCTCACCACCACTCTATCCCCGACGATCGAGCTAACCCAGCGGATCATGTCCCCCTCCACGCGAGCTCTCTTCGATGGCGAGCCAAGACGTGATGGACCTGCAGTCCCACTTTCCTCGCCCGTTGGTCCGTCGAGCTTGGATCGTGAACGACCGGTCTGCGCTCGTAGTAGCCTGTTTATCGTTTGGTCCTGAAGTGCGGAGGATCAGCGATGCCCACCCTACGATATTGATGCTATCGATAAGAATCCAGGACTCACCTGCTCGTCTTGGAGTTTCTGCTCCGTTTGCCGCTTTCGCCGTCTGGCCATCTCCTCCCGCCTCTGCAGCCGTTCTGCCTCTGTGAGCACCAGCTTCTTGTTTCCTGGATCTAGCAAGACGTCAGCATCAAATCATCGTCAACGCTACTGCTGGATACAGAGTGTGGAAGGTGACTAGTGCAGATGGAAAGCTTGGGTAGAGACGACTTACCATTTGGTAGTGCTAGTAACACCTCTTGAAGGTCCTTGTTCCCCTTTGCCCGTTGTCTAGCTGTTAACTTGGATGGGCTGAGTGATCTGCGCGAGTCTCCGCCCATCGAATCCATATCAATGTCATGGTCATTGTCATCATCGAGCAGTTCGTCCTCCTCGGAGCCTGTTTCAGAGTCAGCACCGCTGAACAACTTCTTGGCGTCTGAGTAGTGTTGTCGTGGACCGATCACGAGTTCAGAAAAGCCAGCCAGCCAGACACCCGGACACACTGTCTCTTGACGGATTGTGACTCACCAATATCCTGCTCGATCGCAACCTTCTTCCCCTTCTTACTCGACTTCTTCCCAGGTGGCCGCCCTGGACCAGGTCGCTTGCCGAGGTTTGAGCCACTTGCGACCGCATTGCCATTCTGCTTTGACGTTGGAATGACCGTCAACTTGATCTTGAGGGCTGAGCCCGCCGCTGAACCCTTTCTTGTCGTTGATGCCTCTTCTACATCTTCCTCTCCATCCCCGTCAGCCTCTAGGTCAGAACCACCTTCATCCATATCATCCTCTTCCCCATTCTCTTCCTCCTCCAGCTCATCTATCTCCTCGCCTTCGCCGTCGATGTCCATTTGTTCCTCCTCCTCCTCTTCTTCTTCATCCGGCACTTCATCTTGAGCAAGCTCATCCTCGCCTTCATCCTCCAACTCATCTTCTTCACCTTCGACCTCCTCATCCTCGTCACCGATCAACTCCTCCAAGTCGTCGTCGTCCTCGTCTTCATCCTCGTCGGGCTCGGCATAGCTGACGTTCTGGGCGGCTCCTCTGCGCCTCCCATCCCCTCTCCCTGGACTCGCGGGCTTGGGCGAGCTCGCGACTGAAGACGGGTCGGACGACGAGGGCGATTCGATGATCCTCTTCGCGCGGCGAGTCGAGGTCGGTATAGATGGTCCCGGGGGGTGTCTAGATGACATGGCGGTCTGTTCTTGTTATGCTTGGCGAGTGTTGATCCTCTAGATTGTACTTGTCGCAGCTTGGTACCCAATTGTTACCCAACACCACGTCTTCGCGACCCACCTCCAGGCTCCAGGAGCAGGTCGCTGACCGTCGCTCAAGGCTAGGCGGAGGCGGAGTTGTTGCCAATCTCCGCTTCTACCAATTTCAACGGCCTGGCCGTTCCGTACGCTGATCGAGTGCATCGTCCATCTGTTCAGCTCAAGTTCAGCTGCACACTTGCCAGAGCCTCATACTTCACTCTACTGCTCAATCTCACCGTACAGACACCGCCACCATGGACTTTTCGGGAATGAACCAGTCGGAACAGGCCGCCATGGCGCGATACGTCGAGAAGAAGCAGGTGAGCAGTGTCGCAGACCCTTGTCTCTCTGCCCGACTTCGGCTTGCGATAGCGGCAAGGGGTGATGCAAGACGCATAAGGCTGATGTGTCTGTAGATGTCCGACTTTATGAAGCTGTACTCTGGTCTAGTGGAGAAATGCTTCACAGCCTGCGCCCAGGATTTTACCAGCAAAGCGCTGACGACGAACGAGGTGAGTGGTCGTCTGGGCTGTGCTGGGAATGGAAGAGATAAGCGTGGAAGTGGAGGAGCAGAGGCTGTGGAGAAGACGACATGGATCTAGATCAGTCGATCAGGCCATAGGCTAGGCTGTCCTCCATGAGCGATCTAAGCCGTCTGAGACTTGCTTGAGGAGCGCGGACAGCATCGCGGCGTCGTCACGTCGCCGCCGGGACCTATACCTATTTCGACCCCAAATCGCTGACTCACAACCTGTCCTAGACAACTTGCGTGCAGAACTGTACAGACAAATTCTTGAAGCACTCTGAGAGGATAGGCGCCCGATTCGCAGAACACAACGCTGGTGAGTCAGTCCTTGCGATACGTTTTGGAGGAAGGTTCGGTGAGGGACGTACGGATATATCTCAGGAGACGCACCCGGGCGGCTAGTGTGAGGTGCAATCGACGGAAGATTCGGCGATGGAGGAAGACTCGGCAGTTCAAGGCGGAAGGACCATGGCTGATGCTCGCTTTTCTAGAACAAATGCAGGGACAGTAATCAGTGTGCCATTATGTATCAACACCATTCATCATGACTACTACACTGGCTAGAGATGTCCTTAGACACTTGACGACCGACTCTGAGACTTGAGAGCGGTTCTTTCGAAATAGCCAGCGACAGAGCCTCGCACTGATGCTTCGGTCGCAACCCTGCGGATCATGTGATCAATCTGACACCCAAAGTTTCCAGTTGTTCTCCTCAAGGCGCTTGTTCTCTCTAGTTCTAAAGTCGATCTGCGCCTGCTCAACTCACTATGGTCCATGCTGCAGTCCGTAGGGCCCAGCTATACTGGCCAGCATGCGGAGGTTTGGTCACATTACGTCGATCTTGTGGTCGGGTGCGGGCTGATCACACGAGTTGTCTGCAGTTCCAGAGCTGATGACTGGTTTCATCTCCGATGGTAGCGCTGCAGCTCACAGTATGTGTGAGTACTTGAGTTGCTCGGAAGGACAGGTATGACTAGACAAAGAGGCGAAGACCGGTCCAACGACGGTCCGCCAGCAGGACTGCTCTCCTAATGGTCATAAGTGACCGTAAACGACCTCGCTGTGTATACATGAGTGTATAGCTGTAGCGTATCGATTGGGATCTGAGATGCCGGTGTTTGTAGATCGGGAGTCAATGACAGCGACAGGGCGGGAAACATTCATTGCCACACAAGGCGAGTTCAACACAGCTAGAGCTTCGCCAATGCGGTGGGCACCCGCTACAGCATCAAAGGAACATGTCATATGTTCCGCCGCGAGCATTCAGGACCTGAGCATCGTCAATCACATTGGCTGGACAGGTTGAGAACGATGACTGAACGCATCAGCTTCTCTGAATCCAACCTTCGGATGGATATGGTCGGCGTCTGGACTGTTGAGTCTTGAAAGTATATAGCAGATGAGCCGACCTGGAGCTCAGCACAGCTGCACACTGCCTCTCTTCGCTTTGGTAGCGACATTAATCAGCAAGGCCTCTCCACGGTTGATGTCGCAATGTAGAGAATATGTCAGCGGAGGTATAATGCCATCCTGGGGATTCTTGACAAGAGGCCAGAGTCCCTCCTCACATCCTTCACTTCATCAGCCACGACACGCGGATCCAGCTCCACATGCAGGTTCAGTCATCAACGCTGCATTGTCGCCTATGACATCCAAAACTACCTCGGACTCCAGTCCACTTTATGCTTTCTGGCCTTCGGCGGTCTTGGCAGCCATAGCGGCGGCGACGGCGGGGTTGATTCGCTACGAGCCATCAGAGCTCAGCGTGTGCAAACAAGCTAGCGCTCTTCGGATTGACTCACCTTGCCGTCCTTGAACACAGCTCTTGGTGGTGGCAGTCTGTTTTTCCTCGAGTTGATGGCTCCGGCCTTGGCGGATCGAACTCGGACGACTAAAATTCAATTAGCATGGATCACCTTCGAGAGAGAGGGTGGTGCTCACTTTTGGCGTGGATGGCGCACGAGACACAGTAGGCGAGACGGATGTAGAGCTTGGGCAGGGCGTATTCCTGGTAGACGGAAGCGTCCGACAGATCTCGGACGGCGGCGGCCTCGACCATGTTCTTAACCGAGTTTCTCTTGATGGCCTTGTCCTGGGGGAAAGGTCAGTGCTGGTCGAGACATCGCCTCTCTTGGTGGGTGCAGCGGGTGATTCTCTTCTAGTCCTGATTTGGTCAAAGCACCACTAGTGTCCATCCTCCGCTTCTACGGTTCTCCAACATCTTGCCAAGCTGATCCCATCTCCAGTCCAGAGATCCCAGTTTGAGATATCCCAGCACCCCGCTACACCCACTCCCCTTGGACTCACCTTGGGCACACATCGCGAGCAGTTGGAACATCGGACGAATCGGACGTGTCCTCGTCCCTTCTTGTTTCGTCCTCCTCCTCTTCTCTTTTTGGTCATAATGGGTGGGTTTGGGTTTGGTCTTTAGTTTGTCGTGAAACTGAAGACGATGAAGAAGGTGTTCAACAATGCGAATTCGACACTTTTTCCAGCAACCGCACTGCGCACCCAGGAAGCGAGAGTCAGCCAGGCTGGGCGGGTGGGTAGTGTCTGGGTGACGGGCGGGGTGATCGGGGTTATCTCCAGGCGGGTGCAGGGGATAACGCCGAAAAGGGGTATGTGGCGTGGGTGAGTGGAGGTCTTAACGCCGATACTCACCTTTTAAATATCGCCGAATGCGGATCGCGCATACAAGTAGATGGTCGGCGGTCACCGCCGCGGTGCTTATCCGTCATCCGCTATGCCCTTGACCCCGCTCGGTGGAGGCGGGGAAGGGAGCTACAGTAGGCCGGATCTCCTGTCATCGATGGCGACCGGGTGATTCGTCGTGTCCAACCCGCAACCAACTCTCTCCTACATTCACTCTTTGATCAAGGACCACTAACACGTCGCGATCACTAAATACGCTCGACCAGCATGCCGCCCAGAGCACCGAATCCGCGTGAAGCAGCCCTAGCCGCGGCCGAAGCCAGGCTGAAGAACCTCCAGGCCCCAGCGACCGACCAGCCCAACGTGCCCGCAAAGGAAGTATGGGTCCAGCCCTCGGAGCAGGAGGATGCACAAGCCAGAAGAGCGTTCGCACGTTTGTTGGACAGGGGGATTGTTAGGGATAACAACTACCAGCAGAGCTTTATAGCTGTCGAGGTGAGTGATACATCAGTTGCGGGATAGCCTTGGCACCGTAGTCCTGATGGTGGGAGGGAGAGGCGAAACATCCTTTATCTGGGAGCACGCGAAGGAGGTTGAGAAGATTATACGAAAGCATACATCACTGTCCGAGCCATGCTGACACCCAATGCCACAGACCATACTCAAGATCGCGAACAACATCCTCTCGTCAGACGATCCAAAGTTCCGCACATTGAAAGCGTCCAATCCCACGCTCAAGAACAAAGTCCTAAGCGCAGTCGGCGCGCACGAGTATCTCATTGCAGTGCGTAACGCACATAGCTATTGCTATCAGCATGCGGACAGCTAAATCTGCCTGCGTAGATGGGATTCCGGACCAAGACTACCGATTTCATCCTGTA
The DNA here is from genome assembly GCA_001600095.1 of Bullera alba. Lineage (NCBI taxonomy): Eukaryota > Fungi > Basidiomycota > Tremellomycetes > Tremellales > Bulleraceae > Bullera > Bullera alba. Next base: position 2,197,598 of record BCIX01000003.1, read on the forward strand.
TTACGTCCTCGAGCCCAGGATGAAGCGCATGCACGAGCTCAAGCTCGGCACCGAAGTTCTCAAAGAGCACGTGAGTCATCTCGCGTCATCACCATCAACTGTCTCTCGACTTCCGGCTGACGATCTTGTTCCCACCCTAGATGGTCCAAATCGAAGCTCGCTCGACGTCGAAAGAGCAGAGCAAACTGCTGGCAAAGGACGAAGAGGCACAGCGGAAAGCCCGCGCCCTGCAGGAGTACGAAGACGACCGAGCGGGCGTGAAAGCCCGGCTGGAGAGGGAGAAGTGGGTGAGGGAGAACAGGGAGAAATTGAAGAAGGAGCAAGAGGCGGCTGAAAAGGCAAAAGAGCTTCAGTTGGAAGCTCAAGCAGCCGCTTTTGCCAACATGGACCGCGAGTCTGAAGGGGATAGCGATCAAGAATACCAAATGGACCAAATGGATCCAGAGGAGAACTATCACCACGACCACGACGAAGACGAGGAGGAAGAGGAGGAGGAGGAGGACTGGGACTGGAGAGGAGGAAACGTATTGGGTTCCGCATCAGACACCGCGACGTCATCGGCAGTCAAGCTTGAATCCTCGACGGGGTTGAGGAACCGATCCGGAGGCATGTCGACGGAGGTGTCAAACTCGGCGATGGCCCAAAATTTCAACGGCAATTTGGACAGCTGAGCCAAGTGGTCGCATGATTCCAGTCTTAATCGTGAGCGGAATCGAGAAGACAGCAGAGATAGCCGATCATCGATTCATTCACCGGCCCACTTCAAGAGGTCTCTCATCAGTTGGACCAGACCTTCGGATACGGAGACACATAGACGGCATGACCACATACCCACCATTGACCTAATATTCGGTTCTGATCCTTCGCACGATGGCTCAATCACGGTGTCGTGGAATCGGAGATAGACGAGGTCTCAATGCGGAAGTTCATCGATAATCACCCGCGGGTCCACTGTCCTCGTATCCTCAATGTAGACACCACTTCGATTACTTTGATTCGATACATGCATTGAGATGTGCGTAAATATGCGCATTTTGATCATTGGTATGAAACTTCATGATGATACCTCGAGGGTCAGATTGCGCTCTGACCCCCCTCGTTTTGCTTTATCTCGTCTTCTACCCTGTACTCCAGTCTATCATGCTGCGTCCCCATCTCCATGCTCTGATCCTCGTCTATATCACCGGCGCGACTTGCCGTGCGATTCACTACCTCCATCCAACTCGCTTCTCTTGCACCCAGTCCACCTCATTTCTCAACGCCAACATCTCCAAATCACCCAAGCTCAAGCTCGGTCGACGGTGAGACACTGGTTTGGGGCCTACAGGAACTCCAGGCCGACGCCGACGCCAAAGCCCCTCGACATGCGCTCTCCCTTTCGCCCCACCAGCGGCATCGAGAAGTTGACCTCTATTCGAATTGGATCGAGACTACCTCGTCTCAGCACGTCCAGTCTCCGCAGTGCCCACTCCTGAGTGAGAACGGGTCTGGACTCACCGATACATCAGTCCGAGGCCGGCAGACAGGTTCGGCTTGTTGTACATTTTGGCAATGTTCTCCGAGAAGGGCTGGTCTGCGATGAGGTGGGGTGGGTTAGCGACCACTCTCTCTACGTTCAATCCCTCTCCTCGTTGTCCATGCCCATTTGATCTCTCGGACCTCCCACCACTCTCACTCGCCCCTAATGCGCAATTGTGAATTGGTGATCACCGTACTCACCTCTATTATACCCCGAAATCTTGCCGGCATTCAAGAACCCATGCAGTCTCGCCGGCCAAGCCTCCTTCCCTGGCCACAAGGGCGCAAACACACTCAACCCCATTCCCCAAGCCATCTCCCCTCCGAGCGAGTCTTGAGAGTCGTGCAAACCCATACCACCGACTTTCCAGCCTCGGACAGAGTTTGGTCCGCCCAAAAACAGCCGATCCGGCAGTTCCGTCGGTGACGACCGAGGTGAGAGGGGATAGAGGAGGGACGTTAGGGACGCTATTGAGAATGTCTACAGTGGCGTCAATGTATGTATCGATTGAGTCTGTCCCCGCTTCTTCCTGCCCGGTCCTGAGATAGGCCTAAACAGGCACAGCATGGAGATCTGGTACCCACCACGTTGGACCCCTCGTACAGCGCTCTGGAGAGGTGCGACTGAGTGACTGATTTCAAGAAATGCGCCGAGGTCGACGAGCCAGGCAGTCCAGCGTACTCCTACGTCACCATCAGTATTTCCCATTTGCCTGCAGGTCAACCCGCTGCCCGACGTACATGCGTCAGCTTGAGCATTCGCCCCGACGTGCCGAGATATGGGTCATCCCGGGTATCCGACAACCAAGTGTGCGTCAGAGACGACTTTGTCGATGGTCTCGCCAGTTCTCGTATCCTGCGCGGATTAGCTCCAGCCCGCTTGCAGTAGGCGAGATGACTACTCACGATACTGAGGCTTTGGGCAGCAGACCAGTGATTTCTCGCTGGATGTACTCGTACGTGAGGTCGTGCGCGCCCCAGGGTGCTATTGCCTACGCGGAGGATCATGGTCAAAGAAATCCTCCCAGACGGGCAGTGGACCCACGCTGAGCTTGGCTCGGGCACCTTGCGCTTGCTCCCGGTGCGAGGCGAACGCCGTGTTGTCCCGATCAAACGAAAAAGCCGATAGAGCGAACGCCAACAGCGGCGAGCCCAGCAGAGGTGTTGACAGAGATGCCTGAGTGAACGGTGTTAGAACGCCCGACCACAGATGACTTTATGAGCAGGATGAGCTCACCGAATACGCAGACTTTGTTTTCGTCCCTATCGAAGCTTGACCTTCTAGTGTCTCTCCCCCACCCAGGGCATTCCTCAGCCTCGCCGTGATGTTCTGCACACAGTCTGAGTCAGCATTCTCGCCCTGCTTCCTGGACTGCGAGAAGGACACTCACCCCTCCGCCCTCATTCCCGCCCACTTCCGTCCCCGCTTTCAAGAAAAACCTCCCGCGCTCTTTCAGCCCAAGCACCAACTCGACCTCGTCCGGATCTCCGCCTTGCTTTGTCTCGAGCCGGACGGACGATTCTTCCATGTTGTATACCCCAAACCGGTCCAAATGCGCGACGAGCGCCCTTGTCGAAAACAGGATCTCGTGTAGCGTCCGAGGGGGCGGTGGCGCCGGGTTGAGCCAGGAGGGGATGAAGGGCGAAGTGCTGGGTGTGATGAACGGGCTCAAGAGGGAGTTGAGGAATGACGACCTGGAGATTGGAGGTGAGGGGGAGAGGCGGATACTTGAGAGCCGCATAGGTCGATCCATGTTGTCCGAGACCTAAACGTCAATCCCATTAGCTCAGATACGAGACACTATACGACGGAGCTATGAAGATAACGCCAAAGCAGGCCACGATGCCACTCACCACCTGCCCGAGCCGCTGCTGAGCGGCCATGTACTCTCCCTTCAATCTCCTCTCAAACTCGGCTTCATTCGCCTTCCGCACCTCCTCCATTTCCTCAAACGAGGCACTACCAGAGCTCAATCCTTCACTGCCGGCTCTCGCTTCGTTCCCAGTGGTTCCCTGAGCACCGCTCGATGAGGCCCGGGGTTGTGGCCGGGAATACGCATTCCGGAATATCGAGCTCGAGGAGAACGGGTTTGGGGGGGTGTACGGCGGGAAAGGTGACGTCGAACTCGATTGCGGAGGGGCTGATGCTCCCTGTGTGATTATTCGTCAGCTTAAATAGTCTTGTCTGGTCATGATAGCCTGCAGCCGGGCATAACGACTCGACAACGTGACGTTGTGCCGGAATAAAAGATGGAGACGAAGCACCCACCTCGAACTCAACCTCAGCCTCTATCACCTCCAAATCCGCTTTTGGCGGTCCACCCTCGGCGTTGGGGTCCATCCTGACCGGCACTGATGAGCTCCTGGTGTCGGCGAGGGGTGTAGAGCAGAGTGGATGATGCTTCCGACTTTCATGGCATAGCTCACCCGGCAGTACGAGTACGATGGTCGAAATGGATCGGGACGGCGTGGCGGAGATGACCGCTTTTGACTTCCGACGGAACTACGGGTGGTGTTGACAAAAGTTGTCCACTTGCAGGCGCTATGAGCGATGATGGTGATGAAGCACGTATCGGTATCCAGGCAGCTGCAAGAGGACTCACAGACGGTATAGAGCGAAAAGGGGCGAACTTGGAGGTGTCATAAGCGCTTTCCATCGAATTGGGCATTGGAAACTAGAGAGGAATTGCTACAAATTGCAACACAATGCCATCCATCGAGGACAACTTGCCGCCCACGAACGAGGGCTACGGGACGAAGGAGTACTGGTGGGTCAAGCACAAGCGACTAGATTCTGTCGGGTGACTTGGTGAGCTGATCTGCGATGGCAGGGAGCAGCGGTATACAAAGTAGGTCACTACGTTTCAAGCGACAGCCAGGACCGTTTCTCGAATCCCGGAGCCGTGTCGTGTCATTGCCAGCTCCTACCGCGGTGCTTTTACAACCCAACAAACAGATGGGCAAACGAATCACGAGGTTGAAGAACTCAGGTTGGGGTACTAATCGATCGTTCAGCGAATCCCCCGGAACGCACTTTGACTGGTTCCTATCCCCGACGTACCTCCTCCCATACATCGAAGACCTTTTGGCGGATATCGGCAAACAGGCTCGGGTGCTCATGCTCGGATGTGGAAATTCGACACTGGGTGAAGTGGTGGGTCCTATCTCTTCGTCTCGCGGTCTACAAGGAAGCAAGCTCATGGTCGCAGATGTACGATGCGGGATACAAGAACATCGTCAACCTGGATGTAAGTCGCCTCCATCTCCGAATGCCATACCGGTCTTTCGTCATTGGTGCACCAGCGAATCCAGATGGATGTGTTGGACAAAGGTGCTGATTCGACACGGGGGTAGTACTCCGCCACAGTGATCGACCAGATGAAATCGCGACACGAGTCTCGCCCGGAGATGCAGTGGATCGAGATGGACGTTTTGGACCTACAGTTCGGAGAGGAGTTTGATCTGGTCATTGATAAAGGTGGGTCCATCACACCTACAGTGCGTGCTTATGATTTGGCTGATGTATCCACTCATTAGGCACAATGGAGTGAGCATCGACCTCGCAGTCATTCAGGACAGCCATTGATTTTACCTTAGCGCTATGCTCACGACCAAGGGCGATCCCTGGGTGAGTCGCTCCGTCCAATCGCTATCCACTGGACGAGCCGGCTGACAATTCGGTAGAACCCCCCGGAAAAGGATATCAAGACCTGCACACAAGAGGTCTCTGAAGCTTTGAGGTGAGTCTGCCTTTTTGCTCATCCAACCCACAGTGACCAGCTGCGCGAGGCATTGGTTCCGTCCGAGTCCAGCTAATACCGCCATAGAGTCCTGCGGAAGCGGTCAACCTCGAAATTCGTCTAGTGAGTCGACCCAACCCTGCCCAAATCGCATCCACAAGCCACTGGCTCGTTAACAGAGAACGACCCGCTGACCTTTCTTCAGCTTCACGTTCGGCCAACCGCATTTCAGAAAGCGGTGAGCACTTTCTCTTTGCCCCGTAGATGGCGCAGCTCCCAAGGGGTGTGAGGAGGAGTCCGCTGACGAGCACAGGTATATGGAGAACCGGGACGGATTCACATTGACACACCGCGAAATTGGGCCGAAGGAGGGTTTCGCGTACTTCATGTACACGCTCAAATACTCCGGATGAACATGGTGCCATGGCCAGCCGGCAGAGGAGTAGCTCTACTGATGGCAGCCAATTCTATTGTCGTGGTGCCGTCCAACAGCTGGGATTATACCTGAATCGAAGCTATTAGGCACTGCTCGACAATCTTTTAGGTCCATCCTGGACAATCTCTCGAGTACACCGCTTAACTGGACCAAGGGCCAATGGCTACCTGTGCTGATTCAGACTCCACTAGAGCACTGATGGACAAACCGAGCAGAACAAAGCCGCAAGCTCATCTCCAGTGCGATCAAGCCCTTTACATTGATTTCAATGATACATACGACCAACTATCTCGCTTCCTCGCCTCAGTTCCTGACACCTGGCCTAGTGCGCCGAGGTCCTGCCCTCTGGGAGGTCCTTCTGCTCCTCGCTAGCCTCGCCCGCCGAGCCGATACCGGCCAAAGGGGTGAAAAAGCTCTTGTAGGGGATGAGCTCGGCTTCGGGGTTGAGGATCAGTCCGAAACCAGGCTCGTCGCCGAGGTCGACTCTGCCGTTGTGGGGGAGGACCTCGTTCAGGAACAGGTTTCCGAACGAGGGCGAGACGGTCTCTCCGTCCGCAGAGTTGGCCTAAAACGATCTTTAGCTCTTGCATCTTGGCCAAGCGAGGGGGGAAAGACTGCTCACGATGTACTCGCAGAAGTCACTGTTGGAGAATGACATGATGGCCTGGAACGAGTATGGTCCGGAACCATGGGGGACCACGGGGATATCATACGCGGCGGCCATACTGCCTCCAGGTCAATTACGCCCTGGCGGAGGGTTTGATAGGGTGGGGACGTACCTGGCGACCTTGATGAGCTCGGTCAGACCACCGAGCCACATGACGTCTGGCTGGAGAATGTCCACAGCTCGGTTCTCGATCAACTTTCGGAACCCATATCTAGACAAGTCAGCCAAGCTCAGATAGTGCGGAGGGACTCACTTCGAGTACTCGTGTTCACCGGTGGTGAACTTGATGTGAGGTAGAGCCTCCTTGAGCTTGACATGTCCGTCAAAGTCGTCTGGGTGGAGACACTCTTCCCACCAGTTGATGTCAATTCCGGCCTTCTCCACCGCCTACCGCTCGTTAGCACAAATACCACTACAGAAGTGCTGTGGTCACTCACCCTGACCACGGAGATGGTGTATGGCACGTCGAGGGACATGTAGCAGTCGATCATGATCGGGTAGTCTGGCCCGACTTGATCTCTGCAGTCTTGGAGGAAAGCGACGTTCTTCCTAATACCCTCGAGGCCGTCCGAGGGACCGTGCGGGAGGGGCACTTTGGCACCGAAGAATCCGAGCTTTTTCGCAACTCGGGGCTTTGGACCGGTGAGGTACAGTGGAATATCCTTCTTGGTCCTTCCGCCAATCATCTTGTACACTGGCTCTCCACGGATTTTACCTAGGAGATCCCAGATAGCCAAGTCCACCACCGACAGGGCCGCCAATGGGAGACCTATACCATGTCCCGTTAGCTGAGAAACAAGCATTGGAGGAGAAGAACCCACCCTTTCGGCCGTAGAACATGGACGCTCGGAACATCTGGTCCCAGATCACGTTGTAGTCTCTGGGGTCTTGGCCGACCACGAATCGCTTGTAATGCTCCTCGATGAGCCAACAGGCTGGAGGACCTCCAAAGCCAGTGGCATATCCGACAGTGCCGTCCGAAGCGGTGAGCTTGACAAAGATGGATCCGAGGACTCCGATACCCCAAGAGGTTCGGGAGACCTTGTACTCGGGGAACTTGTGCATCGGGCACGAGATGTTACCCGCGACGACTAAAGAGGGTCAGCAGAGCTCAGATTTAGCGGATTTGCGAGTCGTTCACGCACTCCAGTGCTCGGCACCTTGTCTGGAGAGTCATGGGTCAGCTTATGATCCACCTGACTCGGGTATGAGATCTGACTTACCGGTGGTAGTCACCTCCAGAGCCATGAGCGCTGGGGATAAACGTCTCGAGCTTGGTCTGTGGGGGATATCAAAGTCAGCATCGCTCATACCGATTGCTCTGTCTACACTGCTCGACGGGGGTTCAAGAATCGGTAGACTCGGGGTGTAAGGGCTAGGTCCCGGGGAGACTTGATCGGGAACAATCCTTGGCTGCAGCAGAGGGACGGCTGCTCGACTCACGATAGTTGGCCAGGTCTTTGGCATGTCGAAGATGATTCTCTTTGGTGTATGCAAGGAAGAGTAGTGAGAGAGAAGGCAAGGCCAATCGATAAGCATGGGTCAGCTGTTATAGGCCGCCCTCTTGGACCTTTGCTCGGTCGGTGTATTCACCGGTCCGGTTAGCGGGTTGATGTTACCCCGGCGGAACTTTGTTCCGACACTGCGAGCAGTCCACCGAGCCCATTTCCGGTCCTCTCTCAGTCTCTCTTAGCGACCGCTTGGTGCATAAGGTAAACGAGACAGCAGTTATACTCAGATCACGCCTCGCAATCCTCTGAACACCCCTCAGGAACTCATCAATTCACTCCAATGTCGTTCCAATTGCTCGTGGGCAAGGTCGTCGTGATCTCCGGGTCGGCTACTGGAATTGGGCGGTCTACCGCTATTGCAGCCGCCAAGAATGGAGCGAGCTTGGTCCTCCATCATCTCGGTCAGCCCACCGCCAAAGAGATGACAGAAGTGGAGGGTGAGGTCAGGAAGCTCGGGGCGAAGAGCGTAGTGGTGGAGGGAGACATTTCAGAGCAGGCCACCGGTCAAAAGGTGAGCACCGCTCAAGGCCATCACCCAGACCTACTCAAAGGCCGGTCACCGTGTCGGAGACTCCCCGCTTTGGAGTCGCTGACTCTGGATAGATTGTCGAGATTGCCGTACAGACATTCGGTCGGATCGACTCTTTGGTGTCCAACGCAGGCATATGCACTTTTTGGCCATTACTCGACCTCCCGGCCGATCTGTACTTGAAGACCCAGAGCGTGAACATGAACGGCGCCTTCTTCCTCACTCAAGCCGTCGCTCAGCAGATGGTCAAGCAAGAACCAGTGGACGGGGAGAGGGGCAGTATTGTCGCCATCAGCTCGATTAGCGCCCAAATGGGCGGTGGGGAGCAATGCCACTATACCCCAACCAAGGCTGGTGTCAAGAGTTTGATGGAGAGTTGTGCTATTGCTCTCGGACCATATGGTATCAGGTGTAACAGTATCATGCCGGGTGAGTCCTACAACCCATTCATCCTGTGTTCCCTTGTTGTACTCCATACTCCTCCTCTCTCTCACCCGCGGACGATTTCACTGACTCTCGATAGGCACCATCGTCACGCCTATGAACGCCCAGCATCTCGAAGACAAAGCCATCCGAACGGATCAGGAACGACGGGTACCCCTAGGCAGGCTGGGTCACCCGGACGAAGTCGCCGACCCGGTCATCTTCATGCTGTCCAAGCTCGCGCGATATGTCAACGGCACGGGATTGCTCGTCGATGGCGGCATGGCCATCAGTCTGCAGTAAGCGTCGAGGATCGCAGAGGTATCAAACTGGATGGGTTTATGAGGGCAATTTGCCGACGATATCAGGAATGTAACATTGTGTATGGATCTCATCCGACTTGGCTGCCTCGTCGCTGCAGGATCCGGGATTCTGAAGCATTGAAAGATACTTCAAGGCCAATTCCACAATTGATCCCCTACGCCTGCTCTAATCACGGGATACACGTACATCACTCTATAACCGATCCAAGACACTACCCGAAACTATTAAGCGATACGTATAAACAGACAGACAGTCGAGCCAAGTCGCCGGGAAGTGACAATGACCATTTCCAAACCCAATCCCCCGTTGAAACCTCTAACCCATCACGAAACCATTACCGCCTCTGAGGATCCTGCTCACACTTCTCCAGAAGAGCTCTTCGGCTTGGTCGAGCTGACCCTCAATCTTGATCAGATTGCTCTTCATCCTCAACAGATCACCATCATTCACACCCTCCTTGTCCTTCATCCTCCTGACCACGACCTCGACGGCATCCTTGGCTGAGATCTTGGTGTCGACATCGACAGAGTCGGTGGTGACGGCTCTGAACCACCACGTCCTGATGAGCAGCATGACTGCCGTTTTGCCAACTTCGTCCGCCTTCCACGAGTTGGTCCTCCTATCCGCCGCTAGGGCCTCTTTGGTGCCTTCGATGAGGAAGGACCAGCCGACCTCTCTCGCCGCCCAGGTCGAGTACACTTCTGCCGTGACGAGCAGACTGGTCTTCTTCTCCGCCGCGGCGGGCACCCGTCGAGAGAGGGACGCCATGAAGAGCGCAGAGCTGGCAATGGCCGAGAGAGTCTCCGATTTAGCTTTGGCCAAGTGGACCGATGGCAGGTCGGCAGTGGACAGCAGCGTGAGAGCGAGCTTGTATTGGGTGGTGGCACCGTCGAGGAGGAGATAGGCGGTTTGAGCCAATTCCGCCGAAGTGACAGCAGTGGCATCATCCCCGTTCTCCGAAAGGGCGATCACCGAGGCTTTCCTGTTCCAAGCAGTCACACCATCCGAGCCAACGAGAGGAGCGGTCATCGAGGACATTCGCCTAGTCCTGTTCTTGGCCGTGGTGTTGACGCCGTTCTCGGGCAACCATGATCCACGTCGGCTCGAGATCGAGTGTCGAGGAGCACCTTCCCGAGTGAATGCGGATACAGCTTGACCTTCCGGCATGGCATCGAGGTTGGAACCCTTTCGACTGGCTCGACTGTCCTTTCGACCTGGAATGTCGACCAGGCCGTGGCTCTGTCGGATCGCATTGACGGCGGATTTCGGCTCGACATGGTCGAGCCTGCCGTTGGAAACTGGGCTAGCTTGGGACTGCTGATAAGCGTCGTTCTTGCCTAGCACCGGAACGCCGCCGAGAACGTCGTCTTTCGAGTCGATTGGCGAAACGGCCTTTTCATCCTCGTCCTCCTCTTTGATAGTGACGTCGACAGAGCCATTTCGGTGGGTGGTCTGACTCTTGTTACTGAGCTTTCTCGAGTCGACCGAGGCTTTTCGACTGGCCAGCGAGGCAGGTCGTCGTTTTCTCCACACCAATCGAAGGAGGGAGGCGTACAGCACTCTGGCATCACCGAGCTGTTTCACCGATTCCCAAGCGAGCGACGAGGCAGCGGCGGCCTTGGACCCTTTCAGCTTGGCGGCTCTCTCCCTGCACTCTGTGGCGAGGAGGGACATGTCGGTGAGCAAAGATCGGAAGTCGTCCTCGTCGAGCTCGACACCTAGCATGAAAGTGTGTCGAAGTCGATCGAGCGATGATTTTCCAGAAGCCAGTTGGACCCTGGTGATCAAGTTGGCCGAGCTGGAAGACGACTTGACTTTGGCAGCAGCCGCCGCAGTGGCCATGTTGGACGCTTGGTCTAGAGCCTGCTCGGCAAGCTCGATGTGGCTGTCGACAGTGGTGAGATCTGGAGCGAGGTTGGAGACGGTGATGGCGGCAGTGGCTAGAGCGAGGAAGGTTTCCGCCATGGACGGGGCATTCTCCGCTGCTTCCGATTGCTGCATCCCTCTCATCTTGTCCATCTTGTCTCCGGCCACATCTTCCAACAGTCTAAGCGCCTCTCTGGCCAGTGTCCCCACTGTACCCTCCCAAGTGGTTCTCACGTCGGCAGCGGCCACCGAGTCGTCGATGTCCACAAGCATACCGCTGAGCAGAGCACATGATTGGGCTAGGGCCTCTCGAGCCGAAACAGAGGTAGGCGCAATATCGACTAGTTTGCGAAGTAGCTTGGTCGAATCTTCGAGCGAGTTGAGTGCGACTCGGGGAGGTTGGTACGTAGTAGAGAGGGTGATGAGGATTTTGCCCCGAGCGAGCATCGCCCTGGGGTTGTTAGGCTTGTAGCCCAGCGCATCGGTGAAGCAGTCGAGAGCTCGGTTGAAGTGGTGATAAGCCTTCTCAGTGCCGACTTTGTAAGTCCCGGCTTTGGTCTCATGTCCGAGACCACCTATAATCGCATGTCAGCTCTGACCTAAGATGTTCGCAAAGAATTGTCCAGCTACTCACCCTCCATACACGCCTCGAACGTCTTGTACCCACTAGACCTCTTCTCCGCCTGACTTGGTCTCCTCGCACCGTTCGAGGAGCCGTTGGCTCCTGAGCTATGTCCGTTCGGGGAGGACATCTTGGAACTGCTGTGAAAGCCCGCGAATTCAGATTGAACGCCCTTCTTCAGACCGAGTTTGAGAGACTTTATCTCATCCGGACTTCCTCTCCTGCTCCTTCCCGTCTCTGGCGTCGGGTATCCACTGGATACGATGGGGGAGAGTGGCGGGGCCAATCGTGGCTTTTCGCTCAGTCCTCCGTTGATGGTGAGATCGGCAACGTTGAGGTCCTGGATATCCTTCCTGCCTCCAGCGGGGGATGGTGGGACGTTGGTGAAGTTGCTTTGAGTGGTTTGAACAGATGGCGAGCGATCCTTGCTGTGAACGCTGTTCGAGCTGCCGCTGCCAGCGACAGACGCCGGGGAGGAGGATGTGGGGGTATTGTGCGATGATAGCGAGTAGTCGGAAGCGAATAGAGACGACGGCATCTTGGGAATTGGATTACACCTGGGGCCGATCTATACCGGGGGTACGTTTGCTAATTGAGATTACGACCGGGTCGACAGGTCAACTGACGCAGCGCAGCGCCTGAGCGCCGGGTGTGGCGGCAGTTGCTGATCGAGCTAGAGTCGATGCAATCGACCTCGCAGACACGCAGCTACTCGGTCTCACGAGGGAATCAGATGACCGATCTTGACACAAAGCGAGAGCGTGTTGAGTATCCGCGAGTTGCTTCAAGTCGACCAGAAGCCGCGGTTTATGCCCTGGCGACCTGTCACTCTGGAAAGTGCTTGGCGTTGGCGGTGTCGTTGCCTTGAATGAGATCGTCGACTGAATGGGTAGTCACCTCGATAGATGCTTGAGCTGGACGGGTATGAGAACGCAAACGTCGTCTGATACCAGGACACAGTATATACACGCTCAATTTCTTTATCTCACCAACGTGACGGCTAGCCTGATTTATCTTCCCCATCTTTATCGACCTATCCGACGCCATCTCCAGAGCCCGTGGCGCGAGCCCAAGCTCGAGGTTCCCTTGTCCCATAGACCAAGCTCTCAAAGAGGTCTCAATGTCCCAAAAGTGACGAACTCATCTTCGCTCCCGGCTTCCGCTTATGGTATTGCGGCTTCAGGTCGAGTCATGCAAGTGGTAGTCTCGAGTCATCCCGTTCCTCGAGACCCCTGCCCCGAATCTGGACCGTGCTCTGCCGCTCGGGAGGGTGTAAGGGATCGATTGCCTCGACCGTAACTTGAGACAAGGTTGTCCTCCGTCAGCTCCTCCTGTAGCTCTTCACCGGGAGTGCTGCCGGGCGCGAGGACAGGCTGCCTCTTTCTCATACCGTCCCGGAATGTGCCCGTGTATATCGTACATTTTCGTCTTGGGAACTAACCTCCCGGCCGTTCGCCCGGTCTTATGCCCCATCGGCTGAGACACGAGCCAGTAACTAGCCTGTCAGCTTATGAGCGTCGACGTCGATCTCTCTGCGCCTCTCAGCCTCTTTCCCTTAAGCGCCCGTCCCGATAATCTTCCCGGATCCCTCGACGGAAGAGGCAAAAAACCGAAAGCGAACAAGCATCAAATCCAATTTCTCTCATGCAATGTTCACACTCAGGCACGCCGCACAGACCGCCGGAGAACGCCGCTCACGCGGAGTTATGGCAGTTCTCCGTGTTTGTTTGGTTCCGAGTGGCAAAGCCGTCGAGAGCTGCGGGTGCAGGTGCAGCTAGCAGCACTGGCAGCGTCTCTCACGTCCCCATGACCATTACAACGACAGCGTTCGCGAAGAGACGGCGAGGATGAGCAGGATTTAGTGAGTATTTTCCATCTTTGGATCAGTGTGCAGTGGTGCAGTCGTCTTCATAGCTCCTGCAGAATCGCCCGGTCTCAATCACCGTATGGCGAACACGTGACGCTTATACCCGCATCAACGCCGGCAAAAGCTTTCCTTTGTTCCGGTCGCTGAGCAAGCTAGCTACGAGCTGAGGAGTGATCGCTGTAAAGTTTTACACTGGCTCTTGTCTCGAAGTACTCTCCTTGTTCAATTACTCATCGCGGCCAGCTTTGTATCCAAGTGGCTTTTCTCTACTTCTTCGGCCATCAGAGCTCGACAACTTCATCGACATCGATCAGTCTGAAGACCATCGCCACTCATCATCCGCATAGCTTTCTGCAGACCTCTGATACTGTAGACTTCATCGAGCTCGATATACACCTTAGCCTGGCAGTATGCCTCTACACCCCGTCCCGATCATCCTCGGCACCGCGTTCGCCGTCATCGGCGGTGGCTACGCGTTGAAAAAGGTCAGTCCTGTCTCAAATGCCCACTTGCGCACGATCAGCGACTGATGCAGTAACACAGTTCGTGTACGACCCCCACGTCGCACCTTTCATCGAAGCTCTCCTTGCTGCACATGCACCCCAGCGAGCAGCTCCCATCCCCACTTCGGCGCCGGTAGCTGTGCCTACAAACTCTTATACCGCCCGATTGTCAGCTAGGCGGGATCGCGGAGTGGAGCTGAGGAGACGGAGACCATCCAGCGAGGACGAGTTGAGGGAACCTCTATTAGAAAGGAGTGAGCGGAGAGATACTATAAACGGGGCACGAGGGGGCGGGGTGGAAGACCGGTCGATGCCATTGATCGATCTATCGGATCGAGTGACGTCGAGTCAGGATGCCGAAGTCAGAGAGGTCATCTTCAAAATCCCGATCCCAGCGCCATCAAATAGCTCAAGCACCGGACCATCAATCGAAAGACCACCCCCCGGTCGATCACCAAGACAGCATGATAGCCGAGTCTTGTCACCTCGACAAGGCGATACCAGCATCGCTTCCTCGCCAAGACGTGATCATGGCCTGCTTTCTCCTCGGCATAATCATGGTAATCTCCCCGCCTATGGACCCGAGTCTACGACGTTCTCCTTCCTATCCCTCTCTCAGGCCTCATCACCGGAGCTGAACCACGTCGAACTCGAACGCCTCTCCTTCTCAGGCATGTCCACCCCTCCTGTCGTCACTTCGGATCAATGGGCGGAAGTCCACCGACCATATCCATCGGAGCGGCGTTCTCTGGAGGAAGACGTCGTCAGCCTTCAGGAGACTAGTACCAGTGGGTACGAGGACGCAGAGTCATATTCCCCCGTCAATGGAGCACAAAGTCCTGTCACCATACACAGTCAACTCGACCGCGCTTTAGGCTCGCCTGATGCCTTGACAGAGCGAGTTGCTGGCCAGAGCACAAGGATAAGAGGACCGATGAGTGTGGTCAGTGTCTCGGAGTCAGAAGGTTGGGATGACGGGGATAGCGATTGGGAAGGGATGAGGGGGAGTATGAGGATGTGAGGGCAGCTCAGGGAGCCGCAAATCGTCGCAATCGTCTTAGCCTCCTAGGCCCTTTCGAGTCTCTGTACAAAGTGGTGTGTATCAGTACGAGTTCGAGTACCCATGACCTTGTAGCTGTAGCTGGATGCATTGTACCAGTATCAGAGACCTTATGAGAGTGCCTTGGGTCAGTGATCTGTGATGTCTCTCTCCGGACCCACCACCGAGACTCTGTGAATCCTTATCCCACTTCAGCAAAGTTGTAATGACGTCAGATCAGCTCGTAATCGACCGCGTCGTTCGACTTCAGGCAACCCTAATCAAGTTGCTAACAGCTTTCATAGAAGTAGGCATAGACCGTACTCTACAGCGAGCCTCGTCAATAGCGTCAGATGTACTTGTATGGTGGACTCGGCTTGCCATCGGCTCACCGGTTACTCACCACGCTGGTCCAAATTTTGATTCCGCTTTTTCGGTGTATCGGCGCAAGAGATGCACCGGCCCTCCTCCTGGCTTTTGTTGTTCTGTTACTCTGCTGACTCTGCTCCCTGCTTCCAAGGTCCATGACCCGCGTTGCTCCACTGCTGTCATAGCTGGGTGTTCGAGTCGCTATTCTCAGTCCGCAGCAAGTGATACACCGAGACAGCGGCTGTTCGAGACCTTGCACACCTCCTCAA
Source organism: Bullera alba (assembly GCA_001600095.1). Taxonomy (NCBI): domain Eukaryota; kingdom Fungi; phylum Basidiomycota; class Tremellomycetes; order Tremellales; family Bulleraceae; genus Bullera; species Bullera alba. The sequence continues at coordinate 2,213,281 of BCIX01000003.1, forward strand.
CCCCATCAGACCATCAGCATACCCCGAAGTCGACGAGCGGTGCCCAGCAATTGCAGTAGGTTTACCCGACTACCGACCGTCTATAGTACCGATCTTTTGGTACCATCGGTCCTCGGTTTCTGGGATATCGTACACCGAGATCGCTGGTCCATCTTCACCATTGGTATCATCTATACCGAAACACCGAGTGCAAGCGAGTAACTCTACGTGATTTGCAGACGTTTGCGAGTCCACTTGCTGCGATATGGGGAACCCAGACAAGGGGGATCGAAGGGAATCAGGGGCGTCATGGGGATATCCTCCGCCCACCCCTCCGAAACATAATCGCCCTCTGGACCAAGGACAAGGTTCGTTGTTTGATGGACAATTGATGGGGTATCCAATACTGATCGGAATTTGATAGGGCTGAAGCACGGGTCTCCAGATAGCATCTTCCTCAACAACGCCAAAGGGTCGGGCCTGTTGTCCGGTACGAGCGCCGGCTACGGAGAGAGCAGTGCAGCGGGCAACGATAGCAGCGACGGGGCGGGCGGATCCTCGGCCAAGAGACAACGAAGGGATAGCTCCGCTGGGGCTAGTAGCATGTTTGGCCTCGCAGAAGACATCGCGGATAACAGGTCAGTCATGGAGATCCAGTACAATGAAGGACAATCACTGATGAGCACGTACAGACCACTGGCTATCACTTGCGCACCCTGCAGAACTAGGAAGATCAGTGAGTGGCCCGAAGAACCTGAACAACCAATGAGGTGACTGACATCGGGCTCAGAGTGCGACTCGAAAAAGCCCGTTTGCGAGAATTGCTCAAAGTATGTCCAAGAGCCAAAGTTGCCCCGGGTCAACTTGCTGTTGCTGATGATCACCGGCAGAAACCCCAAGGAGTGCTACTATCCCCTCAAGCTCAAGCCCGGGCTGCGTCCCGGCACCGGCACAGACATGGTCAAACGCATCGGTGAGTCGAGGCATGTATATCATGAGGCATACCACTGATCGGATTTCAGAGATGCTGGAGGATCGAGTGCACGTCCAAGAGGCCAGGCTGGCAGATCACGAAGCTCGCCTGACTGCACTCACCAACCAGGCTCTCAATCCCTTCGATCAGGGGAACAACCAGTCGTTCCAATCGAATCAATCGAACAACCAATCCACCGGTCTCACTCCACTGCTATCACTACCGTCGATGCCCATGTCCAACCCGTCCATTGCTCAGCCTTTACCCGACATTGGACCCTCGAGTACTGGTAGTCATGGACCCGGTTCTGGAGGACCTTTCGACTTTACAGCCCACACCGTCAACTCCTTCGGGGGGCCTAGCGCGTCTCCATCTGGTCTCTCGACCACATCGTTCCACGACCCTGGAGTCCTTCCTCCCCCGGATATAGTGTACGACCTGATCAACCTCTTTTGGACTCACATACACCCCTGGGCGCCGATCCTCGCTCCGATTCCTATTCAAACACAGCCGCCATGGAACATTGTCGTTCACGCCATTGTCGTAGTGACCCTGCGGTACTCGTTTGATCCTAGGCTAGAGGGCAAACACGACATGTACAAGCGCGCCGCGAAGCAACACGTCCTGTCGCACGCTATAGAATCGACGTCGATTTCCTCGGTTCAAGCACTCGCCCTCCTCGCTCTCGATCTCATTGGCTCGGACCAAGGACCCTCTTCTTGGGGTATACTGGCACTACTCACCCGATCGGCAGTCCACCTCGGCCTCACTACCGAAGACGAGTCGTTGACCAATAATGCCGGATTGAGTAATGGCGGAACGAGCGGACTCAGCAATAAAGCACCCACACCCTCCCTGAGCCGGACGAGTATTATACCCCCCGCGGCCAATTGGGAGGAAGACGAGTGTAGGCGAAGGCTATACTGGTTGATATTCAGTTTAGACCGTTATGCCTGTGCGGCAACCGGGTGGGACTTTGCTCTGCCCGATTTTGACGTCAATCGGAGGTTGCCATGTGCCGACAAGCTGTGGGCCAAGCAGGTGCGTCAAGTCGTCCTTTCAACCTCTGCCCTCTTTCCCACATTCCGCCGAATATTGAACTGTTGCTGATGGCCACTCGTAGGAATGGTACATTACACCCACGTTCAAGCCGATTCCCCACCTACTCTCCCCGCCGAATCAGGCCAACCTCTCTCCTCTGGCCTTCCTCGTCGAGGCTCTCGACTTGTTAGGCCGAGCACATACTCTACAGTCGAGGAACATAGATCCAGGGGATTCAAGAGCGGTGGAACGGCGCCGTGACGCCAGTGTCACTCTTAGTAGTGCTGCCAGGAGGTGGTTTGGCGATTTGGCCCTGAGAGAAGGGAGACAAAATGGAATGACGCTCATGATTGTGGGTCAGCCGTGGTCCCTTAAGCCCGCCTGCTAATCCCATTGCCCTCAGCAAGCGATACATCATGCGTGAGTGATACTCAAAGTATCAAGGCATAATGCTGACAATGCCTCAGCACATTGCTCAAGATCAACGCGTACTATGCCTTTCCGGCGCTCTCGAACGGCGAGCCAATCGAGCCGTACACGTTCACCTGCCTCTCCTCGGCGAGATCGCTGGTTGCTCTGGCGGCCGTCGCCAAGAATATCGGGTACACGACGTCCAGCTCTCCACTGTTCATATGGTCACTCTGGGTCGCCGCGAGGGTGTTGTTCGGTCAGTCCAGTGTCTCCATGGGTATCAGAGTGCTAACTACTATTCAGTGCATGCCTTTCTGAGCCATCAGGCGCAGCCCGACGAGGACTTTGACACTATTGTCGGGTGTCTCAAGGAACAAGCCCAGTTCTGGTCGCTAGCCAGTGAGTCCAGTCCCAAAGGCTCTGCACAGTGAGCCAGGCGAGCTGACGCTCGCTCGCTCGCGCTCGCAGACCAATATGTCAAACTGCTAGAACGGGCCAAGCGAAAGTGGCTACAATCGACCATGGACACGAATCCCAACCTCCCCGACGCTATACACGTCCTTTTAGACCTGAGGCGCACGGCGTATTCTGCCGTCGCGGGGAATACGGAGCAAACGCCATTCCACTCGCCGGGGGAGATGAACCTGTCGCATCTGCCGGCGTGGGCGGTACAGCCGCTACTGGGGGATTTGCACAGCTGGTTCGATCTTCCCGCCGGGGTGTTCCAGAACGACATGTAGAGGGTGCTGCCATAGACCTAGACGTAGAGTGATGTATCAAGACGGAACCAAACAAAAATCACGCGACGCGTCCAAGCGAAGATGAACTCGATGATCAATGTCTCTCTTGTGCTTGTACTTGATCTTGTCGTGTCTATCACATCTACGACCACGCTGCAGAGCTCTTGGACGATGGCGGACGCTCTCGCCGATTTGTTCTCTGCCAACTCGCCACCCCCATCACCTCGTCGCGCCAATCCACTATTCTTCTCGCCTGGCGAGTCGCCCTCCCAACGCCCGCAAAACTCTCCACCGCCCACCCCCCCGCCCCCAATCGACTTTGACGACCTCACACGTCGATCCCCCTCTGAGGATGCCGGTGGATTCAGTGCTCAACGAGCGCTCAGGAGTCCTTCGAGGGAAACGGGAAGAGGAGGAGTAGGAGGAGGAGTAGGAGGAGGAGTAGGAGGAGGAGTAGGAGGGGGGTACGATTTCACACAGGGCGTTCGACCCGTGCAGGAGATACCGGATTTCGCAAGGGCGGTGCAGCCTGTACAGCTGTTTCAGGATCCACTGGCTTTGCTCCCCGGAGGGGATGGAGATGGGGATAGGCCAGTGAAAAAGAGGAGGGTCGTTGCGAAAATCGATCAGGAGAGGTGAGTCCGTTGAGTCCGGGTCCGATTCTGGGGCATAGTCGTGGGAGTTCGGACATCGCGATGTCTTGGTGTCAAGGATACGCTGTCACTCATGGAGTAACAGTGATATTGACTTTTGTGGAAGGAGACAGCTACAAGACCCGTTGCGCTGGATGCCAGCTGACAACACCCCAGGCTCACATCGGAAAAGGGGATCCCGGCGTTGATGAACATTGCCAAGCGGTTCAAACCCAAAGGCAAGGGTCACGAGGTGAGCCTCCATGAGTGTATCATAGCCAGCTGCTGAACGAGACCCGTCCCAGGCGGCCGACTTGCGCGATCTACTGAGCCAATATCAGCTCTGGGCACATGGCATGTTTCCAAAGGGCGACTTTGCGGGCACCGTCTCCCGAGTCGAGACGATTTGTCGCACGAAGCCAATGGAGGTGGGTCCATCGTCCCGCTGCGTCCTCATCCCCCAGGTCCATTTTCAACTAGCTTCTTCCTCCTCATAGTAGATTGCGAGGACTTTGGACGGTGCTAACGACCGGTAGATCGTTATGAAGGGGTACAAAGAGGCCTTCTACCCCGCCCCGAGGTCGCCGTCTCCTATGGACATAACCCCTCGCTCATCCGGGGCGCAGAGTCCGAGTGGGAATGACGCCAACGGCCCAGCTTCACCTACGCGTTCAATCCCTTCGGTCCCTTCGGGGTCAGGTGCACGCCGGAGCTCGGAACCGCTATTTGACAATGATGAAGAGGCTCTCTTCGACTTTGACCATGACCTCGGGGGCGGGGATGGGGACGATGGACCGGATCTGGACGAGTTATTGGCCATGGAGGAGATGGAGCGGGAGGGCGCAACAGCAGGAGCGTCAAACACAGCGGATGTTGAGGAATCGGGTCAGAAGGGATCGGCGGGGGAAGGCTCGAAGAAGGGAGATGGCACGAGTGAAGACGCTCCACCAGCCGTGGAGGAGGAGGAAGATGAGTGGGGAGGGTTATACGATTGATCTAGCGTACATCGTGAGCAATCCTCGATAACTTAGCGTGGAGGTCACTGGCTTACTTGGTGTGCAGATAGCTCACGGGATGCACTCGCTGCTGCTGCTGCCGTCAGAGCCGACATGGTAGACGCTGCGCACTGAACTCTATTGATGACATCTCCCGAGTACAACCGTTATGCTACATGAGCTCTAGACTCTAGGCAAATGTCTATCCTACTGATACTTCCACTACATCCGCCCGATAGTTCACTGACACGGCCTCACTCTCACAAGCACTCAACTCGGCCGCGCTCGTCATTCTGCCTCCTCACGCTGACGACGCCGGCAGTCGCGGTGTTGGCAGTTTGACAAACAGCAAGAACCCGAATCCCAGCATAGCCACGACCTGCCAAAACCGTCAGATCGCGGTATCGCATCGTGGAACGAGCTGACGACTCACCGCATTGGCCAGGAAGACCATTGTTGGTTTCTCCGCCTCTGACAGGGCTGAGAAGATTGTGCCGAATATCCCCACAGTGAGGACTTGTGCTACAGCCCAGGCGTTAGCTACCACGCTACACCGACGGCCTGCCACTCACCGAGCTTCTCCACGAGGGCAATGGCGCCCAGGGCATCGCCTCTGTCGTGCTCATCGACGAAATCGAGTGTTACGCCTTTACAAGCCGACCCGGTGCCGCTCGCGAACGGGAGTATCGCGGCGGCTAGGTACATGTGCCATCCGGCCGATGACCAGCTCACACAGGCTGTCAGGATGCCATCGAGGAATATGCTCCAGCGGAGGAAGTGCAGGTCGAAGAGGGATCCATGGGCCTGATCCGTCGAGCGGGGTGGTTGATCCAGAGTGGGCGGAGTGGACACGTTGGGTTCTTGAGCTTGGAGCGGTTGATCGGGGTGTGTGTGTGGGTCGATGGAGCCGTAGTCCGAGCGATCGACGGCGGTCAATGTCGAGGAAGAGGAAGAAGTGGGTTTAGGTCCGTTGGGGGGGTGGGTGGAGGATGAAGAGGTCGAGCTCGAGGACGACAGCTTGCGAGCGGGATGGGGATATGATAAAGCCGTGCGATGCCCCGATACCCATCGACGACCACGGCTGATGATCACCGGAAAGCAGATTGACAAGAAGAACGCTTTGACCAAAAGCGTCAATGACTACCAAGCGTGTCAGCGTTACTGACACGGATCCAAAGCACAGACAACGGGGACTCACCAGCATCGCCCCGCTTTCGGCGGGCTTGAATCCGAACACGTTGGTAGCGACCAATTGCAATCCCAGGGGAACGTACCCAGTCGCCAGAACGCTGAAGAAGGCTCCGAGACCCACTAGGAACAAGTTCCAATCCCGTCTCGAGCCCCGCTCATCCGTCACTCTCCTCGGGATGAAGATCTTCAAGGGGGCGAGGAAGGATTGCGACTTCTTCCCTGGCGAGTTGGACGAGTTGGCGCCAGGGCGGATGTGGGGGAGGAAGATGGACCCGAAGATTGTGCAAAAGACAAGTAGACAGAATGTGACTTGGAACGGAGCTATCGGACCGAAGAAGTACTCTGTCAGTCCGCCAACTAACCGGGGGTCAGCTTCATACTTCAATTACCGGATGGAAAACGAGGTAGTGAGGGTAGCTTACAGGTGTATCCCGCGCTGGCACCCAGCATCGCAATTCCGCCTAGTACCCCAAACAGACTGGTGCGCTTGTCTGCATCGGCGAGGATGGCTATAAAGGCATTACTGGCCAGCATGTAGCCTCCGCCGCTGCCCATGATGTTGAACAGCTGGGTGATTTGGATGATGCGAATACCGCCCGCCCCGCCCAGATGGAGCGAGTAGATCTGGCACAAGTTCCGACCGGCCGCCCAGGCTGTTTGCTGGAACATGGCGGCTTTTACACCGAATCGCTTGATCCAGTATCCCGTTACGAAGAGGTTGATGATGGCTGTCTGGGCGTCAGCAAAGCTCGGGACGGCACTCGACATCCGTAGTCAGAGCGAGAAGATGGGTGGGAGAAAAGGAGTGGCTGGAGGGACTCACTGCTCGCGGTGGTGGTACTGCCCATCAAGGCGATAGACCTGGCTGTACTGGACTCTATGGCCGGCACGGCGCATCTATCCCCGTTGCCATGCCCACCCAGGAGGTCCATCTCGGGCGAGGGGTGCGTCTTGTAGTACTCGTCGCAGGTCATAGTCCTGAACGAATAGATCAACGAGGTTTGGGTGAAGGCGAATGTCATTGAGAGGAGAAACGAGGTGAACAGGACCTTTGCTATAGGTGGGAACCATGACTTTGCAGCTTGAGCGAGGTCTGGATCGACGTCGGAAGGAACCAGCGGGGTCGTTTCGCTGGCTTCGCTTCCTCGACTGGCTTCGCGAACGGTGACTTGCGTGGTGGAATGTTTCCGCGACATGCCGGGTAGCTTGTAGGCTGCGTCCTGTCACTACTGTGTTGAGAGGGACATCAGAGCGCCCCTCCAACACCCCCATTGTATACCCAAGACTAAGAGCGACGGACGATTGAACAATCTCACACGATCATCGGGCAAATCCGACGCACAAACCCGATCCACCGGCGGCGTGCTCCGGCCCGGGAATGGCGATAGCGAGCGTGCACACTGTGACTGCAGTGCTGCACTGTATGGGCTGGGGGTGCTGTAGGAGGGCGATGCTGAGCAGCATGCATTCAAGAATGCATGATGAGTGGTCTAGAGGTCCTTGATCCATACTGGCACGACGGCCAGTTTGACCTGAGGCAGCTTTGCAACTTGTTCCAAAACCAATCCCTCCCCGGTCCGCTTGTACATTGTCATGCCACCCTCATCCCTCGCCAGCACGAGCACGTACTTGCCATCTGGGGAAGTGGAGATCCCTCTGAGGTGTCTCCCTGCGCCATGGACGAACGGGGTTGGAGCGCGAGTGACGGCTCCGTCGGGGGATACGGCGAACAAGGCCAATGCGTCCCCTTTATCGCTCTTTGAGAACCTATTGCCGCAGATCAACAGGCTGGGTCCGTTCGGTGTGAGTGGGGGAGCTAGGATGATCTCGGCTCCTGCCATATCGGCATTATCGGCGTCTTCCCGGGGTAACAGGGAGAGCTTGTTGATGACCTGGGCAGAGGAAAGGTCGTGCACGTAGAGCTGCGATCCCATCTCGGTCAGGGTATACAGGTAGTTTCCGGACGGATGGATTTGGGAATGCCGAGGACCTTGGCCGAGGTCGAAACCGCCAATGGTGCCGGTGGGCGTGAAGCCCGATTCGGAGGTCTGCAGTCGGTGAATGAGGTTGTTGCCGAGGTCGGGGGCGAATACCTCGCCAGAGGGGTGGACGTGGATTCCATGCACGTGAGGTGCTTCCTGCCGAGGGTGGGATTGCGGTTGGTATTCTGGGATAAAGGTGTGGGAAGGGGTGGAAGAGGTGAAACTGCCATCTGCGGCCAGAGGGATTCGAGAGGCCATATGACCGCCACTCCGTCCGTACTAGACAATACCATCAGCGACTGCAAAAACTGAAGGTGGTGATGATCATCAAGCCTGATGGATGAGTCTGGGAGTGGAACAGCTGCAGCTGCATCCCTCGGCCCCAGAACCCAGCCAATCTCGCCCAGCACTCGGCTACTCACATGAGCGATCAACAATGCCTTGCCATCCTCTGCTACTGCCAGATGAGTCGGTCCCTGACCACCACTAGTCGCCTCTTGTAGCGTCTCAAATCCACCCTCATCCTTCACCCGCAAGACGAACACTTTGCCTTCTATCCAAGAATTGGCATACACGATCTCATGGTGGGTACTGCGATAGCGATCCATAGAGTCAGCCGCGTCCAGATTGATTGGAGAGGGGTGGTACGTACGGGTGCTGGGTGAGCCAACTTGGATGCTCCTTGACTCTGGTGGTGTCGACAAGTTCTAGGGTATTGGCCGAAGAGTCGAAGATGACGGAATAGATGTCAAAGTCGTGGGTTCCCAGGAGGATGAGATGTTTCGACGACATGCTGGTCAGCGTCCAGGGTCAGATGGCAGATATCGGCTTATATTACAGTCGTGTAGAGCGGACAGGTGCTACTCGACCAGTTCATGACAACTGAAGTCTGAGGTGGATCAAGCAGCGAGAGTGCTGTCTGACACCGGACCGGGCGGACCGGTGCATCCCGGATACCGTGGCCGCTGTCCGACTCCAGATGACGGACTCGCATGCATTCCAGATGAGGACTTGGCTCCTGGCAGTAAGTCGACCTTGACAGCTTGATCATTGTCCATGCAGAGTCGCAGAGTAGACCAGGGGTTGCAGGTTGACGGTCGCACCGAGATAAGAGTGCCAGTGCAAGTATGTAGTGACGAGAGGACGGGTCGGAGAATCGTAATCGCGGGGTGGACTTTCTTGGCTAATATCCCCGTTGCATTACAGAAGATTGTAATGACCCTGAGCGAAGTCTAATGAGGGATTAGATTGACTAATGACGGCACTCTACTTTTCTAGAACCCTCCCTGCACTCCCCCCCCGCTCTCTTGCCCCGCCTTGGCCCCCCCTTTGCCCCCCCCTGTCCTTACGGTGCTATGACGTGGTTGCTGCAAGTCATGTGCTGGGACACAGAGAGCAAAGTAGAGTTCTGCACACGACGACGACGAGGTGTGTGATGACTTGCAGGCACGATAGAGAGTGAGGAGCATTCCCACAGCACTGCAGCATCACCTGACCCGGGTATCACCATAGTCGTACTCTACCTTGGTGCCTTTAGTCGACATTCCAACCAATTTCACATACGAGTACTCGACGTCACTCAGATCCCCCCTTCCTATGTTCTCCCAAGGCTCATTCAAGTCTTCCCCCTTTTCAACCCACACCGACACTCATACACAGTCCACACCACCACCGCCCTCGCTGTCAGTCACGCATTCGCCGGCATCACAAGCGTCCACGCCGCATATCGTCGAGCCGAACGACTTTGACTTGGGTCCCAGCACTACCACCAAAGCGTTGGATCACGGTCGAGCTGGGAAGGATAGCCCCGGACTCACGTTTGTCAAGCCGAAAGAGGTGGCGGAGCTCTTGGGCAGCTTGAGCAGATCGGCAGAGAGACACAACAGAGCTGGAACACATCACTCCGTGAGTAGGGTATAGGTCTTGGCAGCAGCACTGTGATGAGGGATCATTGTCGCGTCGAGCTGGGAAGCTTGGACACGAAGCTCGGACACACTCGGTTTCCCCTCATAATCTGAACGTCCAACTCTCTCACTGATCATTCCCCCGCCCACTCCTTTGTCTCGACGCACCCAAAGGGTGACGGAGGATGAAGGCGCCGCCTTCGGGCATCCTCACACTCCTCCCCCGAAATGACCCGCAATCATCCCATCTCCACCGCCTCTTCACCCTCTGCTATCATGTACATATGCACGTAGCTCTCGCTGACATGTACGCGCCCCCGACCTTTCCATCCCTCCTCGACGCTATACTGTACTACTACCCAATTCAAACGCGTCTCAAATCGCAACCCCCGTCATCAACACCTGGATCACCTACGCTTCCCGACCGCAACTCGCATCATCCCACTCGACCTATTCACCGGAAACGCTACTCGTCACTATCTCACTCCCCGACCTCCAACTACCCGTACCCGAACACTTCGTCCCGGTTTCTGAAACAGTCTCATCCACCGCCACCGGTTCACGCGCCCGTCCCACGACTCCACTCGTCCTTCCAGGGCGAAGATCAAAAGCGCCCTTCGAACCAAGTCCACGCTCATCGACCATCAGGCAGCATGGACTCGATCTCCGTCAGACGTCATCAGAGGGAATTGTCGGTCGAAGAGCCCTTTAGCCCCGGTGGTTCCCCCGGTGGTTTCTCCTCCAAGAGCTCTAGACTATCAGCTTCACCCTCCAGACACCATCACCAGCTGAACGCTCTGTCACCATTACAAGCGCTGTCCCCGTTACAAACCCCGCATCAGCCACTGAGGGAGAAATCGCCCTCCAATCTCGACATGGGCGCAGGTCGAGCTCGAGCTCCGAGTCTGACTCGTTCGCTGAGCAGTAGGCAGAGTCTGATTGCCAACGCGGAGAAATGGGGACAAGGAGAAGAGTATGCCATTGAGGACGTCTCCAACCCGGTCGGTCTGTTCTCGCGACTCACCCTGGTCAAGGCGCCCCAGGAGGCCTCCGGGTTGAAGAGGTGAGCCACCTCGTCCTCTGACCTATTTAGCTAATGCGCTGTAGGGCCAAATCCGCCTCTGCACTGGCGCCATTCCCCGTACCTACCGCCTTCAACGTCGATGCTCCAGCGACCACTGCGCGAGGACCCCGTCGATCATTCGCTGCGGCATCATTCGCATCCTTTACCCCCATGTCTACCGGGTCGAAACCCCTCTCCTCGTCCTTCTCCCACCACTCGGAGAACACGCACCGGATCTCCGACACTCGATCGGCCTACGGCGGGATGGATATCCAGAAACGCAACTTTAGCCCGGACGAGGTATTGGACATTGCCCAATCGCTCTCCTCGCCCGTCGCGATTCCCGAAGGCGGATTCAAGGGCGCAGAGTTGAAACGACGAAAATCCGCAGGAAGCTCGTCTGCTCGACGAGGATCGATCAAGGGCGTCTCTCCGGAGAAACCACCGCTTGCACTCGAGCCAGTGGAATATGTACAACTGGACGAAGACACCTTACTCCCCTTTGTCGACCGATGCGCCGAGGTCAACGAGCTGTTCCAGCACCCATCCAACGAGAAGATGTTCAAGATGCTCAAAGCGGCCTTCCCAAAGGAGCCCGCTCGACAACACTGGATGGCGCTCAAGCCCGAGGAATGGAACTGGGACGAATTTGTCAATCACCTCACCACGCTCGACCGCATCCAATGCCCCGACTACGCCTGGGTCTTCCGCGCTCGACAGGCGGTCCGAGCGCGCTCTGTCGCCCTTTGGGAAAAGGTCGGCACGTGTCTCGGCTGCGATGGGGATCTGCTCAATGCCGGCGGGGAGGACGGCCATCCGTACTCGTGGGGCGGACTGGGTTTGGGAGAAGAGGGCGAATACGACTATTCCCAGAATCAAGTGTGGATAGAGGCTCTCGAGGCTGTTGACCCGGAGGAAAAGGAGAGGAATGAGCGAGCGTTCAAAGATGAATTTGGGGAGATTGTCGAGGATGAGAATGAGCAAGCTGCGGCCGGGATGACGGCCCTGTTGGGGACTATAGGCGAGGGGGAGGAGGAAGCGCCATTGGCCAAGCCGTTCAAACCGACGACTGCGCAGCGAGCCGGCGGTATGGACACGATTCAAGACCCACTCTCGTCCCCTCGGGCGCAGTTCAAGCCGACTCTACCGGGATCCCGCTCACACCAGGACGAGGGGCAAACGCGTTCAGTGCGAAGTCGATCGTTCGTCGGGTTGCAAATCCTCACTTCGCCCCAAGCGCCAGCTCACGGGGGATCATTGTCGAGATCGCAGTCGATCTCCCACTCCCAATCGTTCGCGTCGCCTGGTACGCCCGGAGGAGGGGTACAAGCTGTATTTGATAGAGGACCCGGGTCACCCCTGTTCCCCTCTTCGTTCAGCTCGCTGAGCGCAGAGCCCAACTTGGGCCGAAGCGCCACTGTGGGTATAGCCGGAGGGATAAAGCCCGCTCCGGCCGGCTTTGGAAGGGATACCGGGGATGCAGAGAGGAGGTGGTCCGGGATCAGGAGGAGGAAATCCGGGGCAGAGCTCTCAGAGAGTGAGTCCAGCTTCAGGCTATGGGAAGGCGAGCTGATGGTATAGGCGCCATCACGTTTGGTTCAGAGAGCGAGTATGCCCATTCGGCCGTTGGGACCGAGCACGACTAGCGACCCAGAGCCGGAGGCTGCGGGAGGGTGTTGTAGGTTGTGGAGGGGAGACGATGTGAATAACGAGGAGGAGAAGGGAGTATCTGTACACGAGTAGCCTGGACGAGACCGAAGTTACGAGCATGAATGCGTAGCCTTAGCGGGATACACTGATCGTGTCATTCCACCTCACCACCTCACCACCCCACTGATCGCACTCACTCACTCACCGTCCCTTCTTCCGCGGGCTTAACCAGGCTCTAAGCGGGCGTAGACCGCGGTGGTACTGTGATTGAACCCACCTCGTGTACGGTGTCGACTGTCAAGCGACAACTAGGTGCTAGGCGCTAGGTGCTAACGTGATACAGGAGGAGACCAGTCGGCAGGTTTGTTTCGGACACTGCACTTCGGACGAGCCGCGGGATGTGATGCCTTGGCTCAAGAGGCGTGAGGGCACAAGGTGCCTGCCTGTGCCTGCATTTGTGACGTGGTAGGTGGTGGTGGGGATCGACAAGCGAGCTCGAGCTCGTGATAGCCCGTGCTCAGAGCTCAGGAGTCGACAGTGAGGTACAGAAGGGCAGATTCACGATCGATCCAGGTCGATCCTTTGATCCCATTCATGAGGCGTTCCAGGGATCTAGGGGGTAGTCCTGGGTAGTCACCCAGTCTCCCCTCACTCCTCACTCCTCGCTCTCCACGGCCTCCTCTGAGCTACTGACCGTACCTCTGCTACTCGTTGCTCGCTTCGCTCGCGAGATACACTAGGAGGACAGAGTCGGATCCACCGAAATCCACCCGCCCTGGCCGAATACGCGGCTGAGTCGGAATGGCACTAGCCTAGCGTCGGGCGAGCTCTGCTCTCTTCTGCTCTGCTCTGCTTCAGTGCTGGCTCTGCTCGCTCTGCTCGCAGAGCTCGCAAGATGGCGTGACGCACGCACGTAATGCTGATCGGAACGTGACGAGAGAGGACGGCCATGCTCATCAATACACTCTACACGACGAATGACAGAGAGGAGATAGACTCGAGTTACTCCGCTCTGGCCCCGAAACAATGTCCGTCCAGTCTCCGTGTCAATGGTACTGTAGTGCTGCTAGCGTTGCTAGCGTTGCTCGCTCGCAGTGATCTACTTGGTCTGCACTCGCTCACCAGCAGCGACCCACTGCATAGCATACGGCCGTCGTGGACGACTGCAATTCCGACCCGAGGCCCGACTCCGACGCCAGAGCGCCAAAGCGTCGCACTCGGGGGTAGATTGGTAAGCTTAGCGCGGTTATACGTGCGACGCCTTCTTGTGCCGCAACTTCTCCGAGAGCGCGAGAGCTGTCCTGCTCCTGCTCTCCTTCTCTTCTGCTCTTTTGCTCTCCAGCTCTCCTGCTCTTCAGCCTCGCAGCCTCATAGCAGCTCATAGCTCGCTCGCTCTCGCTCGCTGTTTCACCCTGCCCTCGTGCCTCTCGTACCGTCCCAGTGGTCCAAAGCTTCTGCTTCCTCGCCGTCTAAGCTTACCTTACCGTCCATCGCTCAGCCTCGCTCAGCCCACGCACGCTTCGCCTTGAGCGGTCGGTCGGCGAATTTCCACTGAATGCAATTTGCGGCTCAAGTTTTCCGTCTGACGTTTGGGTGGATCCTCTCGACCGTCGACCGTCGGGGCGTGAAGGAGATCGGGGATAAGCAGGTCAGTCAGCAGCAGCGCTCAGCCGCGACGGGCAGCAAGAAATGGGAGTGGGGGGGAGTAGGACGCTACCGGAAGAACAGATGGGATCTAGGATCCCAGCGTCGTCCCTAGGCCCTAGGGAAGGGGTTGGACGGATGACAGAGGTCCGAGACCGAAGCGGCCGCGGGCAGGAGCAGCGTCGGGACTAGCACAAGCATACTGTAGGCAACGAGAGTCAACGTCTCTCTGCAGATAAAGTATGGTTGTGATAGGGTTCTGGTTCGAGGGTCAAACTTCACAATCTCTCCCCGCACATGTCATCCCCTCGCTGCCATTTGCCAGGGTCAACTCGCTCGCAGCGACCTCAGTGATACTCTGTAATCTGTTTGATCGTCGTCGAACTATACTCCTGCTCCAGCACCAGGAGTCTACTCGTACACCGACTCGCACCCGGACTCGAAGTCGGACTCTGCTGTCGTCCAGAGTCGCTATTTGGTCGCTCGAGTTCAAACCATACCTGAACGCTATCCTGCCGCCTCCCTGTAACCCAATCTCCCACCCTTTCCCGCCCCAGGCCCAAGCTCGACCCCACCACCCCTTTGAATCAATCCATGCCCAAAACCTTAAGACAACCCTAGTCCAGCCTAGGCCCTATCCGCCAGAATGACTGCCGTCTCCAATCCATCCCGGGTGTCGAGCGAGACCATTCGTGCGAGGAGAAGCAGTGCAGTGGACTCTGCTGGCCCTGGCATCAATGCAGACTACACCGGTGGACTCGACGGACAGAATGTGGATGTGAACGGTCACTTTATGCAAAATGGTGGAATCGGAATTACCGCCCATAACGAGATCCACAATCACAATTCCAACATCCACAGTCAACTTCAACCACTGCCCACACCGATCCAGTCGTTCCCAACCCGCAAGCTATCGATCCCACCGCTCCCGAGGACATTGTCCACCGATACTAGACAAGCGGCCATTGCGGCGATGCAGGCCCGGCAGGAAACTTGGAATCGATCCGCCGCGAGGTCATCCACGTCGTCGGACTCGGCGGCTTCTCATCATTCAGGCCTATCCACCGCGTCCAACGGCTCGCATTCTATCGCCTCGTCATCGCCCCCCTCGCCTATCCATGTCACGGGGGGTGGGGGGGATGGTCGTGCTGGACCCAGTGGCGCCAGTAGCAGTAGTATTAATCAAAGAGGAGAATTGTCGACAGGGTTGAAACCCTTGAAACCGAGTGGCACTGGCCAGAGCGGGAAGAATGGGAGCGGGAGCGGGAGTGGGAGTGGGAGCGGGAAGAATCCAAGTACAGGCAAGGAAGTCAAGACGAGGACGAGGAAAAAGGTCGCAAAGGCTTGTTTGGCTTGTCAGAAGTCACACCTGACCTGCGATGAGAGTGAGTCGAGTAAGTGTGACCAGGGCTGATGGGCCAGAGCGACCATGTACGAGGTGCCTGAAGAAGGGAGTTGGGGATGCGTGTGTTGAGGGAGTGAGGAAGAAGGCAAAGTATCTCTTGGAAGGGGACGAGCGGGGTGAGTCGCGAATCCGGGATCATCAATCCTGCATCCTATGGCTCGTTGTATACTAATTAGCCATCCTTGTGTGCTGATCATACCATGCTTAGATGGCCTGCAAGCTGGTAGAAGCGCCTCGCCACCATACACCCACTCCCAGCCCACTATCCAGGACAACAACCCGACTCTGCCCCAACTCAACCCCGACCTCTCCATCCCCAATATCCCCCCACTACAAACCCTCCCGACGCTTCCCTCCCCAGAGACGTCGACTAGACCCTCCGTCCCAGACGATATATGGCTTTCGGCGCCATTACCCCCCGAAGGCGACGACGCGAGGCAGATATGGGGCGACATGATCACTGGCTCGGGCGGAGGTGGAGGTGGGGTCGGGAATAACGGATCAAGGATGGATGGCGATGGCGGGGGCTCATATCGTAAGTCGAAATCAAGTCAATCATACTTTTGCGATTGGTGCGACATCCTCCGTTGTGAAGCGGTTTGGAGAGGAGTTTGCAACACCTTGCATCTGCATACCTGGTCCGCGATGACCCGAGTGTGATCATCTCCCGTATTACTTCTCCCCTATGTCTCTCCACCCCAGCCATGAATCTCGTCTCGCTGTCCTCTCTAAAACACGATCTCTCCCCCTCCCGCACAGCTCGTCGTCGCTGCCTCTCGTCCAAGTCACCCCTGCTAACCCCCACCTAGCCTTCGGACCGACTGCCGCTGCCGACGAGTTTCAAATGCTCGACGCCATGTTCGGCAACATGTCCCCCATGTTCCCGTTCTCCGAGCCCACGCCGACCGCAACTTCCAATGCCGACGACGACCCGTTCGGTCTTAATGGAAATCTCACTGGGGGATTCCTGGACACGCCTTGGGGCAAGGATCTGCCAATGTACATGGACAATGGCGGGACTCAACAACAGGGTATGAACCTCGGCGGACAATCATCCGGCATCCTCGACCCGCAGCAGTCCCAATCGCAACCCCCTCAGCCGACATTGCAGCCGCCACAACCGCAGCCACAAGCGCAACAAATACAGTCAGCGCAGAAGATGAATCCCCCGCAGTTTGACTCTCTATCCTCATGGACCCATTGGGCCAATACGAACGGTAATCTCATCAACAACCTATCATCGGCCTCCCCCGTCCGGCCCCGAAACTCTGTCGCTCTCAACCCGAAGCCCCTGCAAACTCCAGACGTTGGCGACCTGATGGACCTAGACCCGAGGCCAAAGACGGCGGCTGGCGACTTGGTCGGAGGCAATAATACCGGCGAGACGAGGGTCATTGGCGAAGGACCATTCTCGATGGGCAGCTTCAGAGCAGGAAGGGGGTTAACCCCGAGCGAGGTGTATCGGAACGTCGTGAAGCCGTAGTAAGTCCCGGAGCACGAGTGGGTGGATGGGTGACGAGCTGACGGGGCGTAGCGATTATACCGAGGGATACCACGTTTTGATGCAGTACCTCTCTGAAAAGTGAGTGAAGTCGTGCTGGAATGGGGATGATGTGGCGCTGACACGACCTAGTTTCGAGCAGAAAGAGGTCTTGCGAGTGGTCCACAGTTTGGCGACGTATCGACCGAGTTTGATCGCGTTGCAGTGAGCACCGTCCCATCGCCTCGCCGGAGTGGTACTGACTGAGTCCTAGGATGCCAATGAGCGAAGAGGATGAGATCTTCCTGGAGCGATCCTTCCAGCGGACCCTGATTGTGAGTACCCCAGCTCTCCCCCTCCTGTCCCCATAATCCCCATGAAGCGAGACGATATACCTGCTGGTACACTCGCTGACCCACCCCCGCGTAGGAGCTCGAAAAGCTCATATCGTACTCTGCCACTCCGACGGCGGTATGGCGTCGGACCGGGGAGATATGCTACGCCAACCCCGAGTTCTGCAAGTTGGTCCAGAGGTCCGAAGTCGAGCTGTTCGGGAGGAAGAGCTACATCTACCAGCTCTTCCACAAGGCATCGTAAGTGCCCTCCATCCCACCGTGCCACTATTCCACTATTCCGCCATTCACTATTCCACTATTCCAGTTAGAATGGCAGTGAACTGGGCGGCTCGCTGACGCTCGCCGCTCGCCTAGGGTCATCACATACTGGGAAAACTTCTCCGTACACGCGTTTGAGAACACGACTCAAAACTTCTTCCAGCCCACGAAACTGAGCTTGGCGAACCGGGGGGGTGGGGAGCAAGGGCACGTGGCGTGCTCGGCCTGTTTCACCATTCGGCGCGATGTGTTCGATCTGCCTTCGGTGGTCATTGGCCAGTTCCTTCCTATACCCGCGGAGTAGCGCGGAGTAGAACGAATGACCTTGGGATGTAGGTTGAAGCAGGTAGTGGCCGGCGAGTCTGTCTGCTGGAGACGTCGAGCCGCCGAGACGAGGGCGGCTGAGGAGGGCTGAGGTTGGGACAGGTTGGGACTGAAGCAGCTCGAGGGTTTGCGAGTCACTAGTCAGGGACCGTGCCTCGGGCAAGAGCATAAGTTTACCCAAACCTGGCCCTATCAGGCCCTATCTATGCATGTTGTATCACGGAGATGGGAGAGGATCTGAGGGGATGCGAGGTTGCATCAGCAGCTATCAGCAGGCCCTAACAGGCCAAATGGCCACATAGGGCCACATGCACACCCTGACCACAGACTTTAGACTTGACAAGGCATCTCAAGGCATCAGAAGGGATCGTTGTGGTCGCTGGTTATAGTTCAGCGGGTGAGTAGCGAGCAGGAGCACGTTGAGCCCTGTTGAGCCACGTTTTGTCTCAGCACAGCTCAGCACTGGCGGTGGTGACTCGTGAGGACGAACCTAGAGCCTAGAGCTTGTGCGATATGAGAGGATGGGAGGTGGATCGGGCGCACTGTGCGGCAGCGCGGCCCGGCTGGGTTGGCTGGGTCCAGAAGTCAGGAGAGTAAGAGGCGTCGAACATGGCGTCAGTCTTCTAGACCGGTGGAGGGGGGACTAGGGGGGATGGGAGGGGATGAGTAACGCTGAGGTGTGGTTACGGCAGCAGATGTTCTACACTTCCGAGCAGCCGAGCGAGCTAGGGCGAGAGGAGAGACTAGGACAGGCGAGAACAGGCTGGGATCGACATACGTCAGGGAAGAGCGCAGGCTCTCGGCTGCTCTCGGTCACGGCTGGTCACGGTGACTGACTCGCCCAAGGGGGAAGAGGAGGAAGCAGGCAGGGAGGCAAGAGCTTACGACATTCGGCACGGTGTAAGAGGGAAATAGCCGCAATGGGGAACAAGCGCACTGCTCGTAGTTTTGGCTTCTGAGCGTGGTAGTGAGCGAGCGAGCAGGAGTGATGCTCGAATGGGATGCGATGGGGGTGGTGATAGCATGTATAGTGCACAGTCATAAACTCCAGACAGTGGTCTATACTCTTGGGCTCAGACTTTCGGCAACAAAGGCGCGAGAAGCAGGAGCAGAAACAGAAGCCTCAAGAGCAGGCTATAGACGAAACACGGCAGATCCGTTACCATCCCCATCCCGCTCGTCGATCCACATCGACTCATCGAGCTTGGACTCCAACTACAGTGCAACCTCGTCCTTGTATCTCAACAGCCGGCGGTTGGATCTGCATAAAGAGTGTCACGTCAAAGCGGCAGCTGCACCTCGGCCCAGCACCTCCCAGCACCCCGCTCGAACCCGCCCAACCTTGGTACTCAATATCGCCAGTTGGAATCGCGATACACGCTCCGTTAGCGCGTATCCCCGCTCCAGCAGACCACGCCCAGCAACGGCCAGTACAGGGGTGGAATCGCGGGCCTTGTCGCGTAGCCGGAGGAAGAGAGGAGGACTACGGGATAATCGGCAGAAGGACTGGACTCCACCGCGTAACTACTCGCAGAGGTCTTCACGTCTCAGTACTGGTACTGGTATCCGGGCCGACCAACGTGCTGGGTGTTGACCACGCTTGGTCTAGGACTCCACCGAGGACTTTACTTTACCGTGCCTCACCATACCGCTGTGAATACCACCTCGACATCCACATCGACATCTCACCAGATCTCACCCCCTCCCGCATCTCGAGACCGAGGTCTCAGCTTGCCGCGACCGCAGTAGCTTGGGATATCCCGTCGCCTGTTCCGGGTATTCACCAGAGGTGAGTCACTGCCCCTGTATCGAAGTGAGCCTTCATGGCCAGTGCCATCCCCATCCGTACACCGTCCACGCCACACACCCTCTGCCCCCTTTGAGCTTCCCGTCCTGTATCTGTGGCAAGCTGTGGCGACACTGCCGATCGAACACGCCCTCAAGCACGTCCCTTTCGTCACGTTCGTCCCTTCTTCCCATACCCAAGCGTTCTTATGACAGTGAGAGTGAAGAGCTCACTATCTTAACTCTAGTCGACGTCTCTCGACCAGGATCCGCACGCCCAGACGCAACATCACCCACATTGGAGGTCTGCAGTGTAGAAGGCGACTCGAAACGCTCCCAACTATCACTACTGTAACGCGGCAAACCCCCCAACCTTCTCGAAGCTCGAAGCCGAACACGCTGAACCCAGAGCCGAATAAGCCAAGCGAACGTCGCGTCAAAGGAAGTCGCATACACCACACGTCCTACACCCCACTCGAAACATCTCGGATCTTGCAACGGCTCTTGTCACCACCATCGCCACCGCAAGCCTTCTCTTTGGCGCACACTGCCTGTGGATCCTTTGATCATCTGGTGAAAGCTTGATACCCCACCGACGTCAGTATCTCCACCATAGCCTGCCCCAAACCCCCTCCCTACCCAATCCTGGCGACGTGTTTTCCCGAAGCCACTTGCCACCTCCGGGCAGTCAAGGGATCGCCAGACGCCACGTTTGAGGTGTATCTTCCACTTCGTGTTCTATCCGAGCTCGCCGGTGATAGCTCTCCAGCACGTTTAGATATCACACCCATCCGCAATCCCGTCTCAGATCTTTCCCTCTTCCCCCAACTACCAAAACCCTCAATCGCGAGGGCAAAATCGCTGACCAGCGTGGACCATAGGTTTCTTGTACGATCTTTGATCGAGTGAGACGGTAGACGTGAGTTCATCGCCTCCGAAAACAACGGAGCTCGCATAAAAGTGATAGGAATCGAGCTGATCATCGCCTCTCGATCTCAATTCCCACTCAATCCCCTCCCCCGCCTAGCAGACTCTTGCAAGATGCAGCAGTCGTACGCCCAAATGGCCAATGGGTACCAGGACACCCGGCACTTTTCCCAAATACAACAAGGCGGCGCATCACAAATGCAAATGATCCACCAACAGCCTCCTCCCCCAACATTCGACCACCTGACCTCTGGCGGCGGTCATCCCAACACGGATCCTACGTCGTATATGAATTCGCAAGCCCAACTGCTCGCGTCGAACCCACCCCTCTCCAACGGATCGTATCAAGCGCACTATGTCGGTCAACATTTGCCCCGGTCACAGGCTTTCACGACGAATCCACCTCAAATCCCATCACTGCCTCCCAACGCCATTGCCGGGCCGTCGTACACGCCCACGCCCCAGCAGTTGCGGTATCAGCAAGACGTGCAGAATATGCCTCCGCCAAATACCCACCCATACTCTTTGGGACATATGCCGCCGCCGAATTACCACTTTGGCATGCCTCCGAATCAGATGCGCGCGGACGGCTGGGGCCCGGTAGGCCAGGAGTGGGACGACGAGGGCTTGGAGTATAGAGAGGGAAACGAGTTAATCTATGGCTCTCTCGAGGTCAGTTCAAATCCCATTACAAATCCGATCGAAGATCAAGATGCTTTCAACAATCACTTCTCTCCCTCCACACAAGATTCCCAAAGCATACCCTCCCCCCTCAGCCCATCTGGGCTGTTCCCTCCTTGTAATTTCGTCTCTGTTCCCCCTCCGAGCCCGAGACAGCCTCAATCCGGCAAGTGTGGCAAGAAGAGCGCCCGTCGCCAGGCCTACCCCTCGCTTCCGACCCCCAGCGGGTATGATAGCGAGGAATACGAGTCTGCCCAACCTCCTCAACGTGACCAAGAGCAAACACCCTACGACTCGTATCATGACGCTTACTATACCTCTGTAAAGGTCAAGCACCGGAGGCGGACGACGCCAGAACAGCTCAAAGTGCTGGAACACTGGTTCAACGTCAATCCCAAGCCAGACAACAACCTCCGCGAGTGGCTCGCCATGGAGCTCGGTATGACCAAGCGGAATATCCAGGTTTGGTTTCAGAACAGGTGGGTCGAGGATTGTTGCGCTTTGGTTGCTGACTTGATTAGACGTGCCAAGGTCAAGGGACTGGCGGCGAAAGAGAAGAATGCAGCGGCCAAAGCGGCTTCGGATGCCAATCAGGAAACTTCAACTACGCCAGAGAACCAAGTCGAGACTCCGCCAAACTCGGCACCACCAGCTCTAACACAATCACAACCCACGCCGTCGCCTGTAAAGCCGAGAACGCACGTGATCAGCGCCTCGGACCTCCCACAACGCCCCCCACCCCTACACATGGAGTCACAACCCGCTCTCCCGACCCAGCCTCAACTCGGCCTCCTGCCCCCCGTCAACGGAGTCAACATGGGCAGAAGAGTATCCCTGGCTAATGGCGAAGCGGCAAAGATTGAAATGTTCATTGCCAAACAGCGAATGGCGGCGAAGAAGGCCACGGAAGGAGCTGGATTCGTCTCACCGATCAGATCACCCGTCGTTCCTCTGCACCAAGCGGCCATGGCGAGGAGGAGCAGTATACCCTATCCCTCGCCTATACCCGAAGGCGCAGTGGCATTCAGCAATCCCGGCGGAAGTCCCAAGATCTCGCCCAATGTTCGACAGATGCCCTCGTCCCTCCACCTCGCGGCGATCAGGAACAATACCCGGCGATCAAGTGTCCCCGGCTTGCCTCAGGTCCACCTGCTCTCCTCTGGACCATTCACCCCGCCGAGGATGGTCTCGTCCAGTGGTCAAGATGCGAATGGGCTGAGGATGACACGAGAGTTGAGCCCGATCAAGGATCAAGACCCGGAGAGCGCTCTCGGCCTCGGCGACGTCTCCCCCCAGGATGGAATAATGTTCAACTCGAACGACCTGAGCACGACCTATCTCACACCCCCGACCTCGAGCTATTTGCCCAATGCGACCTCGAACACGTTCTTCTCGACCGACGGATCCATGAACGGGGGATACTCGTCCTACTCTATCGACTCGGCGACGTCGTCCCTTCCCCCCTTCACGCCCAATGCGCCGTTGCCCAACCCTGGCTTTTCGTTTGGTTCCACGCCCGACTCTGCCCAGCAACCCCAATCGCAGGGCGCGGACGACCAGGCGGCAATGTTCTTTGCGCAGATGCAGTCGAGGGGCAGGATGGGCAGTATTGCCAGTATCAACACGTACACCACGGACGGGGGCACGACCGAGGCTGGAAGCGAGTGGGGAAGCGATTGGAACGTCATGGGTCCAGAGGGATTCGATCCGGATCTCCGAAGGGCTTCAGCGTGAGCACGACTCTTGCCTTGTCTCAGGACGGTTGCTGATCTTGTCTAGGCCGGCTGATCTACTGCACAATCTTGGTATTCTGGGAATCAACACCAATCTCCCACAACAGCCAATGCGACCTTCACCCCTCAACGCCACGTACGCCCCCGACTTTACATACTCGACCGCCGCCGCCGATGCCAATTCGTCCCAAGCCTCGCCCATGTCCCTCACGAGCGGACAGCCCTCGCCCTCTGACCAAGAGCGACAGCAGCACGGCAAGGGCGTCCAACTGTCCCTCTCGATGTCGGCCCTCCATCCGAACTTCCCGAATGGATCGTATCCGAATTCCAATACGACTTCAGCCGCCGTCTCGCCCTACTCGGCACACTCGTCGGCGTCCATGGTCAATGGATACTCGCACACCAGCAGCAATGGCAGTGCGGTCAACGGGCAGAATGTTGGACATGGCGGGAGTAGGGACGATGGCGTGAAAGATTCAAATGGATCCAAGGAGAATGAGGGCAGTGGTGGAGATGGGAATGAGGATTACGACTTTTTCGCTCAGCTCAACGACGCCAACAACGTCTTGGCATGAGCACCTCGCTCCGATAAGATTTGTCGGTAATCGATACGCCTAGATCAGGCCGTGGAAGTGTGGATGGAGGAAAGAGGGATTCATCGGGCTTGTAGCGTAGTGTAGTCTTGGACTGTCTTGTTAGGATGACCTTCTTTCGTATTTGGTATCAATCGGGTCCGATCTCTCACTCAGTGTCCTTGTAGTCGTAATGCAGCTAGATGTCAGGCAGCTTCTTGTCATCGAGGCGATACATTCGTGTCCTTCATTATACTTCACAACTAGTCGAGTACATGGCGTAGAGTCCATCACGGGCACTGGGCTAATCCGCTCTGATCTGGATTCCAACTCGCAACCACCCGTCCACGCCACACATGCAGGACGACAACCACGCGAGCTCCGACTCGGGCGGCACTTCGACCCCCTGGATGATCGGTATGGCCAGGGTATACGACGTCGAGGGGAAGAGGAGGGGGAGGTATTGCCTCAGCGCGCCTAGTATCGTCTGGGGACTGCCTACCCACAACGTCAGCAGAGCACACTTCGTGTCTCGGGGGGCGTCGATATCGACCTCAGAGTGCGACTCACCATCAGGAAGCAAGGGCGGAATGACCTCTTGTACCACTGGCGCCCCATCGGGCAGGTAGAACTTGATAGGCAGGGCCCTTGCGGTATAAGACGACTCTGGCTTGCTGGCCCCGACGCTGCCCGGGTCCGCGGACGGCGGTCGGGAGGGTATCGAAGATGAAGGGGTGTGTATTGGTAAAGGGAATAACCGGGTCGCCATCCGCATAAACAAGTCATAGTCGTCTAGCACAGTCTCAGCACAATCTTCCAGAGGCTCTTGCTCACCCGAGACTAGACCCTCCCATCCGCCGTCGAGATCCGCTTTCCGCAGGTTGGTCACCTTGTTCGTGTTCCGCCATCGGACGAAATCGGCCTCTTTCAGCTGGTTTATATACTGCGTCTTGCACGCGTCTATCGAGTTGGGCATGAGGAGCTTGTCGTTTGGCGGGGCGGACAGGTGGAGAATGAGCCTGAGCGCCGGGGGGGATATGGACGTGGAGAGCGCTTTGTGCGGTTTGACAATCATCGATTGGATGTGTACGAGGTCTATAGGCCAGTGCCTATAGAGTGTCAGCTTGGGAGTAACCAAAAGGATGACGAACCACCGGATGGGACCTTGGGGCAGGAACGAATCTGCCTCGTCGGCCGTTTCCTCTTCTAACCACCAGTCCTTCTCCTCCGTCTCGGCGAGCTGCTGGTCGTCCAGGGCCAGCTCTACGAGGTTCTCTCGGATCTCGGGGATGAGTAGCGCGAAATAGGTATACCGCGGTGCGCGCATCTACCCCAAACCACAAGGTAAGCGTCGTTCTCTCCTCACTCGACAGGCCAGAAGTGGAGGGGATATGACGGCTGGTGGCTCACGTAGTACCTGTCGCAACTGGATCCAAAGCCCGGTTCCCCATCGCCAAGCCGAATGCTGATGGGCACGCTGGACTGCCATACCAGCCTGCGAAACAGGTTGGCCGAGGAACTGCTCGCGCCGGCGGACATGTCAACAGAGAGTCCTAGCCTGCGGACTGTGATCACTCGTGGCGAGCAAAGGGTGAACTAGGACCGGTACTGTCGAAATGGGGGTAGACGTGGCTGGAAAGATGGATGAACAGACAACAGGGTCAAATGGAAGTTGGCAGAGTGAGTAGTGCAACCAAGAGTGCAACGAACGGATGTTGACGGGACGTGCAACTTGGAGTCTTGGGTAACTTACAAACCCCCGCTTTGCATAACAGCCGTCCCACATGCGCCTAAAACACAGTTCCACCTCCAGGCGCGCAAGAATGCCCGCCGGCAGACAATTAGGCCTGAGTGGGTGGCGACTAGTCTTCGACCCAGTTGGCTGGTCGGGCACGAGTCACGACAGAAGATGCAAGAGCATGGGATATCGAGAGCTCGACCTCTTGTGTATTGCTTTCTTTCATTCTCGTTCTTATAGCGTCTTTTCACGTCTTCATGACTTCGCCTGATCGCCCTCTGATGCTTCGCCTCATGTGAAGAGGATGAACCAACGATACGCGACACGGACGAGATGACCAGATGATGGTATCTCCCAAACCGATCGAGCCAATTCCAGCTGAGTGTAACTGATGTGACTCCGCTTTATCGCAATACCACCTAGCCAGAAGGCAGTCTATGGAATCATATGGAATCATATGGAATCATATGGGCACTATCCGGTGCTTGATCACTGATCAAGTTCGCATAGTCGTACGCCTGAGACTTATTCCACATCACCCTCACAGTCTCACTCCAGCTTCGTCTCGGACTTTTCGTCCTTTCGTCGACTGACAAAGCTAACAACCTTTGAATGATTCAAAAGCGTAGTCGAAAGCAGCTACTCATACAGACATACATATCCACCCCCGACCCTTACACATGTACCGATCCGTCGCTCTGTTTCTCCGTCTCATTGACCCCCTTCACCGGTCTATACCAAGCCAAGAACAAGACGATCCAAGCCAAACCCCATCCTATCTCAAAGTAGAACGACGCTTGGACATTGGCATAGTTCTCCAAACCGCCTTCCTGCACCGTGAACAGCCCCGCCTGGATCGCTAGGGCTACCACCGTGCTCGAGTGCATTGACGTTTGCAGTGCCGCTCCCACCACGCCCGCCTTTTCAGGTGGCACAGCCGCCATCACACCGACACTGCCGCTCGTCAGTCTCATGCGTACTAAAAACCAGAGTGGGGACTCACATTGTGGCTATGAGGACGACTTGCATGCCCGCAGAGCCGAATACCATCCCGGGGAAGATATACTTCCAGTAATCAACCTCAACCACGCCTGGCGCTTGGGTCCAGAGGACGGACGCGCCAATGGCCAGTAAGAGGGCTACAGGCAGCGATATCCTCAATCTCGAGGTAACACCGGGGAAAAGTCTACCCAAAAGTCAGTCCATATTCTCCTATCCCCGTTCGACTCACATGAGAACCACGCTGACGCTCGCCGCAGCTACACCCTCTGGCAGGGTTCTCACCGCGGCAACAATCATCGACTCGCCGTTGACCTGGTTGAAGAGCTCGATAAAGGGGATAAAGTTGGATCCCCACCAGCCGAGCGGGTATAGTGCGAATACGAGGAACATTGTGAAGTTGGGCACGCGCCACAAGCTCGGCGGGAGAATGGCGTGGTCGTCGTCTAACCGCCTTTCCCAGAGGAAGAAGCACGGGAAGAGGATGGCAAAGAGGATCACTGGGACGATGAAGTGTGGTGTTCCAAAGCCATACGACGCCCCCAGAGTCAGACCGAGGATCAACAACAGGATTGCCGTCAACATCCTGCCTTGTCGTCAACACGACTCTAGTCGGATCTCGAAGTCTACTCACGTCGATACACCAATCGGATCTAAACGCTTCATACGACCTTCGACTTTGATATGGACTTGTCGATCTGGAATAGCGATGAACGATGCCGCTGCGGCGGGGAGACTGTCAGACGAGGTCAATCACTCCAATCCTGTGAAGACGTCTGGACGATCTGTGGCACTTACGCTAGGAACGAGCAAATCCTGAAGAACCAGCGCCAATTCCTCATCTGACCCTCGTCGGTGATTAGCGCGATGACACCGGCAATGATGGTACCAGTGACGTTGGCGATGGAACCCGTCGTGCCGTATAGGGTATAAGCTCTCGACCGCTCGTTCTCCGGGAATGTCGATGCGATCAAGCGATACGCCGAGGGAACGAGCGACGATCCCGCGACTCCGGCAAGTGCTCGAAACACGAAGAAGGAGTATTGATCCGTGAGGAAGGAGAGGATGATGTTGAGAATCCCAAAGGCCAGTAGACCGTATTTGAACACTACGACAGCGGAGCTAGGCCATCTCGTCAGTCTTCTGCTCAGGTGTTGGAAGGTTGAGATGTTGCTACTCACAATAGATCTGAGACTCTGCCCCAGAACAAGAGGAAAGAGGCAAAGGTAACGGTGTAAGAAGTGATAATCCAGCTTTGCTGCTCGAAAGGGATATCCAGATCTCTCGAGATGACGCCAGTGAAGACGAAGAACGCCGACGAGCTGACCACTGCAGTCCGGACTCCGGTCAGTGGCAAGCTTCATAGGTGGTACGCAGTATCATATCGTTCTGTATTGTGACTCACCATCGATAAAGTAGGACGTAATGAGCAGAGCGAGGATAGTCCACTTGTGCTTCGAGCTCAGAGGAGGCAAAACATGCAACTGATTGGGGTGCTCGACTTTGTGAGTGGCGGAATCCCGAAGTATTTCGGAGGATGTGTCGGATGTAGTAGTATCGTTCTGGGTTTCCACCCCCTTTTCTGCTAGAACTACGCTGGCCATGGTGTACACTCTCAGTCGAGGTCGATAGGTGCTCCTGCGCGCAGACAGACTCTGCTCATATACCCCTCCACCCCTCTTATACCTTGGAGAGGATGGTGGAGGGCGAGGACGTTCAGAAATGTAAATTCCCGATCCTCCTCCACTTCTCCCTCGGCCAAGCTAAAATCACCGGCGACCGCCAATTGGATTCTCCTCTTTCATCTCCTCACACCCCGACCACTACAAGGTCTGAGATTGTCGGTATATCGGTGTTTAGATGATCGATAGCGACTCCTTCCACTCACCTCCACATCCACCCGACTCCAATGGGACCGGAACCCCGACGATAAGTCATCAGGCGTGAGTAAGGGGCGGGAAATGTCAACACTGCCCCAAGCGTCGACGTACTGATGGCATACAGATGCGTGGCGTGTAGAAAGATCAAGGTGGGCTCAAATGGGCCATCTAGACTACTACGGAGACTGATAGCCAGTAGATACGATGCTTGGATAATGAGGATGGCGTGACGCCATGTCGGCGGTGTCGTCAGTGTTTTCACATCCAAACGGCGCTGAATCGCTGACGCATAACAGGTCGCCTCGACTTGGACTGTGAATATGTCAAGACCCGAAGAGGTCGCAAGCCACGACTTGGGTGAGGACCAGGCTCTCTATGCCATCCTACAAGCTGACATACGCCTCAGGCCCAAGTCGGAGAGCCAGACTGAAAAAGAGAATGAACGGCGATCACGCAAAGCATCCGACCAACCGGAATCCTCCAGTCAAGCTGTCAAACGAGCAAGAGCATCTCTCCCTCGTCCATCTTCGGGCTTGGGACCGTCTTACTATCCCGAATCAACATACCATATCGACTCGATGTACCCAAACACTAGCCACAACCAGCTCGCCTCAGCTTCCAATTTCGTTCGCCCGAGCACCGAACGTTCGACAGCCAATTCCCCAGTTCCATTCCCTCCGCCCAATCCCTATGCCATTCCCACCACATCTTCATCCCACTCTGTGCTTCCAGTTTCCGCCCAATCCGTCTCCGTATCGGATAGATCGCTAGCTCCGCCACATGACTCGACACGGAGTTTTGAAATGTCGGGATACCTCGATCCGGTCATTCCTTCGGTCCCGGAGCACTCGCCGAGTGCACGGGAGAAGGCTGAGAGGCATCGCCAACAGCAGACGGCGGAGATCGAACTCAAGCATATGTTTGATGATCCAAGTGAGTAGCTTGAAATGATCATTAATTGATATCCTGACTCTTGATCGCAGTCGAGCTCGGGTATATCACATCAGGGGAGGCGGATACCTTGGTCAATCTGTGAGTGAAGCGTCGGAGGATAAGCTGATCCTCTGCAGATTTCTCACCCGGCTCAATCCACTCATCGCCATACTCGACACGTTCTGTGAGTCGTCGACCTCGAGTACGCTGACTTGCGTGCAGTACACGACGTCGCTTATCTTCGGTCTTCCGACTCTCTCGCCCTATTCACCGCCGTACTCGCCGTCACTGCCAAGTTTCACAGAGTGGAGCTTTATAATCGACTACTGGATCACGCCCAAACGCTGCTTAATCGGGCAATCACTCGAGGCGACGCGAGCTGCAACCTCATTCAAGCACTACTCGTGCTCGTCTACTTTAAATCTCCTACGGATCGATCAGCGTGGTTGAAGATCGGAATAGCGATTCGGATGGCCTATCAACTAGGCTGGCATGTTTCGAAGAGGCGGTCACTGCCGGAGAATGCGCACGAGGCTCGTCTCGTTTTGGTAAGTATTCTGGTGATCTACGATCGGAGGAAGCTGACGGCTGAGCTACAGGACCCAGAGCGGACGTGGTATTGTGAGTAGCGCATGGATATGGCATTGACCCAAGCTGATGACCTTAGGCTTGATATGTGAGTAACACATTTGGACGTTGACAAGACTAACGACTACACGTAAAGGCTTTGACCGACAGTGAGTGTGAATCAAGAGACCCGGACTTGGCTGATTCCTTCATGCAGATACGCCGACCTGTTCTCACTTCCAGAAATGACAAAGCGGAGCGAATGCGGCGACGTGAGTCTGACCCGCACGTGCTCAACTCTCAACTAATGATCTTAGGTCGAGACGTGGGCGAGAGAACACCTGCACCTAGGCGTTGAGATTGACATGCACCTCGCTTGTAGTCTACAGTGAGTCATCCCGACACGCGAGGCTGACTGGCAGGACGAAAACCACCACCACAACATGGAAGCGATTACGCAAGGAACATCTCGTGACGCCCCGGGACCTTTTGGTGGTCATGCTGGACAATCTGGATCAACAGGTCATTCGGCACGCTACCAAGTGGTTCTCCCCAGAGCCAGGTATGTCACCACTCGTCACCCTTTACTGATCATATCAGAAAACCAACCTGGACACTCTACGATGCACCGGAACCTGATGTGCTGGTTCAGCTGCGTCATGCTTCTCGGGGTCAAGTATCACCACTTGACCTTGGTCACGGGGGAGGAAGCCGAGGAGATGACTTTGGAGTGTCTGAGCCGGGCAGATCGGGTGATTTCACAGCTCGAGCTGGTGGAGATGGATGGATTCCTGCCATACCTCTATGACGCGGGGACAGTGGGATTGTCCGAGTGGGGGATCATAGTCTATCAAGTGAGTATCTCTCAAACACTTCGGCTGACCCTTGTACAGCTGTATTGGCGCACACCTCCCGCACATCGTGGATTCGTGTTGGACCTGGTGCATAGGGCCAATGCATGTTGCCGAAGGATCGCCCAGGGGGACAATACTGCACCACCTGCATTCGTCGGCAGGTTTTTGGAACGCGTTATTCGGTTGATGAACGGGCAGAGTCGGCCTCATACGAGGGTACCATCGCCTGTCCCACTGAACAACCACAATGGGCAAGAGAGGAGTGTTTGGCAAGAGGGGAACGGGTCAGCAGTCAACTGGGCTTTGGTGAGTCGGCGATCTTTGGACTTTCACCGTTATACTACCGTCCGGAGTCCGCTAATCCATCTCCTGCCAGGACGACTTTATTAATCTCACTAGTGGAGGCGAGGCGGACGAGTTCAAAGGCCTTCTCGATGATCAATACTGGTGCGTACGAATACGCCTTACATCCTCGATCCGGCCCACTGACCTTCGTATAGGATGTCGTTGTTCGATCAACCTGTCATCTAGGGTATGCAGTGGAGGACCTATACTCCAACTACCATCTATCTTGATGTGTTCTGCTCATGGCTTCATCTGATGTATCCATAACGTGATCCGATCGCCCGTCTCTTCAGTTCACTCATTTTAGCTCCAGAGCTCCAGCGTTCGCTCTTGGCTGATTCATACTGATCATCCAACATCTGACTCACTCATGTCCGAGCTTTCATGTCAGTAGTCCTACTCCATTCGAGCAGTCACGAAAGCCGCCGAGAGCATGTACTCTTGATATCTCAGACCGCTTCAAAGAGACAGGGTGCAGACTGCAGAGACTCGAGGAGCCCAGCCGCCCACCCGGCTAAGTGGCCAGCCGGGTGATCCGACCAAACATAAACGGCACTCCACTTAACACAGTGAGTGAAAATGCATCCGCCGTGTCGGCGATCGCCGAAACCCGTTTGTGGCGGTTTCGATCATCATCTTCATCATCTTCGCCAACTATAGATGGATCACCCTCGCGATCGAGCTCCTCAAGGTCCGGCATGCTAACGCAACAACCACTGCATGTGCTGAATACAATGACTGATGTGCTGATCATTACAAAACAGGCTTTTTCGCCACTTAATTGCTGAAGAGGATCCTGTAGACTCGCTTCCACCATGGGGCAGCTCTTCGCTCCGCACGCCACTGTAGATGTTCTGTCAGTCTTCGGACGAGTCTGTAGGGCCTGTATGCTCACAGCCTGCATGTCGCTAACGCTCAACCAGCTCTTGCGTCCAGTGTCGAGGTCGATCTCGTGAGCTCGTCGTGGGAGTGTTCGCTTCCTGAAAAGGCAAAGGCGATCAGTCAAAGTTGTAACACTAATAACGGCTGTACTCACCAGAAGTAACCGGCAATGTAGAAGGCGATGAGGATGGGGAAGGCGATGTAGGAGAGGAAGAAGCTTTCGGCCCTGTCCCTGCCGGTGAGAGGTGGGTCCTCTGGGCTGGTGATGGGGAAGAGACCGATGTAGAACTGGGCGATCAGGACAATGACGATGAGAGTCGCACCGAGGTAAGAGCCGTAGATGCCACCAAGAGCGGTGAATGGAAGCTCTCCGACGTCGTGACCCTGAACCTTCCATGCTCGTCTGAATCGGATGTGGGTGACCAAGATCGAGAGCCAGGTGAAGAGTGTAGAAAGACCGGAAAGGGCGACAAGCCAGTCAAAGACTTGGCTTCCGACATCGGCAACGTTGATGTAGGCCAATGGGGAGAAGATGAGGATGGCGATGAGCGAGTAGAGTGGTCGACCCGACTTGTCGATGTAGGTGAACATCTTTGGAGCGTATCCGGTCTCGGCGAGCGCAGTCAGAGTTCGGGATCCGGCGTAGACACACGAAAGACCGATCGAGAGCACCGAGATGCAGATGGTGATGTTGATCAGGTGGTTCATTCCCTTGATACCGGCCAAGTCCATGACAATGACGAACGGAGAGGCGTTGGCACCGCTTCCAACACCGAGTCGCTCGTTGGTGTATGGGATGGCGAGACCGATGATGGTGAGCGAGGTGATGTAGATGAGGGTGATTCGCCAGAAGGTGTTCTTGACGGCGGAGGGGAGGGTCTTTCGGGGGTTGGGGGTCTCAGTGGCAGCGAGACCGACGAGCTCAGTGCTAAACAGTGTCAGAGGAGGAACGGCAAGTATGAGAGACTGACTCACCCGGCGAAAGAGAAAGCGGCGGTGACAAACATCGCGCACACTCCCTTGAATCCGTTGGCGAAAGCTCCCGGGTTCTGCCAGTTTCTACCACCGACATACGAATCGTAGGCACCGCCGGCGGGACCACCACCGCAGATGCAGATGATACCGATGAAGATGAAGATGACGACCACAAGGAGCTTGAGGCACGAGGACCAGAACTCCTCCTCGGCGTAACCGAGCGTACCAAAGGCGGAAGCGATGAAGATGACAATCATGAAAATGGTGATCCATGCGGCGAGTGGGACAGGAGTGTCCCAGTACTGCACAGTGGTACCGGCGACAGTGATTTCCAGCGGCAAGACGACAGCCCATTGAAGCACATAGTTCCATCCCATGGCAAAGGCAAACGAGGGGTCGAGCATTCGGGAAGCGAGCGTGTAGAAACCACCAGAGACAGGGTAGAGAATAGCCATCTCACCCAGAGCCTGGGTGACGTTGATCAACATGACACCCATGATGATCCAGGCGAGCAGGACGGCGGCGGGACCACCTCTGGCAAGGGCGGAACCGGAACCGACGAAAAGACCAGTACCGATGGAACCACCGACAGCAATCATCTGCAAGTGTCGGGGCTTCATCTTTTGCTGAAGGAGCGGGTTGTCATGCTGGAGGTACTCGGGGGGAATGTCACCGTGGGCGACGAGACCTCGGGTCGTTCCAGGCGCACGCTTGAACGACTCAAAGTTGATACCAAGACGAGTGGCGAGCGACTCTTGAGATGGGTCGTAGACGTCATCCTGGGCCGCCTGTTGGGCCGAGTAGACTCCAACGTCGTAACCCTCGACTTTCTTCTCAATGTCGGACATTGTGGTGGTGGGAGAAGAGAAAGTGTTGGAGGGGGAGGGGGCATATGCAGTCCCAGGCTCGGCTTATATCTATCCGTGGACAGGTGATACATGGGAGCTCAGACGACCTCACTTATCGGCGGATTCAAAGCTGAGCCTCTCACCTCTCGCCCCGCATCTCCAATCTAGGAAGTAGAACAGGATGTCGGACGGGGAAGAAAAAGACGCTCTGTGATTTGCTGATGCGTTACGGAAGGGGAAGGCGGAGAAGCAGAGACAGTGCTTCTCAACCGGTAAATGCGGAGGTTGTTGCCGTGCTCCCAAGCCTTTTGCTCCATGTGGGTTTTAGCTTGGCACTAGTGTATGCCTCCCTGCAGCCTCCCTGCGTGTGGTTCGGTCGTCTGCAAGTGCAGACTGCTGGGCTCTGCTGGGTCACTGGCTGTTGGCTGACGGGGCGCTGACGGAGGCTGACGGGGAAGGGAGGGAAGAGGAGGGAAGAATCGATCGATGGAGAAAATAGACATAATTGATTGGGCAAGAACGGGGGGAGGCCGCGGAGGAGAAGACGGGAGATTCCTGAATTCTCCTATCTCTTATCAGGCACGTTATTGATCGAGCTGTTCGGGTCGTCTGCTATCGCGACCATGCTCCGCTCCGCTATCAGCTCGGTTGCACCATCTCACCTCAGGCCTCAAGCGCTCCTCAGGCGTTCTGAGGCCTTATCTCACTCGCTTCCCACTGGAGATAAGGAGCTGCAGGGGGCTGCGATCGATCGTCATCCGTGCTCGTCTTGATGCACCGACAACCTCCGACAACGACTGAGAATGCCAGCGGTGATCCGGACTCCTACCGCGTTGGAACAAGCATTTGTCCAGCACCCCTTGGCACCTCCACTCGACGGACTTCTCGAGACCTCTCGCAGCCTCTCGCTGGCGCTGCAGACTGCTGCAGAGAGCTGCAGAGTGCAACATTGACTTGCCAAGCACATGTTACGTACAAGTCCCGGCGGAGGTCAGTCATGCAACCTTGGTCGCTGAGCCAGGCTGAGCCTCAGAGAGGGCGCACGATCCGAGAGCCTTTTTGGCCAGGTTCCAGACTGCGTACACTCCTCCACGGCCGGAGCTTGCATTGCGTAAATCGATACAGCTTCTTATTACATGCGCAATATTCGTCTCGTCCGCTCCAGCTACACTACTCCGTCGACTCTTTCAAAGCCTCAACGTTCTCGTTGTCCGCAAGATCACATGACAGTGACTTTCGAGAGATCATTAAGCTTCGCCCGACGGACCCGCAAGCTGAGTGTCGAGGCTGTTGCCGAAGTCATTAGCACAGTCAACGTGGACCCGCCATGGGATACTCGTGGTCCACCCGACGTTCAAACCCAAACTCACGGAGGGATCTCACCGAACCTCGGACCGACAGCGGGGTCGAAGTCGTCCGTGTCGAGTTTGAGCACGAACGTAGCTCTGTCCGAACCGCTACGAGGTGTGAGTGTCTGCAGAGTGCAGACCCGGGAAGGTACTCACCAGGAGCCTTGGGGATTGGTCACTGCATGGAAGACGTTCCAGACTTGAGTGCTGTCCGGCGAGAGGAAGTTTGCATTGTGCCCAGTGCCATACTCGCCGTTGTTGCTGGCGAACACCGGTCCATCAGTCTTCTTTGACCAGGAGGCAGGGTTGATAGGATCTCCTCCGACGTAGTGAAGGAGGCCGAGCGAGTCTATGGCGGTCAGCTGGAAGTCTGTGGCACACTGACTAGGGTTGAGGCGACGTCACTCACAGCTTGCAGTACCGCAGAAGCTCGCCGAGTAGGTCAAGCTGCACCCAAGTCAGTACTCCTCCAAGAATCCGATGTATCACCGTCGACACTCACTAGGTCTCGCCAGCCCAGTATAGTGGATTGGGACCCTCATTCACTGCCGGTACGTCCTGGTTACCCACTTGCTCCCAAGGTTGATCCGGCTGGGAGATGACGCCGATGTTGTTCCGGTCAAAAGCGTCAGGGGTGATGAGCTTGGAGATACAGATCGACTGAACGGGATTGGGATATCCGTCAAGTGGGCGCAAGCACGACCAGACAAAGTACGAGGCATCGCCGAGTTGGAGCACTGTGCCGTCGATACTGCATCGTTAGAATGATACGACCTGGTCGACTCACCCCCAGGCATCGTCAAGCATGGCCGGATTGCCATATGGTCCAGCGGGCTACAATAGTCAGAGGATGTCTGCTCATAGTGCCGGAGTACTCACGTCTGAGGTTCCGGTCAAGACGTGAGGATGGTAGTCGAGCGAGAAATAGAGGTACCAAATCCCATCGAGCTTATGCAATTCTACCCCTTCAGCTTCGCCTCACAGGATCGACTTACCAGGAGCCCAAGTGTTACCGAGGCTCTGAGTAGTCTCATTGGAAAAGACCACACTATCGTCAGTACTGATCGCAGTTGTCGTACTCACTTTTGAGTAGCAGTCTTCAATCCAGCGAGGGTTGGCGAGGAAGTCACCCTTAGATCGGTGTACGAGGTTGAGACGAACCAATACTGGCTGCAAGAGTGAGTACTGATTATGAGGGCTGGACATACCTGGTATCATGGTCGTAGGCTGAATGCGATCAGCGAGTTATCCAAGGGCGAACGTGTTGGACTTACTGATGAATGGGTCTGCGCCATTCTCTCTGAGCGGCTACCAGCGTCAGACGAGTTCAACGAGTCCTACTTACGTTGGTGTAGGTTGGTCCTCGGGAGGAGATGGCAGCGGCATTGGCACAAACTGCCGAGAGGGCAATGGGCAGGAGAGCAGTCCACATTCTGTACGGCGAGTGAGACGGTTCGGGCGTTGTACTACTCAGAATCAGCCACTCAGCCACTCAGCCCCTCGATCATCTTATATGCATTCGCGCTGCGTGTCGTAGACTTGTAGGAGAGCTTAGTTTCTCATCGTCACAATGATGTATGACGAGTAGCTGCTGTGGTAGTAGGAGTAGGAGCCTATGGAGGCCGCAGACTGATGGGTGATGGACTGCCTCCACCCGCACAACGTACAACCGCTAGCGCGGTTTTTTTGCGTAGATACAACCGGAGGAGGATGGCGCGGCCATTGCGCTGAGATCTCATTGTTGACTCATCGCTCATCCGCAACCTCGGGGGACCGCATGCCGGAGTTGAGATGCTCGAGGACCTTCTGCCGCCTTAGCGTGGAGCACCGGTTGTCCAACACTGTAAGCTCCGCAAATCTAGGGATGAGGAGTGGGGAAATGCCAAGGGTGACATCCCTTCGATCTCACTAGATCTGACCCCGACAATGCCTAATTTTGGCAGAGCCTACTCGTCCGTCGTTGCTCATCCCTTCGGCCTACATTGCGAAACCTTGGACACCCGTGCCAGTGTGTTGGTCATGTGATCAGTCACTGCTTGACTCGAGTGGACGAGATTTGACAACCGATTAACCGTTTCTTCAATCGGATA
This sequence comes from Bullera alba, assembly GCA_001600095.1. Classification (NCBI taxonomy): domain Eukaryota; kingdom Fungi; phylum Basidiomycota; class Tremellomycetes; order Tremellales; family Bulleraceae; genus Bullera; species Bullera alba. The sequence goes on from BCIX01000003.1 coordinate 2,250,467, forward strand.
TGCTCGTCCGCTCATCTCGACAAGTTCGACATCTGGATCGTTACGAGACTGCGAGTATAAGTACTGGCGAGGTCGATGCAATGTCACTCCCACACCCACAGTCTGATACGCACAGCTCAACATGCTTCGATTCCTACAGCTCTCACTACTCCTCCTCGCCCTCAACCTCGGCTTGACTACGGCAAAGCCAGTCGAGAAGCGGGACTTTGGACCTGTGACCATCTTCACCCCACCCTCCAACTATGTCAACGAGAAGACGCTGTATGCAAGACAGCTGATGCTTCCAGACGTGAGTGCTAGCTGGTAGCTTCCAAGAGTATCAGAGCTGACCCTTTATCAGAGCGCTGGAACCCTGCTGGCGACTTGGGAGAACTATGACTGGGCGACATCGAACAAGCCATACTTCCCCATCTACCGATCTACCGACCATGGCTTCACCTGGAAGGAGATCAGCAGAGTCCAAGTGAGTCCATCCTAGGAGACCATAGCTGATCTATGGTAGGACACGGTCAACGGCTGGGGTATGCGATACCAACCACACCTCTTCTACCTCGACAAAGCCACCGGTGGCTTCCCAGCGGGTACCATTCTCGTGGCCGGTAACTCGATCCCTACCGACCTTTCCAAGACCCAGCTCGACCTGTATGCCAGTCGGGATGGAGGTGTGACTTGGTCTTTCGTTAGTCACATTGCCAACGGCGGTGTTGCTGTGAGTTGTCCCATGGCTCTCAAAGATACATTCGCTGATCTCACTTCGTTCGTAGAAACCAAACAACGGAGTAAGCAATGACGGAGCGATGGGTGGAGTAATGCTGATCCACATATAGGAAACTCCAGTCTGGGAACCCTTCCTCATGGCCTACAATGGTCAGATCGTATGCTACTACTCTGACCAGAGGGACCCGGCCAAGGGCCAGAAGCTCGTTCACCAAGTCACTTCCGATCTCAAGAACTGGGGACCCGTCGTCGAGGACGAGGCTGCTCCAAACTACGACCAGAGACCCGGTATGACCATCATCTCGAAGCTTTCCGACGGTCGATACTTCATGACCTACGAGTACGGTGGTGCACCAGAGGGTGAGTCGTACCTATCCTCGAGCTCAGTTCACTCGACTGACCCCCGATTTAGCCAACTTTGCCGTCTACTACAAGATCTCGAAAGACCCCCTAAACTTCCGAAACGTCAAGGGTCAAGCGCTCAAGACGTCGGACGGCAAGTTCCCGACTGGAAGCCCTTACAACGTCTTCACCACCGTCGGCGGCAAGAACGGCACGATTGTCGTCAGCGCCAGTTCTGACAGCGACTTGTTCATCAACAAAAACTTTGGTCAGGGCGCCTGGACCAGACTCACCAACCAGGAGAGGGATGGCTACTCGAGGAGTCTGTCTGTTGGGTTCAACCCGAAAGACATTCTCATCGTCAACGCCGGTCAGCTGGGTAGGGGATCTACCAACAAGGTCACTGCTAGTGCCAGAGATGTCAACGGGTGTTCGACGTGTTAGGTAGTACGAGCTGAATTGGGGTTCATAGTAAGAAGTACAAAAGGGCAATACTAGCCAAATGCATGCAAATGTCATGACCAGAACCAAGGACTGTACGAAGATCTATTGGTTGGGTATCATAGCAATGCCGTTGCAACTTCAGCGAAAGTCTACTGGGAAGAGTCTCGATCTACAAGGTCGTCATCTCCCTGCTAATCCCAGGGGTCACGATAAGAGCGACGTTCGACAATCGAAAGGCCACAGACGAGTTACATGAGAGTATGCTAAGAGTACAAAAGCGCTATGGGAGAGATACATACGGCCAAACCTGATCACAGAAACTTGTTCTCCTCGACACTGTACGATAACTCGGCGATAGTGTCAGAGACTGATCGCGCAACGTCGAGCCTGTACTCTCCCGAAGCGATGACCCAACCCCCTGTCTCGGTGCTCCAGTGAGCGAATGACCGCTGGTTGAGCTCGATTGTGATCAGTGCCGATTGACCGGGTTGCAGAAGAGGAGTCTTGGCGAAACCCTCTAGTGACTTTGCCTTGGAGTTTGGCTTGGAGACGTACAGCTGGACAACCTCTCTGCCTGCTCGATCACCAGTGTTGGTGATGGTGGTGGAGACGGTGATCTTGCCGTTGGCCTCGACGTCCAATTTGGCATCTGACGCGCTGAAAGTCGTGTACGATAGGCCGTGACCGAAACCTAGGCACTAGTCAGCTTGCAAATCTAACTTCCACTCAGCTTGTACTCACAGAAAGCAGGCTCGACATCTCGAGCCAGGTAACCCCTGTAACCCATCGACATCCCCTCATCGTATCTCAAGTTGAGATCGGCATCACACGGGAAGTTGGCAAAGGCGGGACCGTCCTCGATCGCCTTTGGCCAGGTGTAAGTCGTTCTACCGCTCGGGTTGACCTTTCCAAAGATGACATCGGCAACGGCTACAGCAAAGTCAGCTATCTACTCGGAGGTCAAAAACACAATAGCTTACCATTTCCACATTCCTGACCAGAGAAGTGAGCATGCACGATCGCAGCAGCGTCCATTGCCGGTCCGAGATCGACCGCGGAACCACTCTGGTTGACGAGTATCGTGCGCGGGTTCGCCTTGATGATCTCTCGAGCCAACCGTGCTTGGGATTTAGGCAGTTGGATATCCGCTCGATCAACTCCCTCCATCTCCCATTCGCTCGTCGTGCCAACGCATAGTATCACCTCTTCTGCGGCTTGCGCCGCCGCGATAGCCTCTGCGAGCAAGTCCTCCTCGGTGCGGTCGAGAATCAAGCCGAATAGTAAGCCCTGGGCCATGGGCTCTGATCCTGCTTGAGGTTGGGACTGAACCACCACTCGGATATCGTACGTCTTGTTCGCGTCGAAAGTGTAAGTAAACGTCTGAGCGATACCGTGCGAGTGGAAGAGGAACTTTTGAATGTCGACCGGTCCGCCTGGGCGGTAGCTGTAAACACGAGTGCCGTTGATATAGACCTCGGCGTCCCACGTAGCTCTGAGGGAGAGCACATACGACCCCGTGACGTCGGGCGTTACCGATGAAACCATCTCAATCTCGTACTCGGGGTCTAGACCTGGGATGGGGCGCATGAGCAGTGCTTCGATGGCGTGGTGGTAGGTGTCGGTGGAGACTGGCGATTTGGCGTCGGCAGTTCTGTCCCCTATGTTCCACTTGTGGAAAGTGATTGAAGGGGTAAATCTGCCGTCGAGGACTGGTACATCTTTGTGGCTGTAGGGACCATGTACGTGAACGGGCTTTCTGGCGTGTTGAGCTAGAGCTGATGTGATACCCTCGAGCGGGTTGACAATGTAGGATGGGCAGATGAGGTGTGTGAGGACCTTGTCCGTGGCCAGCGGGCCAATAACCGCAACGGTCTTTGACTTGTCGCTAACATCGAGTGGTAGAATACCGTCGTTTTTGAGAAGAATGATGCCGTCGCCGGCGATCTGTCGATTTGCCGCGACGTCCTTGGGCGAGATGGGAGAAGGGCGGTCGACTTGTCTTTGAGCTGGGTCGAGAGGCTTGACAGTCTGGAGGAATTTGACCACTCGCTGGCACAGAGGGTCGAGGTCGGACTCGGAGAGGGTGCCGTCGGAGAGAGCCTTGAGTAGTTGACCTCCTCTGGCTGCCGGGAAAGGCATTTCCAGATCCATTCCCGCTTTGACCGATTCGACGCCGTTGCTACTCGAGTCAGACACTAGCTTCGTGGGCTTCAACTCACTAGGTCCCAAACCAATCGCTCATGAACATGCCATCCCATTTCCACTCGTCACGTACGATATCCAAGATCTTCTTGTTCTCGGCAGCGGAATGAGCGTTCTATAAAAATTAGTTGATTGCGACTGGTACAGCCGAGACACAACTCACGATGCGGTTATACGATGTCATGATCGACGCCGGTTTGGCCTCTTCCACTATGATCTCAAAGGGGCGGAGGTACACCTCGCGCAGGGTCTGCTCGTCGACGATGGAATCGTAGAACCTCCGCTCGGTCTCCGAGTCGTTGCAAACGAGGTGTTTCGGGCAAATGGCCACGCCTTGGCTTTGGACACCTATAAACACAAAACTTAGTACCGAGTCTTCCGGAGAATGACAATTACTCACCGTTGCCGAAAGCAGCGCCGCATTTACCTGCCAAAAAGGCATCTTCGCCATAGCTCTCTTGATTTCGGCCTCCTCGCGGGTCCCGATGGAGATTCAGGTTGGGCGCAAGGAGAATGTCCACTTCTTTCCATTTCGCCTCGCCTCCGAGGACTGAACCGATTCCCCGAATGGCCTCGAGGTCCCAAGTACTGGCCAGAGCGGTGGCATTGGGGATAACAATCGAGTGAGGTGCGTTCAGCACAGTGTCGCCTCGGATGTCGGTTGGGCCATCGGATGTTTTCGCGGGGTGGAGGTCGAATTTCGATAGACCAGACGTACGAACAAACGACGATCCAGAGAGGAGAAAGACCTTTTCGTGAACAGACAAGCTCGAGACGATCTCAGCTGGGGTCTTGGTCGTTGCGGTGAGTTGTTCTTTGGACAGGCCGATCGCTTTCAACGCTCGGGTCACGGTTTCGACGACGGGGACGGCTGTAGGCATGGTGTGTGAGGGTAGGTGGGAAGTTCGAGTGAGAAAGTCGAGGTGGGATATACTGATAAGGGTACATGGCTCTAGACGAATTGGGCATAGATGATCGTGTCAGGAGCGTGATTTCCGTGGTGGACTGTGGACCTGAGGGGTGTGGACCGACCACAAATCAAAGACCAATTCCTAGGCTGACTTGAGGCTGACAGCGATCTCGGAGCCTCGGAGCGATCCCTTTCCCGACGAGAATATTGCAAATTGGCGACTGGACTGCGATAGACTTTGAGATCTGATGTGGACTGAGGTCCACCGGCTGGACCGTCCACCGTCCACCCTCATCACTGCATTGTTCCTCCTCGATCAGAGCGAGGAAGAACGGCGGACGCTGCAGTTCATCGGTCATCACACTGCAATGATCCGCGAAGAGCCTCAAAGCAGCTCAAAGCAGAATCCGAAGTCCCTGCAGGCGGTCTATAAAGGGCACGCTTCGCGGGGCCATTGAGGTTCTCCACACCAAAACGAGCTAAGCGCTAAGCCCAGCAACTCTACACAATGTCTCAACTCGACTACACCAAAGACGAATTCAACCACCTCGAGCACTCGACTTCGATCGACTCGACCAAGAAGATCACCCCGAGCAGCAATGTCCACATTCCCAAGAACCTGGCCAACATGGCCAATGCCCCGACCGCCGCGGTACTACAAGACGCCGTGGAGTTTGCCGAAGGCGAAAAGGTCATGCCCTTGAAGGCGGCGTTCAAGAACGAGCTCTGGGGTCTGCTATACTGCCTATGCTTCGTGCTTCCGGCCATCGGTCAAGGTCTGGACAGTGGTGTCGGTAGCATCAGCGTCAACATGCCAGCGGTAGGTCACTATGAGCTTGTCTTTGGCTGGGTTGAGCTAACTCGATGTCCAGTTTGCGATCAAATTTGGTGTTTTCAACCCAATCACCAAGCACCTGGTCATTCCGTCTCTATGGGTGAGTTTGGCGCTATGCTGCAAGGTTCATGACTGATAATCATTTCAGCTATCCCTCTGGAACGCCTCTTCATCTCTCGGCAACGCAATCGGTTCCGTCGTCACTGGTGCTGTCACCGATCGATTCGGTTATCGAAAAGCCCAGATCATGGGTTGCGTTTGGTCCATTGCCACGGTCTTCCTCCAGGTGTTTGCCCATAACCGGATCATGATCCTCATGGGCAAACTCCTCAACGGTATCGTGAGTTACCAACATACCCTTCTGAGAGCTCGTCTGACCCGTCATCAGTCCATGGGCATGTTCGTCGCCGTATCCGCTGGTTACATCTCCGAAGTCACCGGTGCCCGCACTCGTGGTACACTCATGTCCATCCTCGCCGCCGCTCCGATCATCGGCATCATCACTGGTGTTGGAATCGGCTCTGACAGTCGGATCATTGGCAACGTCGGCTCTGATTGGGGAAGCTGGAGGCTTATCTTTGCTAGTGAGTAGAGGCTTGGCTCAATCGCTATGTTCGTATTGACATCTCCCTCAGCACAATGGATATTCCCCGCTATCACTATCCCACTCGTATACCTTTGCCCGGAATCTCCCATCCGCCTTGTTCGTGGCGGTGACCCGGAGCGAGCACTGGCATCGCTCAAACGAATCCGACAATTCGAGTCCGACACGACCGCCTCTCTTCGACTTGCCGCTACTCAGTTGACCGTCGCTCAGAGCATGGATCAACAGGAGACCGAGGCCGGCAGCTACATGGACTGCTTCCGAGGCATCGACCTCAAGAGGACTATCACTGTCATCGTGGTGAGTACAATCTATACAAGTTAAGTCACAACTTTGACTGACATCGACATAGCTTTTGTGCAGTGCTCAACTCTCTGGCACTCCTCTACTTTCCAACGGTCTCTACTTCCTCGCTCAAACCGGTCTCGCCTTCAGCACCGTGTCTCAAATCTCCCTCGGCTTCCTCGGTCTATCCGCCATTTTCTGCATTTTCGCCTCGTTTCTCCTGGAGAAGCTCGGTCGAAGGAACACTTTCGTCTACGGCAGTCTTGGTCACGCTCTCCTCATGATCACCATTGGTGCCACGTACTATCTCAAGTCGAAAGGTGGGCTGATTGCCAGTGCGATGTTGTTCAACCTCGGCATCTCCACCGCTGTCATGTCCACCACTGCGACAGGATACGCTCTCGCCGGTGAGATCCCCTCGGTCCGACTGAGATCCAAGACCCAATCCCTCGGTTTCGGTGCCTACTATGTTCTTGGTTGGGGCCTCCAGTTCGCCGTGCCGTACATGTTCCAGGTGGCTCCCGAAGGTGCTGGTTGGGGTGTGCGAGCATGCTGGCTCTTTGCTGGTTTCACCCTCCTCTGCTCGGTATTCGGATTCTTCTACGTTGGAGAGACTCAGGGAAGGAGCTTTGCCGACATCGACGAGTTGTACCACCGAGGTGTGTCTCCGAGGAAGTTTGCCAGTACGCAGGTTCAGGCCGAGCGGGACGCGGTGGCATAGTGGGGTTGTACAGGTAGTTGATAGTTTTGGTATGCAGACGATACTATTCGGACGACTAGGTTGGCTTGCACTTTGCCTACGAGAAGCTACTGATAATCTCTGACTGACCTGTATCTTGAGGTGCGATGCCCTCAAGTAAGTCCAGACTGTTTGAGCCAGGGCTTAGACACGACTCGTCGAGCATACCTTGACTGCTTAGCAGGTCACTCTCTTTGATTTGGCACCATTGCCTCGCTGTATCACAGTGAAGCTACTACTGGCATGAACTCAACGATGCACACTCAATCACAGACACTGCACTTTGTGCTACCACAAGGCAAGCACCAGCGTCAGTCTCAACACCAAATGAGCTTCCCAAAACCATCTGCAGCGTGAGGTCTTGCACGTCATACATGTCGATCATCAATACAAGACTCTACGAAGTCCATCTACAGTTCGAAAAGTATGCCGGACTCAAACATGGCCAGTGATTCAAGCTCTGGGCAAACAGACCGAGATGAGTACCAACGTTTCTCGAGTCGGTGGGTCTGTTCTTGACAATGGATCTCCAGCTCACGGTGCCTACGTCGACTCGGTCTCCACCGTCGAGAGTGTATGAGAAGTGATACTCGGTCGACGTAGCTCGGATGTTGAAGGTCATCGATCCAGAGTCTACTATGACTTGCTTCGTCTGGTCACAGAATCAGCATGGTCCAGCTTTGATAGACGATGAGAGACTCACGGTGAAGTCATCCGAGTCTGGCTCGCTGTACTTAAGGCACACGCAAAGTCCATCGTCCGTCCCCCGGAGCGATATAGCGGCGTATGCTCCTCGACTCCACCAAACCACTGTCCCTGCCTCCTCACCGGCCTTGGGCTGGGCATCAACGGTAACAGACCAAGTGCCCTCGAAGGCGATTTGCTTCTGAAGCATCATTGCCGGACATTCATCGAGGTCTAGGGTATAGGCGGTGCCGTGGAGTGCGAGGTATCCGGGCTTGGTCTCGGTGGAAACGTCGTTCGCCATGGGAGTTCGGAGATAGTACCAGCCATCCAGTGTCAAATCTAAGTATGATCAGTCTGGCTAATGTGATCGTACTCACCCTTTCCGCTGACAAACTCGTAATTCATCGCAACCTTCTGTCTTTTGACCACCTGACCACCTCGAGTCTGACTATCCTCGAGTTGTATCTCCTTGCCTCCATTGACGATAGGCCAACCCTCCACCCACTCCACAGGCGCCAAGAATGTTTCTCGACCCAGCTGCGACCATTCGTGCTTGTCACCCTGATAGCCACCCCTGACGGCGAGGAAGACTGCCCACCAAGACCCCTTGGCATCTTCAAACAGATCAAGGTGTCCGGTTTGCTGGAGATGGGCATTGTGGCCGTTGTACAGGATTGGGTTCGAGCATCGATCGCTTTCGGAAGGTTCCTCCCACGGTCCAAAAGGTCCGACCTTTGATCGAAACACCCATTGCTGGTGGTCCTTTTCGGTACCGCCCTCCGCCGTGGTGAGGTAGTACCAGCCGTCCTTCTTGAAGATGTGAGAGCCCTCGGCGATGCCTTGGCCGTGTTTCGAGTGCCGGATGAGCGTGGGCGGAGTGAGTGATCTGCCAGTGTCGAGATCGATCTCCAGCGCAAAGACTCCGATACCAAAGGCTTCACCGACGATTTCCCGGGGCAGCATCGTAGTAATGGAGAGATAGACCCGGTCGTCGTCGTCGAAGAAGAGCTAGAGGTCAGCTCGGCCTGGCGATCAATTACTCACATCCTGATCGATACCTAGAGCATCAAAGTACACCGGCTCAGACCAATTGTTTGACCATATGTCATCGGTATAGACGTAGAATCCTCGAGGTCCGATCAAGCCCTAGCTATTAGCCCAATCGATCCAGATCGACTAACCTTGTGAAAGTTCTCCATGTTCGGAACGCGGTAGCAGGCGCAGCAGGCGAGGTAGAACCTGCCCTTGTGCATCCTCAACGACGGCGCAAAGATTCCTCCTCCACTCTCCACCGTTCGCATATTAAGCTGCGACTTTCGATTGAGCGCATGTCCAATCAGCTTCCAAGAGGTGAGATCCTTGCTGTGGTATATCGGGAGACCGGGATAGTATTCGAAAGTCGAGGTAACGAGGAAGTAGTCATCGCCGACGCGAATACAGGTCGGGTCAGGGTTGCAACCGGGGATGATGGGGTTTGAGATCTGCATCGAGGACCGATTGCTTCGAGTGACGAGGTGTATGAGTGTTGTGAGGAGGCATAGCGATGCGGATGTGCTTGTATGTCTAGGCAGATGTATGAGGCTGAGAAGTGAGATGCTTCGGCGGATTCAAGGCGGATTCAGTGGACGGCGTCAAGTCAGACAAGAGTAAAGTGGACGGATCCCGTTAAAAGCGGTTTAGGCTGATACCCGGTCCGTGCGTTCGGCATTGCGCTCTTTGGGTACTGAGATCGATTCATGTTGATGCTATCACTGCTTCGGCCCTTGCAAAGACTACTGGTGGACTGACTGGTCAGCATGTCCACAGCTCAGGATAGCTTTCGGTGTCATTGTGGCGCAGAGTATTCTCGCATAGAGAACTTCAAGCGGCATCAGAGGAAGCGTACGTCAGAGGGATGAACTGTAGGGTGAACGCTGGTGAACGCTAATGACCCACGTACCTAGACACCGCCAAGGATGTAAGTACTCTCAGTGATCGAGGAGAGCAGTATGCAGCAGCTGAGCGGCTGATCGATTCGGCAGTATCTCAAGTGCTCGATATGCTTCAAGTCGTTCACCAGGCCGGACGTCTTGAAGCGGCACATGGCCGTTCATGGCGATACGGCGACCGTCGATCGATCAGACAGGATTGAGAAGAGCGAATCCGTGGGGACTGACTGTGAGCGGCTATCCCCCTGACCATACTGACTGGCCCAGCACCTATAGGAGTCGCAACAGGACTGGACCCACCCATCGATCATCAATATCCTTTACAGCCAGATATGGTTCCACTCACCGCATTTCCCACGGTCATTCCGTTTCCCCAGGAATCTATGCCATCTGGATCGTCGAGTATGCCCCTGCGGAGCGATCCTTTCGATTGGTCTCAGTATCAGGACGCAGGACAAGCTGTCCCATCCATATACGATGGGTTAGATTGGGGTGAGTGATGGAAGAATCAAAACCGCATTGACCGCTCTAGACAATGCTCTGCAGCAAATTCTCCAAGAAGCCGGATTCTCCTCTCACACCATCTGGCCCGATGCCAGTCCTCAGGGTGGTGAATTTGACTTCATGAGGTATCATGATGTCGCGACTGGTCGCTTCGAACACAACATTGCGGTCAGTCGTGCCAACTCGCCCCCAAACGACGTGAACGAGGAGGACAAATGGCGTGAGTCAACGCACAGTTGTCTTTGGCGTTGCTGATATCTACAGCTACAAACCATCGACCAAAGCAGCTGCGACCGTTTGTCCTGGGCTCGGGAGAAGTACTGGAGGAGATACATCAAGATCCTGCGTTGGATCCGACATTTGCCAAGTATCAGCAGTTCTGGCTATCCCAGTCGTTGTATGACAGGCTAAAGGCGAACCTGGGTGAGTAAAGATCTAGCTCGTAATAATCTGACTTGTTCAGCCATCGCCGAGCGTATGCCTGGGCCTTCGCTGCGAGACTTTCGTATGCCCGAATCGCTGTTCACGGTCAATACGCTGATCAGCCGTGAGTCAACAACGATGAATTTCGCTAAGTGGTAGTATACCTTGAACACTTCTACCCTCAACAGCCGATCTTACATCTACCGTGAGTGGAACGTGTCATCACTAGCTAATGGACATAGCACATTTGACGTATCAACCGCACATCCGCTTCTCCTCGCCGGATTCATCTGCCTGGGAGCGGGATTCTCCGGCTTGAAAGGCTCGAGGGCATTCACGGTGGACCTGATCGATGTGATGCGGCGTAGCGTCTTGGTACTTCTCGAAGTGGATCTCTCCAACGTGAGTTGCGATATTGGGTGGAGAAGCTAAAGACGATAGATGCGGGATCCAGATTTGATCAACATCGCTCTCATCATCACCGTCGCCGGTCTGTTATCGGGGCATCAGCGGACATTCGAGCTGTCAGAGGTCCTCCGCGGTACTCTTATCCACGTGAGTCACCTATCTGTGACCGCGCTGATGTCTAGATGTGCCGTCGCGCCGACTTACTAGAAGGAGGCAATCAAGATATGTCACGCTTGGATGACGCCGATGACAGATGGCGACAATGGGCAGAGATAGAGTCTCGGAAACGGCTCGGCCTATCTTGCTTCATCGTCGACATGATGTTTCCAGAGTTCTTCGACACATCCGCCTACCTCTCCCAGGGACTCATGTTGACGACTCTGCTTCCCTGTGACGATCGGTACTGGCAAGCGCCAACTGCAATGGCATGGCAGTCGATGCTGGGGGTTGCTCCAATACCGCCGTCCCCATACTTCGCTGCCGGGTGAGTATGGGTTGACCCGAAGTGAGGGAAATTACTGATGTTATCGGGCTAGGATCGGAGCACTACTCACGCCAAAGTATCATCAACCCTCGACTAGACCATTGGAAGAGCTCAACTCGTTCGCATCACTATGTCTCATCAACGCGTTACATCAACATATCCACGAGTTTCAAGAACAGCTCGCACAATTCAGATCCACCGGCCTCGTCGTTCCAAGCTATCAGCCAAAGGGCAAAAGTCCCGCCGAGGTGTTCGTCGCGCAGGGCAATAATGACGGGTTCGAGGGACGGAAAGCGGTAGGTGGTATACAGACCACCTTGTGCTGAACCGAGTAGTGGCTGCAGGACGCATTGGACATTTGGGGTAGCTCCTACTACAGTCGACGGAATGTCAACAGCTCGGATCCACTGCGCAAATCGGCAAGAGTGCTATATCATCTGGGCAATATTAGTCTGCGAGTGGACATGCGAAAGCTCTTCGCCGCAGCTGGCAGTGAGTATTCCACTCTGATGTCAAGCTGATGAGCTAGAGTACGGCCCGCGAGCGGCAGAACAGTCCCAACCAACGCTGAGGCAATGGGCCATAAGCGAAGAGGCTGATATTGTCATCGACCACGCCCTGCAACTCCTCCACGAGCTCTCCTTCCCCCGTCAGACCGAAGTGCTACATGGACCCCCGGCGGCGTTCACGGCGATCCTGTGTCTCTGGACTTGTGCGATAGCGGATGTTGGCAGAGCGGATGTAGTGCTGGAGAGATTCTCTACTCTCGTGGCGGAGGGGGAGAGGGATGGAGTCAAGACGGCATCGGGAATGCTGTCTGTCGGTGCTAGATATCTCGCCAGGTCGGGGGCATGGAGGATAGGCGCGGCTTACGCTTTAGTCTTGACAAAGTTGAAGATTTGAGCGGGATCTCTGGCATTTCGAGTCTCAGTGGAGTCGAAAGGGCGGGGAGGAATCTTGTAATGAGCTATGACCGAACGGGAATGGGTGGGCGACAGGGTATGTTAAACTCTCCGTCGGTCCGAGTCTATAATCTTTGTCAACATCTTGTCATGTATCAGTCGCATCCTGTTCAGGGGTGTCGAAATGAGGCTCAAGGCCACCACCAAGTCATGGAATGATGCATCGAGTCTCGGCTTGACCACGTCATATGCGAGGCGGAGTAAGGATCAGTCCGTCGGTGAAGTCGTGTCTCGCATTTGGTGTTGTCTGTCACCTTGTCAGTCCAAGCTCGACATTGTAAGGTTCGAGTAGTCTTTACCGGTTAGTGGTATAGCCAAAGTGATCGTCCTCTGCCTCGTATGTCATGCATCGAGTTACGCTTTGCCAGCAGGTCAAAGGTGGCACTGGTGACTGTACTGCCCGTCGATCCTATGATGCGAGTTTACGTCGATCTCGATTTGCATGTCAGTGTAGTGCTCACTCATTATATCGCGCCTGTACTCCATCACATCCTGTCCTCATAGCTCTATGCCTTTGCTTCTAGTCCTTTCCCCGATACATCACGGTCTCCAGTCTGTCTGTCCCTCTTGCAGCCCCGCAATGCGTGTCGATTCCGCCCTGACAGGCCGAAGAGTTGAGCTTGGAGTGGATGTTGTCGCAATATCGATATCCGCGGCGAATGGGTGAGATTTCCCAACGATAGTAAGGCGAAGCAGATCGAAGGGATCGAGGAGGTAATCCGAAGAATTGTTGAACCTGGAGGGGGTGTGGGGAGTGGTGTGCATCGTGATTGCGCAAAATGAGAGTTGGCGATGAGGCGGACTATACTGTCCTCATCGGTACGAGGTGATGATCATGTGAACCCCTATACTCATGTGTCAAAGGTTGCTCTGTCAGACGGCGTGATGTAGGGAAGTATCGGGATTCTTCCCAATCGCTCGTGCTGGGCACGTCGTTGACCCGTACGATCTGAGTCCCACTCACTCTCAGAAAGGTGTGACCATATCCTCCGCATCCAGCTCCTCAGCTCTGCGGCTGTGTCCGACTCCTCGATACGACATAGCCCACCGGTTCTCTCTTCTAGTCGATGTTCGCGATGGTTGTCGACTCAGCCATGACAAGCCGGGAAGTCGAGCTTGGTGGGTGTGGTTCTTGTCGTATCGCAAGAGCGACAGCCGCGGTGTATGTTGAGACTTCTCAAAGCTAGTAAGGCGAAAGCTGATCGAGGGGGTCGAGGTGATCTGAAGAATTGTTGAATCTGCAGGGGATGTAAGGAATGATGTGCATGGTAATGGCGAAGGGCTGAAAGTTGATGATGAGGCGGAGTATACTGCCCCCATCGGTGCGAGATGACCGCCAGTCTATCCCTATAACCATGCGTCAATGGTCGCTCTGTCAATCAGCGTGATGTAGGGATATTGGCATTCGTCACGCACTCTTGTGGTGTGTGTCGCGTTATTGGGCGGTAAGGTTTGAGTCCTACTCACTCTCAGAAAGGTGTAACTAGATCCTCTAAATCCGGCTCCCCAGCACTACGGCTTTGACCTAATCCCTCGATGCACCACAGCCCTCAGATCATTCCATCCAACCGGTGCTCGCGATTGATGTCGACTCCGCCGTGACACGCCGAAGAGTCGAGCTCGGTGAAGATGTCGTCGTATCGCGATATCGATAGCCGGTGTATGCTGAGATGTCAGCAGGCTACTAAGCCGAAGCTTGTTGAAGGGACCGAGGGATCGGAATGGTGGTCGAACTTGGCAAGGCTGCATGGAATGAAGTGGGTTGCGTTGCCGCAGGATTGGGCGTTGGCGATGAGGCAGGATATACGTTCACCAGGGATGCGAAGTAATGACCATATTGTGCCCTATACCCATGTGTCAAAGATCACTCTGTCGACCAGCGTGACAAAAGGAAGTAAGTGAATCCATCACAAAGTCTCGTGGAGGGTTTCGCGTTCTTGGCCGTTATGAATTGAAGATGATCACTCACAGAAAGTGATTACTTGATTCACTGACATCCAGCTCCTTCGCTCTACGGCCTTCACCCAGTCTTGACCTTGCTACTTGTACGACATAGCCGTTTCCCGCCCTTGTTGTCGCAACTCGCCGCGAGACCGTGAAGACTCGAGCTTGAAAGAGATGTCGCGTTGGAAGATCGATAGCCACGGCGTATTGGTATAGGTTTGTGATCCGACCACGCCGCATGAGGTGAGCGTTATGCTGAAAATCATCTTGATTGTGGCTCCATTTGATGTTCGAGGCGAGGAATCGAAGGGAGACGAACCGGTGTTGGATATGGTAAGGATGTGGAGAGCATTATACTGCCAGTCGGGGCTAGAAGGGTGTAGAGTGTTTTTTGAGCCGGTAATTGGGCCCGTGAACATGATTCGAGTGTCGCTCTGGCAGTCAGTGCAGTACGAGGCCATCTCACTCTCGCAAGCTGACTCTCAGCTTCCTTCATCTAGCTCCTTTAGTCACACTCCAGCTTCTGAGCCTTGCCCCGTTGCATCAGTCTCCAAGCCGCCTGATCTGGCTCCAGCTTTCTCGTTCCAGTCGACTCGGCCATCAGCAATGGAACTAGGTGTGAATCTATCCGTGTCTCAAGATGGCAGTCAGGGCGATTCATCGAGATGGTTGATTGCGCTAGGTGTCCTCCTGGTTGACCTTCCTGCGAGAGCAGATCTGCTTCGGCTGATCGATCCTCCGTCGAAGACCAAGATTCGGTGACGAGCCTCGAGCTGAGCGAGAGTGATGCCATTGCAGAGAACCTGCGGGAAGTAGAACAGGTTGAGAACAGGGAGAGCTAGCTGGCACAGACCACAGCGCAGCAACGACACCAATCGCGCGGGATCAAAATATCACACGCGATTGATAGCGGCTAGCCGGCGCGGCTGGCGCGTGTATCACCCCTCGTGGCAGACAACCGCGCATCAGCAAACCTGACCACCAACTGCCTGGCTGGCTAGCACCTCCTCTTCTCGACTCTCTAGTCTCTACGCCCATATTGCTCTTGCTAACTCAGTCACCGGGCTTCGACTCTGAATGCAGCTGTCATCACAGTCTCACGACGCTGGATCCACTCGGACCATCGATAAGATCAAGACCCATCCACCTCCCAGCCGGCCTCCACAATCGACAGAGCCGGTCCGCAACATCCGTCCTCTCGATCTTGTGATCTTCTCCTCAATGCAGCAGGCATGCTCTCCGATAGATCAAGGTGGATACCCTGGACCAACCTGGCCGTTGATGCGGCACTGGATACGAGCGGAGGTGGACTCTGCTCGGTGGATGCGGCGCCAAGTCTTCACTCGAAGATTAAGCCCCGCATTACGGCTTTGTCTTGGCGAACCGGATACAACGATGCAAGACCACTTTGACCAGCTTCGACTCAGCTTATACCACCCAAACCACTCTCAATAGCCAGTCCTATCTCGGATGGATATGGTGGATCTCATTCTTCACCCCGCGACGGTTTCGTGGAGGTCGAGATGTAGATATAAGGGACCCCATGGAGAACCATACTGCCTCCTCACTACACTCGACCTGCAACGATCGACACGATGGCGCCGACCAAAGCAAACGAGATCCAACTGGCAGAAGACCCAGCGCGAGTCGCCCGCGGTATCGAAGAGAAGGAAAACGTCCATCATCTCGAAGTCGCCGAAGATGATATCGGTCTCAAGCACGAGCGGGACATCCAATACGATGCTCAGGAGAATGAGGGACCACGAACTGGAGTCAGGAGGCTGCTCACGAGGAATCCCTCGTACGAGTTCATCCGCGAGGTCGCGGTAATGGACGAAGAGCCGCTCGACCCGCCGACCGTGAAAAGGGTGAGTCAAAATTCGGGGTAATTGTCGCTGACGTCTAGCTTGAACGAAAGTTGTTCTGGCTCATCGTGCCCGCTCTGTGCATCGACTACATCTTCTACTACATCGACAAGACGTGAGTGACATGCATAGACTGGGCTGACCGGTAGAACTCTATCTTATGCGGCGCTGTTCGGTATTCGAGAGGACCTCAACCTCAAAGGCACCAACTACTCGACTCTTTCGTCCATCTTCTACATAGGTTGGCTCATCTGGGCCATACCAGGTGAGCTTCTAGCGGTTCTGGAAAGGGTATACGCTGACGCCCCGGCTCTAGGTAACCTTATGATGCCCAAATTCCCGCTAGCAAAGTACCTCGGCGCCAATGTGAGTTTTCGACTCAGATGATGGTAATCTTTGCTGACCTTGGCCTAGATCTTCCTCTGGGGCGCCTTCCTCATGGCTCAGGGAGGCGCGAAGAACTTCACCGACATGGTCGCGCTCAGATTCGTGTCGGGAATGTTCGAGGCGGTCGCTAAACCGGGTTTCAGTGAGTTCAACTTTTTTTGACATCCGCTGACGGTCAGTGGCCATCACTGCGATGTGGTTCACGCGCATCCAGCAACCTGTAGTAATGGGTTTGTGGTATGCATCGCAAGGAATTGGCATAGGACTTGGTGGTTTGATCGGCTATGGCATCGGACAAATCGAGGGATCGATCGCTGCGTGGAGATTTGAGTTTATAATCATTGGGTGAGTCGCAAAATCGTTCTCCTTGCTCCATCCTTATCTCCTACTCCCACTCCGCTCTCTCCAACCTCCGAGTGACCCGCTGACACCGCTCAGTGCCGCCTGCTCGCTCTGGGGCATCGCCATGGCTCTCATTATCCCCGACAGCCCTTACACCAGCAAATCCTTCACCCGAGAGGAAAAAGTCATCATCATGAGCCGCAAACGGGACGACTACCACGCTGTGGAGAAGCGTCAGCTCAAGTGGGACCAGGTCAGTCATCTCAGTACCCCAGATATCGCCCTCAAATACTTACCCAAACCCCTAGGTCAAAGAATCCGCCCTAGACATCAAGACTTGGCTCTTCTTCCTTCTTGGACTCACCGCCAACATCCCGAACGGTGGTACCAGCAACTTCGGGTGAGTACCGCAGCTACCCCTCTCGATGCGTTGCTGACCCCATGCAGAACTCTCATGACCAAGGGCTTCGGTGTGTGACGGAATCAAATTTCCCAATTCGATACTGACCGCTTCCAGGCTTCGACACTCTGCAAACGACTTTGCTACAGATCCCATACGGTCTATCGCAGACGGTCATCATGTAGGTCTCCCTACTTGCCATGTCGTGAGCTGTGCTGACCATACGGTCGCTCAGTGCCATCTCGATTTGGGTCAACTACAAGACGCATCACCTCAACATCAGGACCTACCTCATGGCCGGCGTTCTGACGTTGACAGTCGCGGGTTTCGCGATGATGGCTTATGGGGGAACATCACAAGCTACTAAGTTGATTGGGTACTGTGAGTAGGCTGCTCAGACCTCCCAGAATGGCGAGATGTATGACTGACTCGTTTCCGCAGATCTTACCGGAGCTTCCAACGCCGTCTTCAGTTTGGCACTATCTTTGGTCACTGGAAACGTCGGAGGCAACACCAAGAAGATGCTCGCCTCTGCTTCCATCTTCATCGGAGTGGGATTGGGCAACATCATCGGTCCATACGCTTTCCTCGCATCCGGTAGGTTCCCCTGTTTCACTATCCCGGCATATGACTGACTCTTTTTCAGAGGCACCTATCTACAAGACTGGTATCATCGTCTGCATGGTCTCCCGATGTGCTGAGGTGAGTTCTATCTCTGCTCGATGTGGTCCCTCTGCTGATCGGCATAGATCGTCATTATCTTGCTACTCCGAATGGCGTTCGTCATCCCCAACAGAAACCGAGACAAGAAGTTTGCCGAGGGCGACGAGCGATACAACCCCAACGTCATCACCTATGAGGATATCACGGACAAGCAGAACCTCCACTTCAGGTATAACAGTGAGTCTGCCATCAGCTCGTGGCTTGAGTCATCACTGACCGGTCGGCAGTGTAAAGCAAATGATAAGAAGGGTTCTTTCGGGAGTTGGGTGCGTGTACAGTACGACTATGTAACGGTGCGAAGTAAAGAGAGAAGTAAGAAGGAATGAAGAAGCCACGATCCCATACGGTATGCAGTAGCATAGTTGTCATATGCAGTCCACATTGATTCGAGTATGCCGACCACTTGCGACTCAGCGGTCTTGGATGTTGGAAGGAGAGAGCAGGTTGTGGGACCGGGGGCAGGTGGAGGCAAGTGGGGGAAGGTGGGGGACTGGCGCACTGACGCTGCGACGCATGATCGGCGTTTCAGATCCGCTCCCTGACTCTCCCTGACCGCATTGACCGCCCTAGCCACCTGCCGCTTTCCGCGGCTCTCTCGCCTGGACAGGCCTGGGCCCTCCTCCTCCCTGACTTCCCTGCCCCTCCCTGCCCCCCGTGTCAGGAACAGTCACCGAACTTGAAACGAGTCGAGAAGAGTCGAGACCGGGCCTCGCGCCACTCGAGAGTCGAGGCCGAGTTGACCACGAGGCAACCACGCGATGGGGGTGACAGGACGTGACTCCTCTCCTCTGCTCGATGTTGAAGGTGGCGATGATGTCTACTCATCATTCATCCTGCCTCCTACTTTCCCAGCAGCCTCTCACCTTCATCGGATCCGCTAACTCTTCGCTTCTCAGTCATTCCTCACAACCTAAGGCGACTCGGAAGTCCAAAGGGACTGAGGAAGAAAGGTGTCCGTACTCGTAGATCTCCTTGAGAAGGAAGGATATTGTGAGCTTGCGTGCTGCTCGACTAGATCATCGCGATGGATCACTCGATACTGACTACAGTATACTGTAGCATCAGGCCATGATGAATAGACCAGCCATGGGCCCATGTCAGACACTAGGGAAGAGCCATCATCAAGGGAGGATAATGAGCATACGGAGAGCAGGGTTGAGGATTAGGATGGCAATGGCAGTAGTGAGGCGAAGTTGATGATGGCGTCAAACAAAGAACATGGAATGAAAGACGACCTCCGACGCTACGTTCATCAGCCATTCGCTGTGAAACTCAGGACATTCGCTCACTCAACCATAACGGCAGAGGGAAAAGAGTGGGTATCGAAGAGGAGGAAACAGGGGAGCTGCTAGCTCACGCACACCATCCAGTGAAGGTGAGTACTCGACAGTCTTTACTAGCAATTCCCGCTTGCATCTCGTCAAGGTGTCGTGGCTGACTCACGTACAGCGAAGCGATCCCTGTCACCTTGACACCGATGCCAAGCCTCGAAAACGTTGACCATTGCTTGTGAGTCGACCGTCCGCATTTGGCCTAGACTGCCTTACTGAAGAGTGATGGTCGTATTAGAGTTCTCGCAGGGCAAGTGGTAATCACAAGGACTCCCGTAAAGGGGAAACACCTACAACCACCACCACCAATCGGAAAGGCCAGAAGAGACCAGACGACCTCGGGCAACGACGTCCTCATCCCACTGGCTATCTTCAAATCGACAAATGCAGACCCCGTCGGCACATCTCCCACCCGTCACTCGCGAATCGACCCAGCAGGTAGCTCCTCTCCACATATTACCGAAGACCAACCTCTCACAACTCACAAGACATGTCGATCGACCTAGCGGTCCGCCCCTCTGAGTCACTGACTCACTACGGCCAGGCTGTGTGGGACGGAGCTACTGCTTTCCTGTCTACGGAGGAGGATCCGATGGATGACAACGAAGCGAGGAGGAAGATGCTGAGACACTGAGAAGGATTGAGCAGAAGATACTTTGGAGGACTCCTCAGCTTAATGGCAGGAGACAGATGCTTAGAGTGCGATTGAAGATGGCTCATAAGTCAACAAGAATCGATCAAGTGAGTAAGTCCCTACGGCAATTCTATTCATCACTAATACAGCTGACATGGCGTAGTCGTACATGGTACGTTCTAGTCACCAGTCACAGCAGTCACATCCCGTAGTCCAGTACATATGATGCAGTTAGACGGGTTCCGTACGAGGGAGGTGATGCTCGTGACGTTGTCTACCACTCTTCTATCTATCTGACGGGTTCTGACCTCGACGCAGCTGATAGCTGACTCTAGCTGGATACATCAGTACGGTGTTCACATTCAAAGCACAAGACTCAACGTTGCAGTCTTCGCTCGTCATCTGCGGTGAGTCTAGGCTTCTGGCCTCTAGCTCCGTAGTCCGTACTGACCCTCCAGAGTGCCAGCTCTGTCGCTGCGATCACCAATTGGCATAGCGCTTCTTGATAGCTTTTGGGGGCATCATCAGCGAATAATACGACGTCTGCCGTCCTCTTTGCTCGGACTGATCACTCGACTCACGCTCTCCAGCTCTCACGAATCGCCAAGCTCTCACCCGACAGACGACCTCCACTTCTGCTCGACTTGGTCTTTCGGGCGAGAGCGACAGCCGGATGGTCGGTCTCGGAGTGGTCTCGGGCGGGCCGGGGAAGACGCTAAGCGGGCCGTGCGGGGTCCGCTAAATTTAGCGGACTTTTGCTTGGAGCCTCCTTCCTCCTCCTTCGATCCCGCTCGGCCGCTCCTGACCGGTCCTTGCAGCTCTCCTTGCTTCCTCATCGTGATTTCTGCTAATTCCGATCAACAGCAAATGAAGACTCACTATCGTTCCGGGGGGTCCCAATGGACCCCTTCAGGCCGATGCAGAATGGCAATATGACCGATGGGGTCCAGCTTGGTATAAGAAGAAGAAAGATGAGCCCTCTTCCTCCGAGACTGACAAAGCAGACGTCAAGTTTACTCTCAACTTATTACCATGTCGCAAGTAGACCAAAAGCAGCACGTCGATCATGAAGAGATCTCCGACATCAAGGGCGAGAACCATGGGTCCAGCGCTCCAGTCGGCAAGCATATGGAGCTTTACATCGAGGCTCTCGACAAATACGGACAGGACGGCTCGCTGGATCCTGCTACCGAAAAGCGACTGAAGCGAAAGTTGGATCGCCGAATCCTGCCACTACTCGGTATCTGCTACTGCTTCTACTATATCGACAAGACGTGAGTCCCTCGAGCGAAGCTTCCGCTGACAGCAGTACCCTCTCCTATGCCGCCATCTTCGGTATCAGAGACGATCTCAACCTGAGCGGACAAGAGTACTCCTGGCTGTCAAGGTGAGTACAGGAAGGTGGAACGGAACTAACATTGTAGTATCTTCTACTTCGGATGGCTTGCTTGGGCAATACCCTCCAACTTGATCATGCAGCGGAGCCCACCAGCTTATTACTTGGCCGGGAATATCTTCATGTGGGGCGCCCTGCTCATGGCTCAAGCTGCTTCCAACAACTTTGCCGCTCTCGCAGCCTTGCGAACCCTCAGTGGAGCGGCTGAAGCCATTGCGGATCCAGCGTGAGTGATAGCCCTCACGACTGCTGCTGATACTTAGATTCATGTTGATCACCTCGATGTACTACACTCGAGCCGAGCAGCCAAGCAGGATCAGCGCATGGTACGCTTTCAACGGGATCGGTGTGGCCGTCGGAGGCCTCGTTGGTGAGTCATATGACTACCCTTTGAGACGCAATACTGACTCGATTAGGCTACGGTATTGGTCAGATCAAGGGAGCTCTCAGCTCATGGCGATACGAATTCCTCATCGTCGGCGCTGTTTGTGCCGCTTGGGGAATAGTCCTAGCAATGCTTCTGCCCAACTCGCCAGCGACCTTCCGAGGCTTCTCCCACGACGAGAGACTTATGATGATTGCGAGGTTGCGACGAAACCAAACGGGTATCGAACACCGACAAATCAAGTGGTCACAGGTCATCGAGACGGCAAAGGATTACAAGACCTACATGTTCTTCTTCCTTGGCTTTGTCGGCAACATTCCCAACGGCGGAATCTCAAACGTGAGCACATCTCGTCGACTCCGCTAATGTCAGTTCTCCACCCTCGTCATCAGAGGCCTAGGCTTCGACACGCTCAAGACTACACTTCTCGGTATTCCTCAAGGCGCTTTCGTCGTTCTTTGGATCGGTATGGGTGCCTTGCTCAACGAGAGGCTGCCAAAGAACAGCAGAACGCTCGTCTGTGCTCTTTTCATGCTGCCAACGATTGCCGGAGCCCTTGGATTTCTACTCGCCCCAACCGATGCTTATGTTGGGCGATTGATCTGCTTGTGAGTGACTCTCGCCGCCAATGATGTACAGAAATTGACAATGCGTATAGCTACTTGACGGGATCCTATCAATCTTCCTTCGTCCTGTCGCTCTCTCTCATCACGTCGAACACTGGAGGTCAGACCAAGAAGATGCTCGTCTCTGGTATCATCTGGCTCGGAGCGTGTGTGGGAAAGTGAGTTATGATCCGCTCCTATACAGACATGAGCTGACCCGTTCTGCAGTATCGCTGGGGTGAGATTGCTTCGACGCCACAACGGCGAGTAGATTCAATGCTAACTACATCCACAGCCATTCTTCTATAAAGCCGAACAGGCGCCAAAGTACGGTCTTGGCATAGGATCAATCCTCGTCTGCAACTGTATCGAGCTCGCGTTGTTCGTCGCATTCCGCTACGCCTTCATTTGGGAGAACAAGAAGAAGGCCAAGGCGAGGGAAGGTCGGGACGTTTCAGAGACCGAGTTGAATTCCACCGCATTCTCGGACCTCACAGACAAGGAGAACATAAAGTGAGTCATCTAGTGTGTCTTGGCAGTGAGGGTCGCTGATGTCTGGGCAGCTTCGAGTACGTATATTAGATCGGTCGTTTATGCATTTCACACCGCCGGATAGATATGCATCGGATTCCGGGGCGGAGAGAGAGCGGGGTAGCAGCGGTCCCTGACGGTAGATTGCGGTTAGATGTGGAGTTCGGTATATTTCGGTGGGGTGTCATTCCAGTCTAACTGGATGTGGTGGTTGGTGAGTAATCATAGCTTCGGCCCCGGGATAGAGCCCTACCGACTCCACATCATGATGTGGAGGGATGAGGGGCCGTGACGGAAGCCTTGTCCCTTCTGAGCATTCGCATTGAGCCTTATAAGCGACAGACAAGCAAGATGATCTCCTTCCCGGCACATTCGAGTACGATCGACTACTTGTATCGACAATGGACTCCAAGCTCACGAACATCGACAAGGTCGAGACCGAGCACGTAGAGCAAGATGTCGCCAAAGCCGCTGCTGCAGAATTTGTCGCAGACACTCCGGAGGAGAAGCGACTGGTACGCAAGATAGACAGACGGCTACTTCCCATGCTATGGGTGATGTACATCTTCAACTATCTCGATCGAACAAACGTCGGAGTGAGTCTATAGGCGGAGAGACTTTGCTTATGGTAGAATGCTCGTATTGGCGGTATGGCAGCCGATTTGTCCCTCTCGTCCTCCCAGTACTCGCTTGTACTATCCATCTTCTTCATCGTGAGTCGCCGACCAAGTGACACAACTGACCTCTAGGGATATGTTCTCGCAGAAGTTCCTTCCAACATGATTCTCTCGCGTACTCGTCCGAGTATCTTCCTTCCTGCGATCATGATCATCTGGGGCGCAATGTCGATTGGAGTCAAGGGTGTCGACAACCTCGCAGGCATGGTCGCTTTCCGGTTCTTCTTGGGCATCGTCGAAGCGGGCTTCTTCCCCGGAGTCATGCTTCTCATGTCGTGTTGGTATAAGGTAGGTCGACCATGACGAACTCTGCTGATAGACTTAGCCTGCCGAGCTCTCCAAGCGGATCGCCATGTTCTACACTGCAGCACTGATTGCCGGAGCCTTTGGTGGATTGTTGGCTGGAGGTATCATCGAGGGTATGGAGGTTTTGGGTGGAGTCCGAGGATGGAAGTGGTGGGTGACTTGCGCACCTCTTTCCTCATCGTGCTGACTGGACTTAGGCTCTTCATCATTGAGGGGTTGAGCACGGTCGCGATCGCTATTGGCGCGTTCTTCATCCTCCCAGGTAGGTCGAGCCTACGAAGATGAGTAAGCTTGCTAATCTCCTTCAGACTATCCCACAACCACAAAGTTCCTCACTCCGGAGGAAAAGGACCTCGCTATCCTTCGACTGCAGACCAGAGAGGAACTAGAGGACGAGATGACCCACAAGCAAGCCCTGATGGCTTCCCTGAGGGATCCGAGAACCTGGGTAGGTAATGATGATGCGGTACCAAGACGACAGATACTGATGAACCGATAGCTATTCTTGGTCATCTACAACGTCCTTAACTGTGTCGGCACGATCTCCTACTTCTTCCCTACCCTCATGGGATCGCTCGGATACACCGGACGTACTGCACAATGTGAGTACACCCGACTCACGGCACTGCACCGCTCACGCTCTTCATAGTCATGACTGTCCCAGTCTACGTTGTCGCCCTCGTCATCACCGTCGCGGCTGGATGGAATGCAGATCGCACTCAGCAGAAAGCGTGGCATGTCCTTGGAGCATGTATCGGGGGCATCGTTGCTTTCATCATTTGCGTTTCTGTCGAGAACAGCGCTGCTAGGTGAGTAGATGAGTACGCAAAAGGCCGAGCCATCTGACTTTTCGACAGATACACCTTCATCTGCTTTGGCGGAGCCGGGATCTGGACGGCTATTCCAATCTTCCTGAGCTGGATGGTGACAATGTTCGACGGCCGAGAAAAGCGGGCGATATCCATCGCGCTGATCAACGGTGTCGGCAACTTATCCTCGGTCTACGGATCCTTCTTCTGGCCCGTGGGAGACGCGCCAAAGTACACCATGGGCTTTGCGATAACGACGGCGTTCATGGGTCTTGCTGGGATTCTGACCGTCGGGGCAAAGTGGAAGTATGGAGACAAGGGCGTCCGGGGTGCAATGGCAGCACGTTGATCCGTTGTAGAACTTAGAGTAAAGCAGAGTAAAGCGGTAAAGCAGCAGCAGTATGCGTAAGCGTCCTCATGTCACTGCATCTATTTGCGTACGTTTGCGTAGCTCCCTCGTCGATCTCTAGTGTTCTGTGGTGGACGGGAATCTATGGGGTTTCAAGTTGCCGCGTGGACCAGCGTGGACCATGCGGTCTGGTGAAGCGTGATAGCAGGTGATAGCACTCGTATACCACTCTCTCATCACGCCAGACTGCCATGTAGTGCCAGTATCCTGTGCAAGATAGAGCTATCGTATCAGCCAAATCGGTCAGAGCCCTCGTTGACCCAGATCCACCCAGATCCCCGTGCCCCGTGCCTGGACCGGCATCTGTTTTGACCCTAAAAATAGCGGGCGATCTGCTCTGATCTGCTCGATCTGCCGCCGACAGTTTTTCGAGGGAGATCCATTCTTGGGCGAGCTAGCGAAACGATCCATGTTTGCCTTTGCTCATAGCCCAATTGCAACAACACGCTATCACGACATCTACGGTCTCACATGGGCTCCTCTCGACATGACACAAGTGATGCCTGGTACCGCACTCTGTCGCTCGCTAAGATTAGGACATTGGGCCCAACGCGACTCTGCTGATATCTGCAATAGTGGCGTGATCATCGCATGGACAGACGATGATTGGCTAGCTCGAGTATAGCGGTAGTCGATCAAGATGTCACAGCCGGCACTGATCCGGACGACGTTCCTCTGATATATCAGAGAAGGAATTCGTTGAGGCACAGACCGCTCATCTTCAAGCCTACACACCATGACGATCCCTTTCGCTGACACCCTGGCTGCGCCGGTCGCTCACGATGTGCCTTTCCACGAACCCATCACCACCCCCGAAGAGGAGTCCAAGGACGAGTACCTTTCCAAATCCGCCCTGGATGAAAAGTACGACGACGGCTCGGTCGAGGTCACCACACCCGAAGGCCTTCGATACGATGACGAGTCGTCCGTCAACGCAGACGAGAAGATCATTGTCACCGGCGCCGATGCCGCGACATACTTGCTTCCCATGAGGGACGACGGAGATCCAGCTTTGACTTTCAGGAGCATGTTCCTGGCGACTGGTCTTGCAGCTTTCCAGGCCGTCATGTATCAGATATACTCGGTAAGTCTAGCCTTCATCTTGCTCGTGATCGACGCTGACATGTGCTAGTTCAAACCCACCCAAGTGACGATCCAAGGCACATTCATCGTCCTCATTGCCTACTTCCTGGGTAACGGCTGGGCACTTGCACTACCTCGAGGCGACAAGCAAGAAGCTAAATGGAGGGCCAACGGCGGTACCGGCAAACTACCTCTCGGATTGTCGATCATCAAGATTCTCAACCCAGGACCTTGGAATCTCAAGGAACACGCCATCTGTGCAATCACTGCCAACTCTGCCTCGAACGGTGCAGCAGCAGTCCAGGTCTTTGCCGCCCAGAAGCTCTTCTACGATATCAACCTCACCGCCATCACGGTCATCCTCGCCACCATCTCAATCGGTTTATTCGGCTACGGCCTCGCCGGTATCTTCCGTCCTATCACCGTGTGGCACGTCGACTCGGTCTACTGGAGTACCCTACCCACTGTCAAGACTCTTCAAGGTCTACACTGGCAGGAGGTCAAGTCGTCGAAGCCTATCAGAGTCTTCTGGTACGCCTTTACGGGAATGTTTTTGTGAGTAGGCGTTTCTCCAAAGCATACCTTCGGCAATGCTGACTGGTCTTCAGATACGAGTTCTTCCCAGCCTACATCTTCCCATACCTCAACTCGGTGTCAATCCCATGTCTCGCTTCCATGCACGCCACTGGATCGAAAGCCGCTGTCCTCACCAACCTCTTTGGCGGAGCCACCAACAACGAGGGTCTGGGTCTCTTCAGCTTGTCATTCGACTGGCAATATGTGAGTCGCTCAAAGCTATACCGTCGACGCCTCTGCTGACCCGAGTCCAGATTACCTCTTTCCAAACCTCGCTGCCTCTCGTACTCCAGGCCAACGCTGCTTTGGGTCTCTTTGTCTGCTTTTGCGTGATGCTCGGTATCTACTACAGCAACACCTGGGACGCCAAGACCCAGCCATTCATGTCGACCAAACTCCGCAGCGTGGATGGAGGCAAGTACCCCATCGCCAAGATCTTCAAGAATGGCATCCTCGACCAAGAGGCCCTTGCGACCTATGGCCCGCCTAGACTCACCGGATCTTTCGCCTATGCCATGTTCATGGCCAATGCTGCTGTAAGTGTCGAAATCTATCGCGTAGGTTCGTCCTTGACTTCTCACAGATCGGTGCTTTGGCCATGCACGTGTTTGTGTTCTGGGGTAAAGACATCATGAAGACCTACCGATCAGCAAGAAAGGGAGAGTTCAACGACAAGCACCATGATCATATGGCAAAGAACTACAAAGAGGTTCCGTGGTACTGGTACGCCGGGATCCTGGTCATCAGCTTCATCCTTGGTATCGTCGTCGTGGCCAAGGAGCACATCACCCTCCCGATCTGGGGATACATTGTCGCCTTGCTTCTGGGTTCCTTCATCGCTCCTCTAGTAAGTTTGACTCGAAGAACAACATGGACAGTACTGACCGGGAACAGAGTACAATCCTCTACTCCAAGTTTGGAAACGGTATCGCGACCAACAACTTGTCCAAGATGATCGCCGGTCTCGCTATGCCAGAGCGACCCGTCGGCAACATGTACTTTGCCGCTTGGTCGCACAACGTCATCAGCAACACGGTCAACTTATCCAACGATCTCAAGATGGGTGAATACCTCAAGATCTCACCTCGAGTCATGTTCCTGACCCAGATCTGGGGTACCGTCTTTGGTGCTTTCATCAACTACGTGATGATGATCTCCATCGTTACCAACAACCGGGACCTTCTCATCGACAGTAACGGTAACTCTTCGTGGAGTGGTGCTACGATTCAGTCTTACAACACCAACGCCGCGTCTTGGGCCATGGCGAAGTACCTGTACACCACCGGCAAGACCTACTCGATCGTGCCTTACGGTCTGCTCATCGGTGCTGGCTTCGTCGTCGCTCATCGTATCTTTGTGGTGGTGAGTCTGATCGAGTCACCCCTTGTACCGTATGCTAACTTGAGCTCAGTTCGTACCCAAAATCCGAGGTCTCCACACTGCCGATCTCAACTTCCCTCAGTTCATCCAGTACGCCGGATACATCCCTTACAACCAGTCGCAAACCTGCGTCCTGTTCTCCCAACTCATCGCGGGATTCTTTGTCCAGTTCTACCTCCGAAACTACCGACCCAGGATCTTCCGAGACTACTCATACTTGGTAACCGGTGCTTGGGATGGAGCCAGTTTGGTCGCTCTCTTCATTCTATCGTTTGCCGTCTTCGGTGCAGGCGGCAAGTCAATCCCGTTCCCTACCTGGTGGGGCAACAACGTGGATGGGAACTACGACCACTGTCCAGTGCCCGAGTAGGATGGACTCGGGGATATAGTTGGTCTGCTAGGTGTAAAGTAAGATCGTCATTCAGGGTAGATTATAGTGATGCATCACTCTCATACTACTTTTCAAGACGACTTGACCATTCTCATCCACTCTGTACAAGCTACGATCAGCAGGCTTTGCCCGTATGGGACGGCGATTCGCGGGATGTGCTTGTAAAACTCGTTGTCTCGGCCGACTGGTGTACCCTTGGAGCAGTTTGCGACTTCGCCGTTGGGCTGAATCTGAGCGATACAGCCTTTCAGGCCGAGTAGAGCAGACGGGAGGTACTTTTCCTTGTCCAGTATACCCTATAATCGTGTCAATTAGTTCGAAGATCAACACTCACTAAGCGGATACCCATCAACATGCCCGCAACAAAGCCGGATGTCGCGCTTGTCTCCACGTAGGTCGAAGGGTCGTCGATCAGAGTACGCCAAAGACCCGTCTTTCGGTCCTGAGTAGGTAACAAGGCGCCGACCTGTCGTCGGAAAGCCGCCGTCAACGATCGATACATGGGGTCGGTCTTTGAGAGATTTGGCAAGAGTGAGAGGAAGAGGGGGATGGATATAGTGACCTGGTAGATCGGATCAGCTCATTGTCCACGTCTTGATACGTGATATGCCTACCCAGCAATTCCCTCGACCCCAGAGTGATTTTGCAAAGTTGTGACCACCGCCTTTCCCGTCAAACTCCCATCCATGGTACCAAAGACCGGTAGAAGTGTCCATCAGGTACTGTGTGTGTATGGCGAATTGATAATGAGCTGATGTACAATCAGCTGTGCTCCGTGTGTATATGACTCACCCTCTTCGATGTAATGTGGGCGGTTCAACAGCAAACCGATTTTGGTCAACGGAATGACTAGAGCACGTCAGTACAGATATCATCGAAAGTCGAGCGCACCAGTCATCATGAGGGTATCGTCCCAAAGCTGATTGGTATTGTTGTCTCTGAGGGTGACTAGACAGTATTAGCTGATGTCAGAATGTATCACTCACTGTGCTGGAACCCGCCCTGGTCGGTACGTGGAAGCTCGTTCATGACCCATTCAGCCCACTCATCAATCCAGCCGTGGTATCGATCCTTCTCCTCGAAGGTAAAGACTCCTCCAGTCTCGGCCTCGAGCTCCAGGAGACATGCGAGGGTGTACATCACAGCCATTGTGTTGACATTCTTGGTCGTCCCGCCCTCGTGATGACGAGCGTTGTACCAAGAGGTTATGATGTTGAGCACTCTCGGTCTTTCGGCAGAATTTGTCGGTAGCAATTGATACAGCTAGCTAATTTCAGCTCACTCCATTTCAACATCCACATGCCAATGACTCACAGTGAAGAGACCGTTCAGTCCAATTGCCTGCGGCCACTCCCAAAAGTTCCAACTGACAGAGTCTATGATTCTCCCGTCGGCAACTGATCTCGTCAGCAACCGCCGATATGGCTTAACCCACTTTTGTACTTGAAAGTCCCGGTCTTGTCCTCGAGCTTGACTAAGGCCTCAGTGAGCTGATCGACGATCGGTCCCATATCATCGTAGCGCAGCTCATAAGAGTGAGGATCGATTGTGGGTATCCATCTGTCAGTCTGCGGGAAATCGGGTGGTAATTTGAAAGGCGGGGCGTCGCGAGTAACAGTGTTTCCGACGGTCATGGTGGCGTTCATCCTGACAGAAGCGATCCTCTGTAGCCTGATGGTCCTTTTGTATCTCCATCGTTGATAGCGACGGGATGTCCGGGCCGTGGATATACTCGAAGCTCGAGTGGTCAGGACCACTTGGCTGATGGCTGCAGCTATTCGAGCTTGGCCGTGATTGGGCACGTGGGGTCAAACGTCAACGGGGCAAAATCATTCCGAATTGCATCAGTGTGACTGGAGCAATTCCGAATTGAGGGAGCGTTGAGACCACCGAGAACGATCATATGCAATGACCCGGCACTCTCGAGCGGCAGGTGCTCTTAGTCTCTACGTCAGTCACTAATTCAACTATACGACCATTTGTCCCTGGGCCATTCCCAGTGATTCTCTTTGCATACCCGTGTACCCGAATGTATCATTGTAAAAGCTTTGTATACCAATCTCCGAAAGTAATGCACTCGTCCTACTCCCACAGCTACTGCAGAGCCCTCTCTGTTCGTACCTCCAGATCGTACTCGACCTGTGTCTTGTATCCTCGCCATTTCCTGAGATTGACTCCCTCGGTGAATAGCTCGTGAATCTCTGCAGGCGATCGCTGCATCGACTCTGGCATGATGAAGTAGGCGAGGATGGTACCTGGAATACCAGTGCAGACGAAGAAGAAGGCGCACTTGACGGACCAGGCCTTGAGCATGTATGGAAGCGCAGTGTTGATGATAACAGCCCACACGTTGCACCAAGCTAGGCATCATCAGCATCGGATATCATGGGATGATGAGGAAAGGTCGACTCACCCAAACCCCAACCAGTGGCCTTTGCCCTGAATCTCAGCTCGGGCAACTCGGTTAGATATGCGTAACTGGTTGAAGTCTCAAAGGTATTGAAGAAACTGGCCGTGGCACCACCAAAGATCATAGTCGCGGCCATGCCAGAGTTGGTTCGGAAGGGCAAGCATCCCATGATAGCGATCAGGGTGATACCAAAGGCGGCACCAGAGAAACCGATGACCGTCATCCTCCTCCTTCCGATGATATCGACCAGGAGAGCGTCGAGGATCGTAGCTGCCAGTCCAACCGACGAGGTGATGATCGTGACCTATTGCTTATCAGTATGCCGCGGAATCGTCTTGATCAATCGCAGAAGCTCACAGTGAAAGGGTTGAAACCGGGAGAAGCAATCTGGAAGAAGTAGGTGACTTGGTTGCTGAAAACGGCAAGACCAACGAATTCTGCGGGATGTCAGCTTCGCATCGAAGATATCGCGGTCTAACTTACGAGACAGAACCTTGGGGTAGGATCCAATCAAGAATCGCTTCAAGTTGAGACCCTTGAGCATGGCGAATGGACCGAGCGCATCGGTCTCGGCGTCCCATTTCCTCTGCTGCTCGATTGAAGCCAAGATGATGCCCATTTCCCGATCAGAGTCGTACCCTGGAACTCCTTTGTACGTCCTGTCGAGCACTTTGCGTGCCTGGTCGACCTTGCCTCGTCGAGCGAGCCACCATGGTGTCTCGGGAAGGAACACGAAGATGATGGTGGAAAGACCGATAACACCGAACTGGGTGTAGAGCGCCAGTTTGTAGTTGAGCGGGTTCTTGGCATTGATCTCTCGGAGCACGACAGCAGCCATCAAGCCACCGACCGACCACCACCTATGATAATGACCGGTCAGAACAAAGTAAAGGATTTACTACTGCGACTCACAAGGAATAGCAGACGAGCAAGAAACCTCTGATCTGACCGGGAGCATGCTCGTTGATATAGGGAGTGAGAGTTGCCTGAACAGCGCCGATTCCGGAACCGGCGATGATCTTGGCAATGAGCCAGTGCCACCAGTCTTTGCCGACAATCTCAACCACCACGGCCTAGAGATGTCAGTCACTAGTAGATACACGGGGGGCATAGTGAAACTCACAAGAGTGAGCCAGGCCATCAAGAATAGCATAGCTCCCTTTCGGCCGATACGCTCGGACAAGAAGGGGATCGCGAATTGACCAAGAACCTGTCCGGCACTGCTGCACCCGGTGTATGCAGAGACCCATCCTGGGTTCAGTTTGGTGGCTCCGTGCGAGAAGTGTCGAATGAAACCCTTGTTGGAGATGACGGAGCCGTTCAAGGTGTTTTGGTATCCTGATAGTCAGCATACTGCTGCAGATTGCTACTCACCTTCAGTAGCAGCACTGAAACCTGCAATGAGGCAGATGAGAGCGGCTCGCTTGAAGGTCTTGATGGCCTGAGGGGTGGTGAGGTTGTCGAGCGAAGACTTGAGCTGAGCATCGAGGTACTCGGTTGGCTTGTCGTTGAGTTCGAGGACATGCTCATTGTGATCGTATTCGACTTTGTGTGGCTCTATGGCGTCCAGGTTCTTCTCGTCGACTTGTCTGGTAGCAGTGCTATCGAGGGGTTCGACGTTGCTAGACATTTTGGCTGACTGGTCTTGGTGTCGGGGTCTTCTGGTCCTGTCTGTCCGCGTATTTGTATCCCCGCAAAGGGATAGCGACTCTACACCGGGGCATCCGGGGCCGGAATTGCCAAAGGTCGAGTGCCTGGCGTCGAAGATCTCGAGGAGGGATCTCGGCGCTTTACAAGTCAGAAATCACCGTGACAGCATGTCGGAAGAGGTCATAGTCGTCAAAGTCAGAGCATGTTAGCCTAATTAGCCAGGAGTGCAGCAAGAGGAGGTGAGAGGCTGCGAGGGGCCACTTGAGGGGTAGGAGCAGAGGCCACTTGCTTCCACTGGCCCGCTCGGGGAACTATCGGCTATTCGGCTCACCAGTCACTACTTCAGCAGAAAGTCTATTTGTGAAACACCGCGTGACCGATTTCCGATGCATTGCGCTCGATAGCAGGAGGACTCGACAAGATGCACAGGTACCCACCTGTATCCACCTCCTCAACCCTCTGGGCTGCTGCCGGAAAGCCGGTCCGACGACCGTGATATCACAAGAGATGCGAGGTTGATTGGTCATATTCCAGTTCCTGCTAATTTCCGAGAAGGACGATCTCGGGACAAGATGTGCTCGGTGTCTAATTTGAGAGAGTCAATCGGGCCGGTTATCGCCTGTACTGTTCAATTCGAGAGGTCTGACGTCCACTGCAAGTCCACTGCAACAGGTATCATCTGTCAAGAATTTCGATGTTGGCATCCTTCATTCGCAGAGTTGACACGGCAACATGTGTGGCGGCTGCTATCCTCGCGTCAGCGAAGCGGTCAATCATCCGCTCATACCAGGAATTGTGAGTGCCTGGCCTTGAGACTGTACTGACAACAATAGACGGACACTCGTCTTGACACCTTTCTCTCTGGACCATATGCCTCGCAGCGGCTTGATACCTATCAGGACTCGTCTCGACATGATGGATCGCCCATCATCACCATGTCGGTCTGGTCGGCTCCAAATGGATCCAAACCTGGATTCGATGAGGCGGTGGCCCTGCTTCCACAGCACGGTCGTCCGTTCCGAGTCGGAGACCAGCTCGGACCCAGTTGGTCTAATCACTGGGTCAGAGTCGATATGGAGTTTCCATCAGAGTTGAGAAAGGTTGAGCAGGAGGTATTCTGTGAGTTGACTGATAGTTGGCTGAGCCAAACCTAATTTCGCTGACCTCCACCAGTCGAATTCGATCCTTCCGCCGAAGCTCTCATTTTCACACCTGATGGAGTTCCCTTGCACGGTGAGTCGTATGCTTATGCCTCTACTCGCCACATACTGAGAGGTTAGAGGTTAGAGGTTAGAGGGTTAGAGGGTTAGAGGGTTAGAGGGTTAGAGGGTTAGAGG